>CM062813.1:670054527-670594527 GCA_031772625.1 Pinus tabuliformis
GATGGTGTGAGTCAGCGTGGAGGTAGTTCTCTGTATGGGTAGACTTTCTGAAGACTTTGTGCCCTATGGAGCCGTCATCTTTTCTCATGATGAGGATGTCTAAAAAAGGGATGCTCATGTTTTCTTCAAGTTCCATAGTGAATTTTATTTCTGGGGAGATGTAATTTAGGTGATGGTTTCAAAGGGTAAGAATCTAGGGCCTTCTTTTCAAAATATTCCATGTATAGGTTGGCCACGATCGGTGAAAGGGGGGATCCCATTGCCACACCAGATGTTTGCTCATAATATGTTCCTTGGAAGGTGAAAATTGTTGATCGCAAGCAGATTTCGGCCAATCTTGCAGTCCCTGGATCAGTAACCTCTTTTATAACCTGAATGGCTTCTTCAAGAGGAATCTTGGTGAATAGGGACACAACGTCAAAGCTAACAAGGAGGTCCTCACGCTCTAATTTCTCATTCTTAATGAGATTCACAAAGTCATGGGAGTCCTTGATGAAAGAATCAGTGTTTCCGACAAGGGGCCTAAGGATTCTTGCAACGTATTTAGCGAGCTCATAGGTTGGGGATCCAATTGTATTGACAATTGGTCTGAGAGGGACTCCTTCTTTATGGATCTTGGGAAGCCCATAAATCCTAGGGATGCATTCACTAGAGGGAATTAATCTCTTTTTTATTTTATCATCAAGGTTGGATTCCAAAATTGCCTTTTTCACTTCTTTCATAATCCTGGGGATCGGGTTCTTGCTCAGCTTCTTATAACTACCACAATTGAGGTGTTCATTCATTTTGCATATATAATCTTCTCTATCCAAGATCACTGCTGCTCCTCCTTTATCTACCTTGAGAACCACAATTTTATCATTGTTACGCAGGGATTTGAAGGCCTTTTGTTCATTTTTACTCAAATTACTTTTGGGAGCTTTGGCCTTTCTCATAATAAGGGAGCACTCTTGTCTTAATGCTTCCTTATCTTCCAAGGGAAGGTTGTTAATCCCATCTTCTATGTTACAAATCATTTTCTCAATAGGAAGGTTTTTCGGAGTAACAACAAATCCAAGACCTTTTCTGAGGACATTAATGACCTCGGGTTCTAAACCTTGGGAAGACAAATTTACGACTTTTCTTTTTAGTTTTGTTTCGGATGTGTTGACCGAAGAATTTTTGTTGTTAATTCTGTTTCCCATAGGGCTGTTTGTATTATGATAGTCAAGCTGAAAGGGCGCCATTAAATTTCGATCCATACCATCTATCGCAGCATGAGAGTTTCTGACCACTGATTCGAAGTCGACTTGATTATTGTTTACAACCGGGTGCTGAAAGGCCGCATTGCTTACAGAGTCAAACTGAATGGGCGCAATTAAATCACGTTCCATGGCAGTGTCGTTCTTGTCCCCAACAGCTACAGGCGAGTATCTATCCAACGAGTCAACGTGTTCCAGCTGAAGGGGCGCATTGATAACCAGGTTACTTAGACAGTTTTCATGCGCAGCGTTCCATGGCAGTGTCGTTCTTGTCCCCAACAGCTACAGGCAAGTATCTATCCAACGAGTCAACGTGTTCCAGCTGAAGGGGCGCATTGATAACCGGGTTACTTAGACAGTTTTCATGCGCAGCGTTCCATGGTAGTGTCGTTCTTGTCCCCAACAACTACAGGCGAGTATCTATCCAACGAGTCAACGTGTTCCAGCTGAAGGGGCGCATTGATAACTGGGTTACATTGATGGATCCCGATTGGGATTTGAAACGTTGGCAGAAAAAAGTTCTTACTGTGGATTCTCCGGTGACTAATTCAAAAATAATGTACCACAGAGGTCTTAAATCTTTTACACATGTTAGTGATGATCTATAGGGAACACTTAATGGAATTGTTGAGGTGGTCACTTGCAAGCTTTTACTTCAGATGTGGTAGCATCACCTACCTTTGATAAAGAATATTGATGAGTTGCTAAAGCTACACTCTTGTGGGCAATTTATCCTTTTGATGGATGGATCTGCCTATCCAATATTACATTTGTAGTTTACATAGATTCACTTGTTTGTAAAGATAAATTTTGCATCCTTTGCAATAGTTGGGCTAGTGAACCCAGTCTAAATCCAAATCCATGAGAAGAGAGAGCACTTGATGACTAGTTATGACCAAAATGAGTAACTAAAACATTGGGTGAAGAAGATTCGTTGCAATCAATAGATGCATTCTGCTCACTAAATATAGTGTACTTTGATTTGAAGAACATTTTGGCTAGACAAAAACAATTTATAAGAATAAATTGAACATCTTAGTATATTATATTATAGAAAACCAGTAAAAGCTAGTGGAACAACAAATAGATAAATTACTTAATAACAAAAGATGAAAGAAGACCTAACCTTGATAAACATGTTAGTTTGTTTGAACCATATATGGTTGTGTGGTTGTCAAATAAAGATGAGTTTTCATAAGCGTAGGCTATAAAAGAAGTATTTAGGATTTCATCCTCCTAGTAGTTATATTACATTGGTTTGTAAATATGAATTCAAAACATCCTGCAAAAGAAACAACTTCTTACTACAAAAGGGCTACAAAAAAATCAAGCATATTATATCAATATAAGCATGAAGTATTTTCAATTAGGATAAAATGATGCACAATAATGACAAATTGAACTTCTTACAAGGTTCCACAGTATTCATAGATTAGATATTTCACTCGAGTCCAAATACATCGAATAAATTTAATACCTCTCCTACGTTCGTAGTGTTATTTTGTGAGCATGCGCTAACCAACTTTGATTGCGCTAAGTCTGCCTATTCAAGAGCCTTTTTTCCTTTATAATTCATGTGCAGTATTCTCTAAGAGATGAGTATTGTCTAACACTTTCTGCATTCCACTGTTTCATTGAATTCATTCCTACTACCTGTCAGAGCATGTGCCTAGGGGGAATTCTCAAGATATCATTTCCAAAACTTTCACCTGAACCACTACTCATGTTAATCAGCTGGGTATATCCCCAATGATTCATATTACTTAAATATTATAAATCATCTTCCCTTTGAGGACTTTTCCCAGTCTAATCACTTCCATCTTTTGCACTTTGATTAGGATCGCCCTTGCTTTTTATTTGACCAACAATTGTGCAATCATTTTGAATATATTGTGACCTATTTATATCAATTATATATCTCTGAGAACTATCATAGACATTGGGAAATGGATTTAACACTAGTGAACTATTTCCTTGCTGATAGAACAAAGTGTTTCCAACACATTTGTTTTTTGCATAAGAGTCCAAAATAATATTGTTACAATTGAACTCCTTGTATATACATATTAGTAGAACTGGCATGAAGTGTTTTTATCTTTCTCCAATCCATGTCCTTATGGATTTCTGACATGAAAGTGACATGGAGAAGATCAAAACCATAAAAAATCCAGTAATGGTTAATTCATAATAAGACAGGCAAACATGACATGCACAAGAACAATGGGAATTCTAATTAAAAAATTCCCAAAAGTAGAGCGACAAGGGAAACAAAATTCATGGTAGATTGAGGTTTCTGGTGAGATTTTTTTTCTTGTGTAGACCTCTCCCAAAAGGTGGTTCTCCCCATACTTTCCTTTCAATTTGTACATTAGATAAATGACTTTTGTAATTAGTAGCAAGCAGATTACAAACAAGGAACACATTATTATTTGCAAATTACAAAATCTCAAATGCATAGAATGACCAAGTCAAAGAAGCAAGTCCAGTAGTTAGAACACTAATATCATTTCATATGTCTTACTTGTTGCTCTAACTGCTAGGCTTGTTGATGTTAGGATATGACAAATTTGTAGTTATGATAGCTTGCACCCTAATTTTTTTCCCAACTACATACCACAAAAGTAGACTAGCACATCTAGGTAGCCCTGTCCATGTCACACATGAAGATACTACCCTTCAGAACATAGGTTGTGCCACACTCAAAAGAGTTAAGATACATTTGTCACCCTAGAAATTTTAATAACTAAGATGCATCCTCAAAACATAGGATCTGTGAGAATGTTTATGTTCGATTCCCTACATTTTTCTGAATGGCACGTGTCAAAGTCAATTCTGAAATCAAACCATTTTTTCCATCTCAAAAACTACATGCATCACTACTCAACATCTCTTAGTTGGTAATTTTTTAAGTCTTTTTGGCAAGGTAGCCTTATTTCTCAACCAACAGTTGAACCATGAATTTCTATCACGGGTTCTTTTTCCATGAGGACAAATCAACACAATTTTATGAAGAATTGTGAAGGAATAGATAATCTACTGATGATAATTTGTAGTGAAAAAAAATTAAGAATTTCTTAAAGTGTCCAAAATGAAGCAATAATAGGAGAAAAAATCCAAATACACCTCAAGGGAAATTTGGTACAATAACAAACCTGTTATTTGGTATATATGTACCTAATAACATGAAGGAGGAGGTTGGCAAGGTGTTTACACAACCCCTATAAAAAGGAAATTATTTGTTCTTATAGCTTATTGAACAAACAACATGACAATAGGAAGTTCCATAGATCATTTTGTTACAATCAAATCATCTTTTCCATATCCAAACCTTTGTGCTTCACCACCCAACATCTCTTAGATGGTATCTTTTTAAGTCTTTTGGCAAGGTAGTCCCATTTCTTGAACCATGAAACCTCGTCATAGGTTCTCTATCCACGAGGACAAATAAACATGTTTTTATGAAGAATTGTAAAGGAATATATGACCCACTAATGAAACTTGTGGTTAAAAAAATGAACAATTTCTTAAAGGGTTCAAAAAGAAGAAACAATAGTAGATTAGATCCAAATAATCCTAAAGAGAAGTTAGGTATGAGAACAAAACTGTTATTTTGTATATATTTTGTTGATAGCGCAAAGAAAGAGGTTAGCAATGTGGTTATAGTACCCCTATCACAATAGGAAGTGATTTGTTCTTCTACCTCGATGAACAATCAACATGACATTAGAAAGTTCCATGGATTATTTTCCTGAAATACTTATAAAACGAGACAAAACATTAGACCAAAAAATGCATATCAATTAAACACAAAAAACATTAAGGATACACCATGTTTAACTAATGAAAAGAAAGGATATTTCACCCATAAAATTAGTAGAAATAGATATTCATTTTTCTGCTTTTGCAAGTATTATTAGTGTGTGTTTTGGAACAATGATTACTTATACAAGTTTTGTTTTCTATCCATAAGGTCTATTTCAGCAACAAAGCTCTTGGAAATATATGGTTCAACTCTTCATGCCTTAGAAATAAATTCAAAACTAGTAGGTATATGCTCTCAAAGTTTCACTATTCATGGATACGCATGCATAATTTTAGGTGTATGTTCCTGAACACCTTTACTTGAGACAATAAATTTTTAGCTTACTGATTTGTACTAGGAAACAAAATACATCCATAAGACATGTAACAAAAATATTCTATACAAGGACACATCAACAAAATTAGGAGAATATCTGGTTTAAGGGTAGATAAATAAAAACAAAGGGTAGCTCAGTACAAAATTCAAGCCATTTTTCATGAAAAAGAACAATCTACCCCTATCAACGTGGCATTGGCTTCCAGCTTGCACATGAGAATATTTAGGTTGCTACCGATGGTGTGCCATCCAGGAGCTATAAGGCAGAGGTGGCCATCACCCCAATATCAAGAAAATGGGAGGAAATTTAAAGATGATGGACCTAAAATTATTTCCATAGTATTTATTTTACAAGATCCTTATCTACCATCCATAGGATGATTTGCACATCCATTGTTGTTCTGTGGCATACATATAGCCATGCTGCTACAAGCAAAGGTCACTTGGCTAGATTCTGATCCAACCAATTGAGTTCGGTGAGGAAAACAACTTAAATCCATGAATGGTTTCCCTTCATTTGCAATTGTTGTCTGATTAGAGCTAAAGTTATAATTATTACCATCAGAAGTAGTTCCATAGTTACAACTTGAAAATATATGTAGATGATCATACATCACCTAGTTGTTGAGGGCATCCACAAACACACTTTCAGAATGAAGGACATGTGAGTCCACCACATTCCTTTCAAACCTTGAAATTGACTACACATTTGAAACTGGATTCTAACCAATAACCATTTTATCTTTAGAAGTGCATCACTGATCAACTGAACTATTAGAATTTGTTGCACTATTAGTAGCCCAACCCATTGAAAAAAGAACTACTGCCACTAGGTTGACTTCCTATTCTTTTGAAACTAAATCCTGGGTTGCTCCCTATAGCTTGATAATTGGGCAAACATGGTGTAGGTTTTAACCCCATACAGAAAGTACCTGCATATGAATTCTAAAAACAGAAAATAAACAATGGTGAGAGAATAAAACATAAAACAAATATACACAAAGATTTTCCCCTGGATCTGATCTAGGTGGATATTGGTGGCCACTTGCCTATTCCACTTGGACCCCCAACACTATCTCTTTCAACTTTTCGGTTTCCTTAATTGTAGCACAGTTTACTATTTTTGGCATTTTTTCGGGTCATGAACTTCCAGCGCCGTTTTGAGGCCCTAAACAACGTTTTTAGTGGAAACGAAGAGATCAAAATTGTCCCAAATTGGCAAGCCAATTTGTTTTTGCCCTTTTCTTCGAGATCTTCGAAACGAGGTATTATGATAGCCAAACGAATATTGTATGCCAAAGTTACAACCCTGGGAAGTTGATGTACCAAGTTACCCAAATGGGGCCCACAATTTTGGTGCTTCATCTCCCAGAGTTAGGTTTCTAGATGTTTAGGGTTTTCCATTTTTTGTCAATAATAAATAGGCCTTTGAGCCTCAATGTAACTCAGTTCAGAGGCATGTAGCCAACACATCTCTTCTCAGCGATAAGCTACAATCGCCCGAGCTATATTATTTCCATTTTGTTTGTAAGCACAGTTCAATATTTTTCTATCAATGAAATGAAGTGTTTTTCTGCTACATCTCTGTATAATGATTATACATGTACGTTGTTGCATTCCTATTTAAATCTGGATATGTGGTATCAGAACAATCTTCTCTTTCTCTATTTTTCTTTGTATGTCCCCAATGAGGTCGGGATATAAGGAGTTAGAGCTTGATCTGGTTGAACCTTTGCAAGATCAGGCTCGTAAATGCCGACGGACTCGCATGGCGAATGAAAAGAAAGACAAGGGGGCAGGATATCTTATGAAAATCTTGCTCGAAGAAGCCCTCGAGCGACAAAGGAACACAATGATGGACAACTTTGCCCAGATCCTTCAGCGCCTACCTAGGGGGCAACGCATCAACTTCCAGAAGCTACTCTAGAAGCACAACAACCTTTAAGGTACAAGTTAATTATGACATTCCCATATTTGAGGGTCAGATAGATGCGGATGTCGTAGATACACTGGTGGGAAACCTACTACGAGAAAAAGTATGAAAGTACGACCTCACAGTTTTCAGCAGCACCCACCTAGAATTCATTTTAGGATTCCATCAAGGAGTAGTACTACCCTGTCGGAAGCTATGAGGATAGATACATAAAGTGGACCACATTACGGCAGGGAAGGGACCAAGATGTGTCAGAGTTATTTCTCATACCCTTCGCACAAAGTTGGGTATCAAGGATTCAGAGCAACAATTGGTACTTCGATACCGTGACTGCCTACATAGGTACATCCATGACGAGACGGAGTTTCTGGACATCTCCTCTCTTGGCACGTCATACCGATATGCTGTCAAGATCGAGCATAAGTTTAAACAAAAGAAGTGAGACTTTGGATCTACGAATCCAAAGAAAAAAGGACAAAGCCAAGGTGGGGTGACCGAAGACAACTCGTCAAAGCTACAAGAAAAGAACACCACCACAAATTCAAAGAATGACACTAGAAAGTGGTGTGAGTTCCATAAGAGCCCCACTCACGACACGAGTGTCGAACCAAGCATTCGTTGGTGGCCGAGTTGAAGGCTTCAGAATAAGATGCATGTTCTGACCCTGAGTCAGAACCCAGCAAGAGGAATGAAAAAGGGAAGCAGATTATTGATGCGGATCCTAGCGCCACTGTTGCCACCTCCAAGATCCAGAAGAATGAGCCCGATGATCTAGAGGAGGGGGAGCATCTTTTCCACTCACAAATATGGGTGAAGGGTTCGCCACTGCAATTCATTGTTAATAGTGGTAGCCAAAAGAACCTCATTTCAACAGAGGTTGTCAAGTGGTTGGGCCTACTAACCATACCACACCCACAACCATACAACATCAAGTGGCTTCACCAAGGATGAGATCTCCGATTCAGCCAACAGTGCCACCTTCCCTACAACATCAAACCCTTCACAGATGAGGTATTGTGTGGTGTTGCTCCTCTCGACGTTTGTGATGTATTATTAGGACAACCATACTTGTGGAAGCGACATGCTATTTATGAGTCTAGACTTTGCTCTGTGATTATTTCTTTTGGTAATATGTTATACATGATACCAGAGGTAGCCCCACCTATCGCCACCTCTTTGATCTTTTCCAAGAAGTGCAGTAAGATCATCTCCCAGAACAGAAAATTTATTTTCTTTCTAGTTTTCTCTCAAAGTAAGGGGAAGATGGTAGCCACATCCATGGCCCCCTGGAATGGTTCCTCCATGTAACAGAAGCAGGTGGATACGGTCATGAAAGAATACAGGGACATCTTCTCCTCACCCATAGGGGTACCGTTGCATTGTCAGGTCAAGCATTTGTTCGATTTGACTCTCGGAGCACCTCTATCCAACGGGCCTCTATATCACCACTCCATTGTGGAAAATGCCAAGTACAAGCAGCGACACGATCAACATCGAGTGCCACACAAGTTTTAGGTGGGAAACAAAGTTTGGTTGCATTTGTAGAAAGAATGCCTTACAAGATCCCATCGGAAACTCAGACCACTCCGATATGGTCCTTACACCATTACCAAGGCTGTGGGAAACAATACTTTGGAGCACAACATTCATCCATTCCTTAGCTTACACCACCCTTGACCATGCTTCCCACCATTACTGGACACATCAAAGATTGTAGAACATCTCACCAGGGACCAGGTTCAACAAAAATTTCCTCATCTTATGGAGGCACTCAACACAATGGGGACCATTGCTTCCTAAGCAGGGAGGAATGATCTAGGTGGATATTGGTGGCCACCCACCTATTCCACTTGGACCTAAAACACTGTCTCTTTCAGTTTTTCAGTTTCATTAACTGTAGCACAATTTACTATTTTTGGCTGTTTTTCAGGTCTTGAACTTCCAAAGTCGTGTGGAGGCCCTAAATGACGTTTTTAGGGGAAACAAAGGGACCAAAACGATCCCAAATTGGCTTACTAGTTTTGATTTTTTCCTTCTCCTCGAAATCTTCAAAACGAGGTATTATGATAGTCAAACGGAGTTCGTGTGCCAAAGTTACGACTCCGAGAAGTTGATGTACCAATTTACCCAAACGGGGCCCACAGTTTTGGTGCTTCATCTCCTAGAGTTAGTTTTTTGGATGTTTAGGGTTTTCCATTTTTTCTCAATAATAAATAGGCCTTTGAGCCTCAATGTAACTGAGTTAAGAGGCATGTAGCCGCCACATCTCTTCTTAGAGATAATCTACCATCACCTGAGCTATCTTATTTCCATTTTGTTTGTAAGCATAGTTCAATATTTTTCTATCAACGAAATGAAGTGTTTTTCTACTGCGTCTTTGTATTTATGATTATATATGTAAGTTGTTGTGTTCTTGTTTAAATCCAGATCAAGATCGCAAAACCAAGACTACAAGATTGATTTTTCATTATATTCTTTTCAATGTTACAATACATAAATATGAATTACGAAGCATCCATAAACTCCAATCCATTAACCCTAGATTAGAACATAATCATAGTTCCCTTGATAGGATCTACAAAATACCATGGAAAAAAAACTATCATGCGCAAAACCATGTGTGAAATCCATGCACAAAACCATAGGTAGGTCTGCCCACCTAATATAGGGTCCAAAAAAAGTTTCCAAGGGGACCCCGTGCAGGGGGCTACCGCCCTCCTGTTGTGCCCAACGCAATGTACAGAGGGGGCTATCGCCCCCCCCACATGTGGGGTAGTCATGGAAATAATATAACACACACCCAACATTCTCCCACATGTTGTTTTCTTTCCATAGGGGACCACAAGAGAGATTAGTCATTGATGCATCCCTGCAATTCCATTGTTTCTCTACACCGAGAGAACTTCTCAGTGATCACATACTTTGTCAATGCATTTGTAGTATTCTTCAAAGTGTCCACATTGTCCAACAACACCTTTTTGTGCTCAACCATATCTCTTACAAAGTGATACTAAACATCAACGTGATTTGTCTTTGAATGATAAGCAGGGTTCTTTGCCACGAAAATTTCACTTTGGCTGTCACAATCTATCCTTATAGCTCGTTGTACTAACCCCATACTTGAACACAATCTCTGCAACCAAACTACTTCCTTGCTTGCATGAGTGGCTTCCATGTATTCTGCCTCTGTAGTTGAAAGTGCCACTACAGATTGTCTCTTGCTCATCCAATTGACTACACCTCCAAATAGTTTAAACACATACCCACTTGTAGATCTTCTCCGATCTAGATCTCAAGCCCAGTCTTCATCAACAAAGCCATGGATGTCCAAAACTCCATCCAATCCTGGTCTTCCTTGGTAGAACAAATCATAATCACTAGTGCCACACAAATACTTGAAAACCCACTTCACTTTTGTCCAATAATCCTTCCCTAGTTTTGACATAAACCTGCTCAATACTCCCACTACATGTGCAATGCTTGGTCTAGTACAGGCCATTGCATACATCAGGCTACGGACTACACTTGCATATGGAACATAGGACATGTCCTCTTCCTCTTCTTGTGTCTTGGGACACTGTTCAACAGATAACTTTACACCTACAGGAATAGGAAACTTCACTGGTTTACTATCCTGCATATTAAACCTCTACAGTATTGCCTCGACATACTTCCTCTAGTTTAACCAGTGCTTCCTCTTTTCCCGATCGCGTTTAATTCCCATGCCCAAAATATAGTTTACAACACCAAGATATTTCATGTTGAATTTGGAGGACAATTGGGTCTTCAAATCCTAGATAATTTATTTGTCATTTCCAACCAGCAACATATCATCCACATATAAGACCAGATAAATAACACATTCACCAATTAATTTAAAATACACACTGTGATAAGCTTTTCTTCTAGTGAATCCAAGTCCCTGTATAAATGTATCAAATTTCTAATACCACATCCTTGGTGACTGTTTTAACCCATATAGAAACTTTTTTAACTTGCATACCAGTTCTTTCGTACCCTTAACCGCAAAGCCTTCAGGTTGCTTCATGCAGATCTCTTCTTCCAGATCCCCGGGAAGAAATTTTGTCTTCACATCCATCTGTTCTACCTAAAAATCAAAAGAAGAAACAACAGATAAAAGTAATATAATAGAAGCTACCTTGGCAATAGGAGAAAAAATATCACCAAAATCAATTCTCGGCACCCGGGAATAACCTTTTGTTACCAACTGATCTTTGTATTTCTCCACCTTGCCTTCTCAATTCACCTTCTTCTTAAACACCCATTTGTTGCCAATGAGTTTCCTTCCAGCCGGCACCTCCACCAGATCCCAAGCCTCATTTTTGTGCAACGATGTCATTTCATCAATCATGGCCTCTTTCCATAGTTTTCCATCCTCTGAATCTACTTCTTCCCTCACAATTTTGGGATCATCATGAGTAATAGATAAAGAAAAATTTGAATAGAAAGCAAATGGACTATACCTTTCTGGCTACCTTTTTTCTCGAATTGATCTTCTCACAGCTGGAGTTTGTGGCTCTTCATCTTCTGATTCCTCTTCTGTTGTAGAGTCTGATTCTTCCTCCTTTAGCTCAAACTCTATATTCTCAGGTTCCTTTGGTAGGAATTCACGTTTAGTAACATTTTTCACCTCTGTAAACTCCACATCTCGACTATACACAACCTTCCTTGTTTCTAGGTTCCAAAGTTTATAACCTTTCAAACCATCTTTATACCCAATAAAGATGCACCTTTCAAATTTACTATCCAACTTGGCTCCTTTCTCCTTTGGAACATGTATATATGCATCACATCCAAATACCCTCATATGTGAAAGAGAGGGTTTCTTACTAGTCCATACCTCTTGTGGAGTCTTAGTGTCCAACATTGATGAAGGTGATATGTTGACCAGGTAACATGCAGTTCCACCGCCTCTGCCCAGAATTCCGTCCTGACCTAGCACCACTGAGCATGCTTCTTGCCTTTTCCATCAACATCCTATTCATTCTTTCTGCAACTCCATTTTTATGAGGTGTTAATGGAGTAGTCTTCTATCGTGCTATACCATACTTCTTACAGAACTCTTCAAATTCCTTCTTGCAAAACTATTCACCGTTATCTGTCCTCAACACCTTTATCTTCTTCTCTATTTGGTTTTCCACTAGAGCCTTAAATTCTTTGAACTTGTCAAAGGCTTCAGATTTCTTCCTCAGGAAACATATCCATGTATTCCTTGAGAAGTCATCTATAAATGATACATGGTACACAGACTTACCTAGTGATGGAACTGACACAGGTCCAAACACATCACTATGCAAGAGCTCTAATATTTGTTTTGTCCTCTTAGCACCAGAGGGGAAACTCACCCGATTCTACTTCCCATATACACAATTTTCACAGAAATCAAAATCCAGAGAGAAATTAGACATACCTTCTATCATACAATTACCATGAAGTATTCAAAGTCCCTTCTCTCCAATATGTCCAACCCTTTGATGGCATAGCATGGTATTTTCTCCAGAGACCACTAGATTTTCTAATCCACTTTCAAGAACCACAGAACTATTGCACCCATCAATAGTAGTGCTACCTTGAAGCTTGTACAGAGTTCTAATCCAAACTCACAGCATCAATACCAGTGCTCCCCAAACCATCTTGCATGTATCTTTCTCGAACATTGTAATTACACCTGCATCATCTAGCTTGCTTACAGAAACCATATTTCTAGTGAATGCAGGAATATGAAAAACACCTGAAAGTGTTATAATCCTTCCACCTTGAAACTTCAACTTGAATTTTCCGCAACCAACAATTCTAGCCTTCCTTTCATCCCCTAAGAAGACATCACCACCATCATATTTATCATACTCGCAAAACCACTCTCTATGGGGAGTGAAGTGAAAGGATGCACCTGAGTCAATCAACCACACCTCATGATCTACATGTGTACTTGAAGAAGAAGCCAAGTAGACATCCACACTTTCATCTAAGGTGGTTTTTGCCTCTGCAGAAGGAGCATCATCAGATCCCTTTCCTTTCTCAAGAGATTTAGATTTACAGTCCCTTTTGAAGTTCCCTTCCTTTCCTCATTTACAGCATAACTTTACAGGTGTTCCTGGAGATTTAGATCTCCCACTCGAGGAATTTTTTTTTTTTCTGTTCTGGGACCATCCTTGCACAAAAAAGGCATCACCATTTTGGCCCTCCATTTTTTTCCGTCTCATCTCCTCCGAAAACAAGGATGAAACTATTTCATCAAAATGCAAGGCAATTGCATTTCCACCTATTGCAACAACCATACTATCCCATGAATCTGGTAGAGAACACAACAAACTGATTCACTTATCTTCATCTGAAATTTTAATATCAACAAATAATAATTTGCTTACCACATTATTAAAGGAGTTCAGATGCTCTGTCACTGAGTCTCCATCTTTCATCCTCAGGTTATACGACATTTTCCATAGAAATATTTTATTAACCAAAGGCTTAGATTAGTACAAAGTCCCTAACTTGTCCCACAAAGCCTTTACTAAAGCTTCCCCTAATACATTAAACAACATTGAATCTAAGACACACAATCATATGGTGCTCTTCGCCTTCTGATCCAACTTCATCGAGTCTTTAGCTAACATTGATGTTGGTTTAGTACCTGGATCTACCGTAATCCACCGAGCTTTATCCACCAGCAATTCCTCCATCTTGAGTTTCCACAACTCAAAAGAATGACCATTAAATTTCTCGATCTCTATCGTTCCACTACTCGCCATCTTCTTTCACCACAAGAATTGATCTCATAGATCTCCCACTAAATAGGGTCTACCACAAGCCCGAGAAAAACCCCTCAGTAGCAAATGCATCCCCTTGAAGCTAAAAAAACTCTGATACCAAATGTAGGTTTTAACCCCATACAAAAATTACCTGAAATTACTTGCATACGAATTCTAAAAATAGAAAATAAACAATGGCGAGAGCATAAAACCTAAAACAAATATACATAGAGATTTTCCCCTAGATCCCAAAACCGGGACTACTAGATTGAATTTTCACTATATTCCTTTCAATGTTACAATACATATATATACACACCGAAGCATCTATAAACCCCAATCCATTAACCCTGGATTAGAACATAACTCTAGTCCCCTTGACCGAATCTACAAAATACAATGGACAAAAAACTATCATGCCCAAAACCATGTGCAAAATCCATGCACAAAACCATAGGTAGGTCCTCCCACCTAATATAGGGTCCAAAAAAAATTTCTCGAGGCGCTGCCCCAGACCTTGTGTAGGGGGGCTACTGCCCCTCCATGATCCCCCTGCTGTGCCCGACGCACCGTAAAGGGGGTAATCATGGAAAGAATATAACACACACCCAACACATGGATCATTAATGAGATTTCGACACTAACCAAGATAAATATGTGATTCAATATCCACATTATGTTCATCAAACATATTTTTTAAATCAAAAGTTTCTAATATACTATGCAAGGTGCTCCTTTGGGCTTACATTATAGCTTAAAAACTAAACCCTAGATAGCTTAAAAATCAAAAGCTATCAAAATTGCAATCTCTAAATTACTAGAATCTACAAAACACATGTTGTTGGAAACACTAACAGAAAATATGCATCACTGTTTTGTATAATATGAAAACAATAAACTCTAATGATATAACTCAAAACAAAAACTTTCTATCCATCCCAACAGTGTACCCTGTATCCCCTTTAAACAATAAGAAACACGACTAGGGTTTATACTGTTAAGCCCTCCAAGAAATTCTTCAAAGTTATTGATACTAAAAATGTCTTTCAGTAAATAATTGTTATTTAAAGAGAAAGGTAAAACCATGATAGATACTGAAATTGTGAAACATTTTATGCATCAAAATAAAGAGTTGATACACCATAAGGAGGCAATAGACACTCAATGACAAGAAACTCACACCTGCACATGTTACCTAATGTGACTTTCTACTTGGAGGGAATTATAGAAGTTCTAAAAGTTGTGTGGGCAGGGGAAGCATTCTATCATGGGTGAAAAATGGTGTCCTTAAGTAAACTCTATGAACGTCCCCACAAAACAATTAAAATTCATATGTGTAGGTCTATGATCAGTATTCTCTTCTTTTGCAGTCTAATCTTTGTCTTCCATTCCTAACAATCTGGTTTATAATGTCTGTTTCATGACGTATGATCTGTTACATGAATGTATCATGAAGTTGTCCTCAATGTCTAACTTGCATCTTTCATGTCCATCTAGTTGATTAGATTTTCAATCTCTATAATTCATTTCCAGTAGTGATTCAAAGGTTGGCTATGTGTTTTAAGTTTTCTATTGCATGGAAACCTGCTACGGAGATCCAACCTGTGTGTCTTGTGCCAAAACATAGACTGCACACTTACTAAATTTCCTCAAGAGTTGTACCTTGTTGTGATACCTTGCCAATACCTATAATTCTTGGAGAATCTTGGTAGATTAATCCTGAAGTGAGTAAAAGAGTGTGAACACCTAGAAACGAGACTTACCAAAATTCATGGAGCCCAACTTGAACTCGTTAGACTTGCAGAAGCTCACGATGAACTCACTTGAAACTTACCATATGGAGTCAACATGGAATTCACCTCGTGAAAAGATTGGAGTGCATTTTTTGGAGGGAGAAAACAAAGTGGAAACACATCAACAAAACTCCAAAGTAAATAACCCAAAAACAAGACTCATTTCACTCTCATTTGGTCATTTTATGTTTCAATTTTTGAGACAAATTTCAAACAGCCAAATTTTATATTATCTTATTTGATGAGATGAATTGATGGACAAATTGTTTCTTTATAGATTTTATGGATGTAATTTCATTATTATTTTTTCTACACAAAATTCCCAATTTTACTTTATTTTTTATATTTGCGATGTTTCATCAAAGTCTTGAATTAAGTTTTTCCAAGTCCAAAATTAGTCCATTTTTTGTAGTGTCTGAGTCTCACAACCTTGGTGAAAGTTGACAGTAATTATGATTTCAAGATAAATCTCTTCATTTTCTATATTCACATTTTTTTAAGTAGTCATAATGAGTTGATTGTCAGTATAATGTTGTACATGAATGATTTTTTTGGCAATGATATTTGTATAATCTGGTTAATTATTAGTCTTGATGTGCATGTATATATACTTGAGAACTCTTATTTTTTTATTTGTTCGTTTGCCTCCTATTGTAATCATAAAATTTATACCTTCTTTAGCAGTTGTAATTTATATGTCTATTTTAGTTATGTTCTTTCTTGTGTGTTTTTGGATGTCTAGCCATGGAGATCAACAATTCATGCAATATCTCTGACTATGTTACATGGTTATCCATGATCTCAATATGTGAAGGTCATTATAATGTCCATTGGTTTCATTTCAACCTTCATTACTTATATTTCACTCTTTTTAGCTTTGAAATCTTGTTTTTCTTGAAGTGGATTTTCATCTCTTTAGATACCAGAATGTAGATCAAATCCAAGGGAAGTTTGTTTGCTTAATAGAATTAATTTCAAGGATAGGGAAGAGAGTTCCTGGTAATCTACGCGGATATTCTTAACAGTACATGATCTATAAACTAGTTATCTCTTGAGAGATTTTGACACATCAAAAGTTAGTCTATTCATTTAGCAGTATAGCCTTTTCCTGATATATTATTTGATGCAGGTGATCTAGAGGCCCCTACAAATCAGAGGTATACAACATACTACCTGATCCAACAAGCTCGTAAAACTTTTCATTATCATCAATTATAAGGCAACCAAATAACGAAATAATCAGTGAACAAAGACATTCACATATTAATACAATGACTATAGTGGAACCCTTTAGGGAAAAACCACTTTCGAATCAATATTCTTTATTACTCATCTCTGAACTTACAATCAGTATTTTACAATAACCATCCAGCCTCTTAATCACTCGATCATGATACAATTTTCCTCTCTACTTGTTTCTTTCTTATTTTGGAATGCTCTCTGAGAATTCCTGAGTCTCTCTCTAAGCGTCCCTGCTTACCTTGCTACTATAGAAATCTTCAACTCCCAGAAATTCAGATCTTCATGGGATGTGGCCCTTCATGGGCATGAAAGGTTGCCACGTTTTGGGTTTCTAGAAGCTTCAAGCATGTGTCCCCAATATGGTGGGTTTTCAAATTCAAAAATGTGACAAAGGCTCCTGCATTAAACTCCCCTTGTTGGAAAGAAATGGTGCCCTTGTCATGTAGGTTCTCCTTTGCTAATAAAATACAACCACATAATCAATCCTCGTGCTCCTACTATAATCTTCCTTTTTCCCTCTAATGCACTTTTCATCTCCTTTGATGTTGTTGTTGTATCCTCTTCTCCTCTCCTAACTCAGCCTTTGTCCAAGTTCTTCTTCAACTACTTCTCTTTAAATGATGAAAAAACATGCCACCCACCTCTACAAGTCATGTTCTCATCAGATGACCTATCATAACCCTTGTTCTCATTAGATGACCTATCACAACCTATGCCACCCACCTCTGCAAAAATAGAACCTAAGTGGGAAGGATAACATCATCACACTCCATCAAATAATGGTGGAATGCATCTTTCTACACCTCCAGTATTTCTTTTGCATGTGCTTCACTCCTCTTTTTACCCTACCATGCTCAGAAAATTCACAAGCAACACTCTTGCAATGGTGGTGAGCCATTGCCACAATCCTAGCAATCTGAACAAACAAAAAACCACCATTCTATGTCCATTTGTCATGCCAAAGGTCAAAGCCTAAAGCAGAGACAAATAAGTCAAACAAAATCCCAATTCCCTATCGAACAAGCCCACACACCCATTGCTTGCACTTGGAGAGGGGGTCAAAGCCCAAATCAAGGGAGAATAATGCAGTCCACATCCCAATTCCTAGACAAAAAACCCACAAGTGGCACTTGACTCCTCCATTGTAGCCTTCATAAACACCTATGCAAAATCTGTCAGGAAGAACCTCAAGGGGTGATATTGGTGTATGAACTTGCTAGCATGTTAAGCTTTACATGATTTATGTGTGTTTAAATGAGGACTCGCCCTAAGATTCAAATGCAATCATGGGGATAAATGGATAGTAGAGCCTCATTTGAATCACAAACTCATTAGTAACCTAGTTCCCTTGTTAGTCTACTTGTCCATGACCTTGTTTTTCTTTCATGGGATATAAAAAAGCTCAAATATTTTCAAAGTATTTAACCACTACTAGAATTATTTGTGCTAGCCTATATAGATTGAAATTACTCGAAATCCTTTTCATACATTGATGTTTGAAGTATTGAGGGGTCCCCACCATTGTAGATGTATGGATCCCTTTATATTTTACGATTAGGAGACATATGTATAATTCCAAGGCTTCCACCTCATTATTAGTTGATACCCTTTAAGGTTGAAGATACCCTACCCACACCTACCTCCCTAACATTAATCAAATTATAACATGTAACAATAGACCTCATCTATGGAGAAAAACATGAACAAGTTTTATTTTTTAGCATGTAAGCCAACATACCACCCCTTTTTTGTTTCACTATAGTTGGTTTCTTCCTTTGCTTATCTTTGTTGCATGGTTTAAGTTTCTTGGCTAATGGTGGTCGTGGGTTTGAGCTTATCCTCTACTGAGATTTTGACTCACCCTCCCACATCCATGAAAGGCACATCCCAATCCTTATCTAGAAGAGGCCAGAGCTAATGTGATGGAGAAGTGGGGTCTACCCCCATTGTCCATGGCAAGAGATTTTCAAGTTGCGGGACTATAGGTTACCCTAGAGAAAGAAAGGTTCCCTAGACTCAAACAATGGAGAAGATATTGATGAAGACATTGAGAAGTCAGTATTTAGGAAAGGAAATCCTACTTATTTCAAAGTGGGCAACAGACACCCACATTCATCCTTCAACTGAAATAACTCAAGAAGCATACGCAAGGTTGCTAGGTTGGATGAGGAGGCACGACAGGATGACGAAGGAAAGGGTCTGGAAGGCATCCTTCCCTCAAATGTTTTTCTGAATGATCCTAGGAACACGAGACACTTACCTAATGGTAGAACACTTTGGACATGATGTGGCACATTATATATTTTATGGCTTCTGTCTTGATGCAAGAAGTTCAGAGACCTTCTTAAATATCTGTTGTCATAACTAGAGCTGACATTCACAACTCTTTTAAAAGGGATCTCCAAGCAAACCTGCAACTTGCGTACTCTCTCAAGTGAAAGTGTTCCTTGCTCAGTTGCACGACAAGGGCAAGGTTGTTGAATAGGTGGACCAAAAGTAATCCAGCCCATACGAACCCCTTATTTACACTAGCTAGTGTCATAGTATGTTATGACAACCTATCTTACTATGAAATGCATGTCAATAATAGTAGAATTTATAGTGTTTCCTATGTTACTGGTTGCAATGTCACCCTACCATTTAGTATGGTACATAGTCTTGATAGACTCTTGCATCTTGGTAATCATACAAAGTCTTGGTAGACTCTTGCATCCTATAATCACACAGGTTGATTATATTCTGATTATTCTCAGATTGATAATCAAATTCTGAGGGAAATTGCAATGCAATCACAAATATTTTAAAATGAAGAACTAGTAGAAACTAAAAAAATATTTTCAAAAAACAAAATAAGACTTGTCAATATAGAAAAATGTAAACAAATGAAATAACAAAGTAAAACGAAATGAGTGATTCACAATATAAAGGCTATAAACATAACCCCCATATCATCAATAACCTGATAAGAAACATAAAATAAAACATTAAGATTCTTTTCCTGAATGACATCAAAAATCTTCTCCCACTGCCGAGGGGTTAGAAAAATTCCAGTTGGATTGTGAGAACAACCATGAAGCAGCAAAAAAAACCAATTGGTGCAGACTAAAGGAAGTTGAGAAACTATCAATCTCCTCTACTAACCAAAAATTAACACTGCATTTACCAATCATCTCTTTGTGAAAAGATCCAGGAACAAAAATGTTTCTTACCTTGATGTTTGCAATCATCGCTTCCAAAACTAGTCCTATAGTTTTAGGATCATAGTATCGGTATTCCGGCCATGGAACCCCAACATCATTGAAAATGTTCTTGTGATTCCTTGTTCAAAATCAAACTAGAATTAAATAGCTTCAAATAGATCAAATATTAGTTTTCATTACAATGATTAAAAATGTTCAAGTGTAAGATGGGCATGAAAAATATAAATACATAACTTAGAATTCAGTATCAAAACTCCAAATATATTACTTATAGCTTAGAATAAAAAATATAATAATTTCCCCAAGTTGGAGAAGAAATTAAGACTTGTCCTCTAGGAAAATATCTTTGAATAAAGGTAGCAGCAAGGCGAAGAGATCCAATTCCTGGAAGGCCTTGGACAATAGCCACTTGGATAAGTGTCAACATGGTATTATGTAAATTTAATTCCATATACACAAGCACAAAATATCATCATTGTTATGAAACCAACTCACAAAAAGATAGAAAAGATAGATCAATGCCTTAGAAATAAGCCTCTTCGAAGGGGCAACCTCCTTTACATTACACAAATGAGCAATTCTTAGATGGTACAAATGAGTAAACCTCGCTTTTATATATAAGAGTCTAAGGGGTCACAATATAATCAAACCGACATAATAGTAATAACATAAGGACACAAAAATAACAATAGTGGGTTTCTATGGGGCATACTAATAACAATATGGGGACAATAGGGGCACAATAATAACAATAAAGGACACAATGACAATAGTAATGGGGGAATCACTAGTATTATAGGGGCCTAACATGCCCCTCTCCTTCCGAAAAGCGTTTTCCTCAATGCTTGAGTAGTTCTAGATGCTTCTATATAAAATTCACATCCTCCCATGTGGAATCTTCAACGGACAAGTTCTTCCGCTTGACGAGATACTTTGAAATTGATCGATTTCGTAGTTGTCGAGTTCTTGTTTCTGTGACTGCTTCCAATTCCAATATAATTTTTCCTTCGTCGTCAAGTTCTGGAAATATTGTTTGAACTGGGAGCTTGTTTCCTATAACCTTCTTTAAACATGAAACATGGAAAACTAGGTGCACTCAAGAAGCTGCAGGAAGCTCCAATTTATATGCCATAGTACCAATCTTTTGCAACAACTTCTATGGACCATAATACTTTGGTGATAATTTATTATCCTTCTTAACTTGCTTGAGGGACATTTGTTTATATGGTTGTAGTTGTAGGAATACCCAGTCACCTACATCAAAACTTCTTTCACTACGATGTTGATTTGCCTGTTGTTTCATTCTATTCTGCGCTAATGTGAGGTTATCCTTTAAGAGTTGGAGAATTTGTTGTTGATGCTCGATGTGATGTTCCACTACTTGAACCTTAGAATTTTCTCTTTAATATGATGTGATGGATGGTGGATGATATCCATAAAGTGCCATAAATGGGGTCATTTTTGCTGCAGTATGGAAGGAAGTATTATACCACTATTCAGCCAGAGGAAACCATTTGACCCATTGTGTCTGTTTATCATATATAAAGCAACAAATATATCCTTCCAAACATTTATTTACTATCTCAGTTTGCCCATCAGAATGAGGATGATAAGATGAGCTATGAGCTAACTGAGTACCGAGACAAGAAAATAACTTTGTCTAAAAATTTCCAGTGAAAATGGGATCTCTGTCGCTTACAATAATATTTGGGTTTCCATGTAGCTTTTGAATTGTTTCCATAAATGCAATAGTAACTGTACTAGATTTTAATGGATGTGATAATGCACAAAAGTGTGCATACTTGGTAAGTATGTCAACTACCACCATGATGACACTCTTTCCTTCGGAGTTGGGTAAACCTATGATAAAATCCATTGAAACCTCCTCCCAACGTTGGCTTGGAATGGATAAAGGTTGTAATAGACCTGGGGTCTTAATTGTTTCAACTTTATTTTGTTGGCAAACCAAACATTTTGCCACAAACTTTTGAATATCTGATTTAAGGCAATCCCAAAATAATTCCTTCTTATCCCTATGGTAAGTTTTTAAAAATACCGAGTGCCCTCCTAAGGGAGAAGTGTGCAATTCCATAAGAATCTTTTGTTTGAGTTGGGAATTCTTGCATAGGTATAAGCGATCTTTGTACCATAACGAATCATTTTTCTAGCTAAATGTATCATATGTACTGGGATCTTGTTGTAACTTTCAAATAAGTGCCCACACTTCTTCGTCATTCTTCCATTCCTCCCTTGCTTCATTTATCCAATCTGGTTGGATAATAGAAATGGTGCACAACAATGCTTCCACATCCTCATCCTTTCTTGAGAGTGCATCTGCCACAAAATTTTGCTTCCCTTTTTTGTAGATGATTTCAAAGTCATAACCCAACATCTTTGTGAACCATTTTTGTTTCTCTTAAGAGGATAATCTTTGTACTAAAAAGTATTTAAGACTATCATGATCCATTTTTACCTTGAAGTGTCTTCCCATTAGCTAGAGTCGTGATTTCTTAAGTGCATGTACTATTGCCAACATTTCCTTCTCATAAATAGCTTTGTGTAAATACTTTCCCTTGATTGGACGACTTTTGAAAGCAATGGGTCTTTCATCCTGCATGAAAATAGGACCAATTCCATTTCCTGAAGAATCACATTCCATAATAAAGTTTTTTGTGAAGTCCGGCATAGCTAATACCGGTGCTTGGCACATTTCCTCTTTAAGATGTTTGAAGGCCTTTGTTGCTTCTGGAGTCCATGAAAATGCATCTTTCTTCAATAATGTTGTTAGAGGTGCTGCTATTCTCCCATAATTCTTAACAAACTTGCGATAATACCCTGTCAACCTGAGAAATCCTCGCATATGCTTTATGGATGTGGGGATTTTCCATTCCTTAATGGCTTTAATTTTTCTAGGGTCTACCTTAACACCTTCATGAGATACAATATGACCCAAATATTCCACCTCTTGTACTCCAAAGAAACATTTGGAGCTTTTTGCACATAATTGTTTCTCCTCCAATAGTTTGAGCACCCTGTCAACATGTTCAACATGATCCTTCCAAGACTTGTTGTAGATTAGTATATCATCAAAAAATACTAACACAAATTTTCTAATGTAGGGTTCAAAAATGGAATTCATCAAACCTTGAAATGTAGAAGGTGCATCGGTAAGGCCAAAAGGCATGACCAAAAATTCATAATGACGCTCATGAGTTCTAAATGATGTTTTCGAAATGTCTTTATTCTTCATTCTGATTTGATGATATCCTGAACAAAGATCCAACTTGGTGAAGTAAATTGATCGATGCAATTCATCCAATAATTCATCAATGTCAGGAATGGGAAATTTATCTTTAATAGTGAGCTTGTTGGTCTCCCTATAATCCAGACACATGCACCATGATCCATCCTTCTTGTGCACCAATACTACTGGAGCAGAGAAAGAACTTTGACTAGGTTGAATTATACCAGCCTCTAGCATTTCTGCAACCATACGTTCAATTTCACTTTTTTGGACATAGGGATATCTGTATGGCCTGATGTTTGGAGGAACACTTCCTAGAATCAAATGAATGGCATGATAATGATCACGAATAGGTGGGAGACCTTTGGGAGTCTCAAATACCATGGAATGATTGTCCAAGACTTTTTGGAGATCTGGAGAAATAGATGATTTCGATGTGGGAACCTCTAGCGAACATAATTGTGAAATTACACCTCATTGTTCCTTCTTTAGAATATTTTTCATATCGTTAGAGCTGATTATATTTCCCGGTTTCCCTACAATACCCCTTAATTAAACTTCCTTTCCTTCTTCAAAAAATTTCATGAAAAGTTCTTGAAAATTAAAAGCTATTGTACCCAAGGATTGTAGCCATTGGAAAACTAATACAACATTAGCACCACCCATTGGAATGGAAAGCATTGGGATATTCAATACATATTCTCCCATCGATAGCTTGATATTATGGCACTTTCCAGAGAAATTTATGGTTTCTCCACTTGCAACCATCACTTGACACTCTGGTGCTGGATATAGCAAGAAATTTAATTCCTTTTCTATCTTACAATGAATAAAACTATGGGTACTTCCTGAATCAATCAACACTATTACCTTTTTCTTCTTGATATGTCCTTCTATCTTGATAGTTTGAGGAGTGGTAATTCCAGCCAATGCATTACAAGATATGGTCAGATTCATTTCTTCTTTATATAGGGTTTGTTCCTGGAGTATATCCTCTTCTTTTGACATTTCTTGTTCTTTTCTTCCTCCTCTTCACAATCTATGTAGAATAATTTCTTCTCAGCATACTTATGACCTTTAGTGTATTTTCTATCACAACTGTAACAAAGCCCTTTTGCTCTTTTTCTTCCAATTGTTGTGGTGTCAACCCTGTAGGTTGTGGAAGGCTAGGGGCAACAACACTTCCATCTTTATAGTTGTGAGTGGTAGGCTTCTTGGTTTCCATAATTTTGCTTTCCATTTTTCTTACTAACCTGAATGCCTTCTCCAATGAATCAGGTTCCCAAAGGCGAACCTCATGTTGGATATTATCCTTTAAATTCCCTATGAACACATCAATCCTATGCTCCTCTGGAATATCTTTTACCCCTATTTTCAATTTGTGGAAGTCCTCAATGTGCTCCATCATTGAACCCTTTTGTTTGAGATTTATCAATTGGCTAAAAAAGGTGTTGCTTTTTGTATCCTCATAATGTGCTATCATTTCTTCCATAAAAATTGCCGAAGTGACAATTTGTTTACGAGAGCAAAGCCATTGATACCATACAAACTAATTTGGTTCCAAATATAAAGTTGCAATACGTACCTTTTGTGTGTTTTGCACATTATGGAGATTGAAAAATTGCTCCATCTGTAGTATCCATGTTCCGGGATCCTTGCCATCAAACTTCCTCATATCGATTTTTGGAACATGGTGGGTCTCCAATCCAACATTAGAGTCTATGAAATCATGATTAACATTTTTTTTTTCTCATCATTGGTTTCCTTTACTACCCTTTCACCATTAGTGACCATTTTTTGTAGCAACTTATTCAAATTTATCTTCAGTTCTTCCATCTTATCATCCATGCCATTCATCTTAGTTTCCATATAGCGTCCATTCCATTCATATTAGCTTCCATCCCATCCATCTTAGCTTCCATGCCATTCATCTTAACTTGCATGCCATTCATATTAGCTTCCACGCAATTCATCTTGGCTTCATTGGTCTTGTAATTTTGATATATCATGTTGCATTTGTTCCTCTTCTTCACGAGTCATGTTAGAGCTTTCAGGTTTCTTACTAGGTGTTTCCATTTTCTTTCTTCAGGGCACTAATTCATGCTAATAATTTGTCACTATTCCCTTTGAATTTCTTCAAACTAATTTTTCAAACCAATCTTATGCAAAATAAAATAAAAAACTACACACCTTTTTTCACTTTGTATGAGCTCAATATTGAATCTATTGTATCTCTGTAACTACGGATCTCGAATATCTAAAATATTGTCTAGTGGTAGCCCTTTGAGTCCTCTTTCTAACCTTGCAAGTCTGATCAAGATTGGATTCTCCAAGGAAGAGTTATGCCAAATATCCCACGGTGACCTGATTATAGACTAGTTCAGTAAAGCGAACTTGTATGACGTGCCACATGTCACTGTTTCAACATTAGTACCTGAAACTGATACACATAAAACTACAAGCCGTCCTCCTTCTGAAACTGCTTACGAAATTTTATTCTGATGCTCAAAACAGAAGTTATGACGATTTTCCCCAGGTCGTCTGTTTGGAATGTAATTCAGGAGTCTGCAAAAACCCTAACTTCCTCAGAACATATCTCCACAAATATAGTGATAAAAGCTTTGAAATTTGGACCTGAAGTTCAGAACGATTTCGGCTCAAATGAGTTTTTTTTAGCTTCTAAAACTTTGCATAAAAAAGTTATGGCGAAAATGCCACAATGACATGTTTGGAGCAGTGAAACTCTAGAATCCAAAGCTCTGATACCAAATGTTATGAAACCAGCTCACAAAAACATAGAAAAGATAGATCAACGCCTTAAAAATGAGCCTCTTCGAGGGGGAAACCTCCTTTACATTACACAAATGAACAATTCCTAGATGATACAAATGACTAAACCTCCCTTCTATATATAGGAGTCTAAGGGGTCACAATATAATCAAGCTGACATAACAGTAATAACATAAGGGCACAAAAATAAAAATAGTGGGTTTCTATGGGGCATACTAATAATAATATGGGGACAATAGGGACACAATAATAACAATAAAGGATACATTAACAATAGAAATGGGGGAATCACTAGTATTATAGGGGCCTAACAACCATTCTAACATGCACCATGAAAGCACTATAATGTAAGTCTGAAAAAGCGGATCTATGATACAACTTTCAGTACCATCTCTTAGGTGATCTACAAAGATACAAATATCCTTTTCCTAGCATTGTCTACATAAGGGAAAATATTGTACAGCCTAAAAGTTAAACATAACTTGCCCTATTTTGCCACCCATCTCACTTTGCCACCCCCACCCTACTCTGTCTAGAATTAATTCATAGACAACATACAGTCCTTGCTTGGTTGCATTATTGTTAGCTCCCACCAACAATTCCATAGTAGCCTTATTAAAAGCAACCAAACCTTCAATAGGGAGGTACAGTAGACAAAGCATAACAAGATAATGTAAAATATGTAAAAATTTAAAATGATTCCCACAGAAAGGGTGCAACAATTTCTTCACTAAAACCACATGCATACCTCTTAATTGTCTCCCTTCTCCAACATCAGATTCTCTGCCTACAAAATAGAAGAAGTGATAAGAAGGATTCCAATTGATAATATAAATTTAAAAGAGCCCTCAAAATGTTATAAACTAAGATAAAGACCTCAAAACCTTTATACTATTCAATGCATATTAGCTAAAAGAAAAAAGAATTCAATGACACCTTTTTCACCACATTGAGCACACAGGGTTGAAGATCTTTTGTTTTGTAAGCTCCAACACCAAGGTTAAGCTTCAAATCACTTATTTGCTTTAAATGATTCTAAAACACCCAGAATTGGATATGGAGGTACCATTGTCACTCCTTCAGAGTGAGAGCCATTTGTTGCAATAGCCATGTTAATGTTGGTCACAATTTGTATAAAAAATCATTATGTTAGGAAAAAAACTCCACCCATGGGAACAAATTTCAATTAAACTTTCTTTATATCAATATACTATGGAAAATACAGTTGGTGGAAGAAATGCATTCAAATCAATAGATATGGAAATACGGTTACATGTTTGAGAAATTCATTCAAGAACCTCAAATACATTGCAGGTCTTATATTTCTTTCTTAATTAAGAATAATTTTTAAAATACTGCAAATTTGAAATAACATAACTCAAAAACCAACAACGATAAATTTCAAATATCACTTCCAAGAAAAATTATTTCCTATCACTGATCAACTTGAATCTGATCATCTCAACAAATGTCTTCACTGACAACTGATTTTATCATTATAAAATAATCTTTTTAATCGCAAGTATCTTAAATCCACTTTTTCATTCATGAAAAAGATTTTCATTCTTTAAGACATCATCTTGCTCAAGGTACCTTTCATAAATTTCATGATATTCTTTTGCCGTGAGAAAATAAATTTACTTAATTATGGCATTATTTTATCATAAGAACATAAGCCTTAATTCATTCAAACTTTTAAACGTGATCATAATTGCAATTGTGGTTGTTTTCCAATGGTTCTACCATCTCAAAAGAAAGCTTTGGCACACATGATGAAACATTAGTCAAATGTTAGATAAGCTTGACCTAGTGGTGGAGTTGACGTTGTGTCAACATTTGTGTTTAACAATTATGGTTTTGGGAACAAATTGTGGTTAACAGATATGGTTGCATCAACAATTATGGTTAACTTTCTAAACAATAAGGCTGTCACAATTGGGTTGAACATGCAGGAGAAGCTCCAGGAGGATTCTTGCTCATAGTACATCTGATGCCCTCAAAGAACTCAAGAAGCTTTCTAAGGTCCATTTTCTGGGTTCGTAAACGTATCTGCATGGACAAGCTCGCATGAATTAGGGAGCTGGAAAACCAACAAAAATTTTTACCATGTTGTATGAGATTAAATAACACACCATTCATTTTCCTACAAATAAAAGAGTATTTCCACTCCCCAAATATGCCATGAAGCCTACAATTCTACTGCCCATGGCAGTTCATCACATAACAAGGCTATCTTCCATGAGATGGATGTTGGTAAAGCTAGCTAGAAAAGAACTAAACCCATTCTCAGACAGACTTGGGAGGAGGGAAAAACCAAAAAAATGTGCTTGAGGCTTTGAGCATCTTAGACTGACCATCCAGAGGGAAATTAGGTTGTGGTATCCCCAAGCTATGTAAGTTTCATGCCTAGAGGCAGGCCACCCAATATTAATGATCAAATAAAAAATTCCTTTTTAGTTTCATGAGATGGCTTCCACACACTATGAATTCTGCAAAGTCAGGTCTTTTGTTTCAATTAGATGACCTATTTTAATTGATATCATAGAAATCTCAAACAATTATGAACTTGGGAAATGAATCCATATTTCGAGTAAAATGCAGTACCTCTCTTTGTTAGTGTCTACACTTCCAATAGGCCCCTTCCTACAGACTCCTTTATTTTTCTCTGTATCTCTTTTCCTTTGGTACTAAGGAGCTACCATGGCACTACCACATTACTATTAGTGTTTTGACGCCATATACTCTGTAGTCCCATTGACAATATTTGGTAACTCCTTAGAACTAATAAAATTATCGTATCTTATGATTTAATAATATATTTTTCCTACATATGAATCATCTATTGATAGAGGATATAGTATGGCTATGAACTACTCTGGTGAACTTGAAAGAGTGTTCAAGATTTGAAGACTTTACCAATGTTTTACTTTTAATTGAGTGATTATGCATGCAAGTAATGCAGTCGTGAGTCTACTCTAGAAGATCCAATCAACTTGTAACTAGACAAGACCTATCCTATCACCATGGATGGACAGTCGCAATCCTAGCTACACCACTAAGAGTAAAGTCTATTTTTAAAACTCGAAGATGGCATTCACCCATATATTCTACAATTCCATATGATATATTTTACTAGTAACAGAGTCTATGAGGGGAGTTTTACACTTAGTTGATTAAGCCCTACTAACCCAAACTCTAATTTACTTCTATTTAAATATGAAAGAGAAAGACACATATAAATAAATAAGCACTTTATAGATATAAAGATTTAATGGATATGGTTAAAATTGTAGTTGTCCATCAACTCCTATTATGTTAGAGGCCTTATCAAATCTCTTGCTACATGATAATAACATAAACAAAATTAGTGTGCAAGAACCCAAAAATAGCTATACATGCAAGACCTCATTGATTATCATCATATCAGTCAAAAACATAAATAACTGCTGATATCATTATCGAGGGATTTGCAACTAAAATACAAGAATAGAGAAATCATTGGAGATATTGCCCTTGTTGGTTTGTTTAAACTATGGCAGAGAAATATCTCTTTCTCTTATGCCTTCTACATGCAAACTATAGCCCCAAAAAAGCCCTCCCATGCATCAAAACCTTGAGGAGATTATTCTTCACTAGCTAGAGTTTGGTCCATCCCAAAGGTTGAAATTTCAACCACAGTTTACTACTTGCCAGACCTTCAATCACTGGGTATGCACAAAGTATTATTCAACTGAAAATCAGTGGAAAGAAGGAAAGGGAAAACAAAGGTCATGGAAACAAACAACAATGGAAGAGGAATAATGGAAAGAGGCCCACGATTCTAGAGTTGTCATCTCGTTATGTACAACATGAGTTTGTACTCTCAAGTAGAGTTAGAAGTGATGGCCAGTTTGATATCTTCAAGATTAATTCTTCCCCATCCCCAATCATATCAACATAAATCAACTTTCCCTTATGGGTAAATTAGCAATTAATCACGTGTGAGATACTACATGTACAAAGAGGGAAATGTGAGGAGAACAACCACAAGACAAAAATGTTGCAAAGTCTCCAAGGTGACAAAATATTATAGTCAAAAGGGACATGCATGAACCGAGTGTTATGTGCAATCAGATCAACCTCACCCCGGGGAAAAGGTGGTGGACTGATAGAGACACCAACAATTGAGAAAACTACACCTAGTGGAGAATCAAAGTTTGATCTACGGTAAATAGAATGATGACTTATGAACATATTATTGTTTCATTGCATTGTTGTGTGTAACACTTTTGTCAAATAAATATATGTACTCTGAAGAACATGGTTATTAGAGTGTATGTGACGAGGATTTTACTTGAATTTTATTTTCATTGTCAATTAAATAGATATGATGTCTTTATAATTTTCAATTACTTCAATGCATCTTCTAAGTCTCTTGCTATTTTCTTGTCACTACAATAAAAGAAAATCAAGGAAGACATCTCCACCATATCGTGTATTATTACACAATGACAATTATAACAAACGGGAGTATGATGTGCAATTTTTTATGGAGGTTATGCCAGGAAGGAACCTTGATATTGTTGTTAATATCCTCCAAAAATCCCACTATAATGGCATCACATTTGTAATTATTTATGCTCAAGTTGATGTTGAAGAACATTGTACACAGCTTCAAGGAAATAACTTAGTTCCATTGAGCCTGACAATGATGGTTGCTGAATATTTCAGTCATATTGAATTGTTAAGAGCATTGCATACTATGTTAGGGTAGAGTTGTAAGTATGCACATCAATGTTAGTCGTATAAGTACAATATGTAAAATTAATTATAGGAATATTAGAATGTAATCCCTTGAAAATGCAATGCTAATACCTCTATAATTTTGAATGCACATCTATAGCTCTCTATAAATGAAATGAACCAAAGAAAAGAGATCATGCTACTTGTTGTAGTTCAGGAACTTGTATTATGAAGGAAATGATAATGAGTATTTTTTGTCTTCTTTCAGTTTGCATGGCTAAATTTTTTGTAGTGCATATCCTTGTCTGCAATTCATGGAAACTTAACTTTAGTTGTATTTTCTAAATTGCAAGATAATTCTTTGCCCTTGTAGATCATTTTGGTGACTTGGTCAAGTGCTTGTAAAGAAAGCTTACTTCTATCTAGTCAATCATTCTGCATTTTTATGTTTCTTTGCACCTTTAATGAGGTTGAAGGGGCAAACATAATCTGAAAAGATTTGCAGGTAAGAGAGACATATATATTTTGTATATATTTTTCTTGTTTCGATGATTTGATATGCATGTTTTTTTTTGTTGTAGATTCTATTATTTGTAGCCCAAAGAGTACTTAGGTTAACTTAGAGGTAGCATCACATGATTTTGAGGGGTTAAATGTCTTAACACATTTCAAAGATTTGTTAAAGTGGATATGCCACTGTGGTAATAGTTGAAATTATCCTGGACATCACAAAGATGACAACTGTGAGCCAAAGAGGGCCACAAGGCACAACATAAGGTATGGCATTGGAGCTGCTAAGGATGTTAATTCCATATTGAGGAGGGATACGATCACATCCACCTCGGGTTATGCACCTTGAAGCCAACTTGTAAATTGGTAAGGCTCTAGCAAAAGACATTCATGTCTGGTTGTAAGACCACCTTAATGATATCTAAGTATCTCAAAACCTATTTCTTGCAATTCTTGAACCTCAAACAAAAAAATATTCATGAGTACTACGTGAGTTAGACAATGAGGATAAATGAATGACTTTTGCAATCATTTAAGGCATATGTCATAAAATGTTTCTAACAAGCAATTGTTGATAAGAGTCCACAGTTAATGTGTTGAACAAGAGAACACTGAAATTAATAATAAGATAGAGACCCCATAATTCAATGCAAGGAATAACAAACCACTAAACAAAAAGAAAGATACAGAAATGAAAGAAGAGACCATAGGAGGGAAAAATATGTGACTGTGGAGAATGTGTGTGAAAAACTTCCATTATCTATTTTCAAATGGTTGACTATTGTGAAAAGAAGAAAAGGATGGAGACTATTCCATTGATTGCCAAACTGTGACATGAATTACATGTGGAAAAATACTTTACTAAGTTACACTTGAGACCAGGATGATATCAAATAGGGATTGGAGAGAAAAAAAATCGTTAAGGGACAGTATAAATTTTGGGTCATAGTTTTTCATTGGTTTGAAAAAGGTTTTTTTTTGTCAGTGGAGAATAGATATAAATATAAATTTCAAATTGCTTAACAAGTTCACAAAACCTCCCAGGAGCATTGAAATTGACCAAAGCACAATGGACACAATTTTGTTTGTATATTTACGACTATCGTGACTGGATAATCATACGTGGAGGCTGGAGCTAAATGAGACGTGTAATAAATAAAACTTTTGAAGATGCTCCAAGGGCCATAATCAATTCAAAAGAGCTATTTTCACTTAAGTCTATTGGATTCCAATTTTTTTCAGCAAGTTGAAGCTCACTTATGGTACTGAGAATACTTACCAAATAGTTAAGATTATATATAGAGAAACCACTATCTATAAGAATGCTAAAATGTCCATTTAGATAGTTTATGGTCCATGATATGGAACGAGGAGTAAACAGAAGAAAATATAAATAAAGTAAACTCCCATGTTTAGAGATATATTTTTTTTAGTAACAAGAAAGGATAATGTCAATGGGACAGAGGATTTGATGCAACAATAAGTAGATTCCTTTGTGTCCATGGGACATCTACTTCTCACATTCACATGAGATAAATGGTTTCGATAATAGTTGTTTAATGATCTCGAGGTTTATTTGAAGAATCCCACAAGTGCTATACAAGAAATTCATGGGTTTCAAAAAAAATTATTGATCGAGGTCTTGAGGGAAAGTATGTTTTTTTGCAGAAATATGAAAAAGATTTGACCGAGATGGCTAGGAAATAACCTAATTTTGGCATCAGTTTATGTCTATGGAGTGTCAAAGAGTGCTCCATGGAAGGAACCTTATCCTATAATTCTAAGAAAGTTAAGAGAATTTCAAAAATGGATTCCTAATATCTCTCATATAGTGATTCTATCTCAGGCATATTTCTCCATTGGGAGCAAAAAATCGCAATGAATTCACTATTAACACAATTTTGCGTAGATTTAATTGAATCTTGGTCAAACACTTACTCCATTTTATGGGTTGAGTCTATCATTTTTTCTTTTAGCTTTCAAGATTCCATTGTCATTTGATCTATGATGCCATCATTCAATCTATACGTGCCATTCAACTTGAGATCATCGATCACAAAAACAACATCAACTATAGTCACTTTTAATATATACATGTCATTCAACTTGAGATCATCAATCACAAAAAAAACATCAACTATAGCCAATTAAATCCTCTATCAACTTTTCCCATGCCTAAAAAATCACGCTAGGAAAGGCACGAAGTTTAGGGCACAAGTTGTTATATTGCTTGTTTTCCACTTGTTTCCTATTAGAATAAAATTTACATCTAAAAAGAAAATCGTGTTTACAACATCCTAAATTAATTCCACCACAAGAAAAAATACACTATGTTGGTAATCATAAAATTTCAATAGGGCCTCAACAAATTACAATTATGGGAAAAGGCCAGGAAAGAAGGATTGAAAACAATGCAACAGTTAAAATAGTAAGCAAATGAGAATGCTATGAAACACAATTGATCGAACTAGGACACCCAAGTTAACATTGTTTCACTAGTGTGGTAAGTAGATTTTAACCCAGCAAATAGGTTGCATTGTCGCTATGGTCCGCGCCACCAAGATGGCATAACATGAAAGCCCCATGCGGTTTTGGTAGAATATTTACCATTCGGACTTGACACCTAAGCCAATAGAAGTTCCTAATGGGAAAGAAACAATAATTATTATAATTAAAAATAAAGATAAAATGCATTTACCTACCTTTTGAGTGGGTTTGGCCTCTGGAAGTTTCTCCTCTAGCACGAAGCCTCAATCCTGCTTGTATGAGTCCATGTCCATTTCCTCGACATCCGATTTATTTTCTTTGGGACTCTCAAAAGCTTGGGTCTAGGCGAATCCGAGGTCCTTTTTGGGTCTCTGTCATTTTTAGGGATGATTGGATCATCATAATCCATATGTGCTAGAGAATATGCCTTGTGACCACCTATGGTCTTAGGATATTTGATTTCCTTGTCGTAATCAATGCATTCTTGCTCTCTTATTTTCTTATTTTCTTGGTTGATTTTTGTGTCAGAAAGGCACCTGTCGTCTTCTTTGATGAAGCCATTATCACTTATGCCTTTGGGTTCATCTTCCTCCATGGAATCCTAGACATATAGCCTCATAATACAAGTCAGGGAGGACAAGAGAGAAAAAGAAACATATAGTTGATTTAGCTTACACTGATAGAGAAATGATTCCTAAGTAGTGTGAGGTGCACCAACCAAACAAATTCTCCAAACATAACTTTATGAGAGTTGAACTTATATTTGGAAAAATATTGCTCATATATGAAATGAGCATATAGGTCTTGCCTACACCTCTGTTCTCTACAGTCACACATTGTATGAAAATTTGTTGTATTGATAGTCTAGGTACTAAAACTTGACTTGAAAAATTTAAAGATATACATCCCATGAAAACCAAATAGAAAATTAAAAATAAATATGAATATACAATGGCAAAGATATGGGTCCACATCTCTGGACATGCCTCTTGCAAAAATATCTTCCATTTACACATTTGTAGAAGCCATTTCTTCTAAAACCATTTCTTATGTTGTGTTTATTTCTTCTTCATGCTCTCATCCTAATTCTAGCTCTAATGAGACATCCAATGAGCTTCTAATGTTTGCATCTTATGTTTGACATGAGTTTTTCTTTGTATCTATATTATTTTGGAGTATTAAGGATTAACTTTTGGTTGTTTCTTTTTGTAGATAAGGGTTAGGAGTTGCTTTTTCAATCCCATTATGTACTTACACTAATTTCACTAATTCTACTTTTTAATACCACTAATTAACTCTGGTGGTCATTAGTTGAACATTAAACATAATCTTCTCTTATCCTATCTGCAGCTGCATTGCATTGATCCCACTCTCTATCACTTTAACAAATACTTTAGCATTTAGATTCCTTGATGTAGTTATAATTATTTCTACTTTTGTTCTAGAAAATGTCTTTCACACTCCCACATTGTCCTTTTGTTTGTTGGATGCATTGTTTAGTCCCATTGAGCTACTCTTGTGATCATTTATTGAAAATACATAAAATCACCTTATCTAATCTTATCTAGTATTGAACTATGTCTTAGTGAGCCTAATAGATTCAATTTAGTTTCTGGCAATTCAATGTTAAAATAAAGAGTATATTTGCAATTTTGTCTACTATTAAAGAGAAATCAAGATCTACTTGACATAACCAGTTTGCAAAAATATATTCTTCCAATAGAATGGTTCTTTATCGAGCAAACAGTATCAACAAATATGGCTTGGGGAGAAACCAAGAAACAATCAAAATCCTTAAAAAAGAAAATTGGAAATTGATAAAATTTAATTGACAATTGATAAAATTTAAAAGGGCAAATACTTTATATGAAAGACTATAATGAATGGCTAGGATAGTTGCCTAGGAAATTTCCATTTTCAGTTTTGGTAAGGAAAATTGTATGTAAAGGTAGTCTTCCGACTTCATCTAAATACATATTCATATTTTGTATGTTTTTGCATTGTCACTTTATTAAAAAAAATGTAACACCAATCTGGAAACAAAGTGACACCCCTCACACTTTATAGAAAGTAACGAAGACACTCCTTCGGAAAAAATTAACCATGAAACGAAATATCATGAAACAGTGTCCATGAGAAGCATTTAATATCCATGCATAAGAAAAAGGCACTAGAATGGTTGGATGAATTAATCAGTGAAAGCACAATTGAAACTGTCTATTTTGAGGTGAATGACCTTATATTTCTGAAAGCCTACTCACTATAATAGTCGGTGCCGATTGGATATTGTTGGGATAACACCTACTAGTGACTAAAAATAAATAAATGTTAACTTTCAAGAAATTCACCGTTGAACAAGTTGCAACTGAAAAAATAAAAAATAAGCGTGAGATGGTCAGGTTAAAACCTACTACATGCAGTCTGGGCTACAATTTTGATTACTTCACTGTTTTTAGGTTCCTTGCCATCGCTTAAGGGTAGCTCTGCATTAGCGTATAAAAACACTGCTTCACAACTGGTGATCGTCCTCAACGTAGATTGAGACTGCACTTGTATATAGTCATTCCCCCTTGTGCATGTCCTCTACCATGGTCATGCTCTCGTGCCCCTTTCTTGCCCTTCCCATCATCTATTTCAATCATTTATTGCATTGTCCTACTTTTATCCAAATTAAGAAAGTCATAAGCATCCATTGGCTCTTCCTTTATGCATTTTTATTGTTGAGACTACTGCGAAATTTTCTTCGTTTGTATCATTCTGCTGGGCTCAAGTGGGGTCTCGAACCCAACTGATTGAATTGCATGTTGGTTAATGGATTACTGGTGGAGTGCATGTTGATGCAGACCCTGTTGTTGGAGGGCCTATTGGTGGGAACTTCCCAGAGAGGGAAATAGGCTCTGAAAATCATTCACAAGAAACACTACCCTATCTGCATCGTTGTGACTACTATATTTGCTGCTATTATTATTGTTATTGTGGGTCTTTTCCATATGTTGTGCTATGCAATGAGAAGGTGACTTACATTAATTTTGATCCATTGTATGATTCTTGGAAATAGAAGAATCCTTCAAGGAACTCATTCCAAATGATTTCTCCCTCTGTTGTTGTTGTGAGGGAGATGATCAAACAGGAGGATCCTCATTTTGTGCAATACTGTTATTTTTGGATTCAGATTGTGAGACTCCAAAAACATTGAAGACTAGTTTGTCTTTCGCCATGGCTCATAACCACATCGAAATCATCCACCCCACCCCACATCCACATCTAAAGAACAACAATGCCAATTCACCATAACCATAGAAAATTTTAGGGGCGAATGTTCGCCCGTTGGCGAAATTAAGGGGTTTTAAATTTTTAGTGGGCGAATATTTTGTATCATAGTACATTTTTACAAATCACCTCAAATAGCCCACCTTATTTTAAGGGAGAGGGTAAAAAAGGTAAATTTAGCCCTTGAAATTATGAGTTACAACCTTCCATTCGCCCATTTTCAAGAATAGGCTTTATTTAAGTGAATCCATTCGCCCATTTTCAAGAATAGGTTTTATTTAAGTGAATCCTATGGGCCAAAGGCCCAAATACCATATTTATAAAAGAGGTATGGTAAATTAATAAAAATATAAATAAATGAGAGGTATGTTAAATAAATAAAAGATTTTTTATATTTACTCCATAAGCCACCTTATATACATGCAAGGGTGTAAACAAATAAAAATATAAGTAAAGTGGAGGTATGGTAAATAAATAAAACGTCTTTTTATACTTACTCAAAAGGTATGGTAAATAAATAAAAATATAAATAAACTAGACGCATGGTAAATAAATAAAACCTCTTTTTATATTTAGTCCATAACCCTCATTCTATTTATGAAGGCTCAAGAAAGAGGTTTTATTTAAGTGAATCCTATGGGCCAAATACCATATTTGTAAAAGAGGTATGGTAAATTAATAAAAATATAAATAAACGAGAGGTATGGTAAACAAATAAAACATTTTTTTATATTTACTCCATAAGTCACCTTATAACGAACACTCAAAAAATGCATTATATTTAGGTGAAACCTATGGACAAAATACTATGGGACAAATACCATGGACTAGATTGTTATTAATACCACGCAAAAAAACATTATTAACCCTAATATTAGTATTAATAAAAATAAAAATGGCACATGGTATTGACCCATGGTATTCACCAAAATGGAACATGGTATTGACCCATGGTATTCACCTGGAATGTAGCCTATTTAAATGGGGGAATTAAACCAGCATAGATCCATCTTTACTCTGGATCTACTAACCCCTGAGAGGTATCAAATATCGTGATATGCAAACTAGCATAGAGTGAAAAAATATTTGATCTGATCAAGAGTAAAAATGGATGTTGTAATTTAATGTATGTTAAACATTTTAGCTTGGTTAAAATAAAAAATAAAATAAAAATCAACTATTAATTTTATTAATTTTTATAAATTACTAATAGTAATTTTTAAGCTCCAGGTTTATGATAACCCATGGTATTCATGTGAGAATAGACTATTTAAAGGGGAAATTCTATCATCTTAGATCCATCTTAATTCTGGGTCTACCAAGTGCTTAGAGGGATAAATAGATTTCATCCCCCTAAGAGTGGTAGATGTGGAGTTAAGATGGATATAGGTTGGTTTTTATGATAATGAAGATATTAAATAGACTTAGGAAATTATATTGTAAAAACATCTTAGCATAGACATTGGACAAGTATATTTGTATACTTCTGAACAAGTCCAGGGCTAAAAGGAATGGATTGATTGCACTAGTCATCCTTCTATAACTTTCCAACATATGCTGGAGTAAATAGACTGTAATTTGGGTAATTTTTCTAATTGCAAACAGGAACATACTTGTGTATTGGCAGGGTGATTACGAGGTCCCTAGAAGTGATGAATTTGAATTTTTCTTGGTTTTATATATAGTATTAGGTTTTTTCTCATGCTTTTTGTGAATGGCACGGGTGAATTTTATCCTACACCCACTAGGTTATCGATATGTAATTTCGGTAATTTTGATTTCAAAAGATATTTTAAAGAAATGCAATGATTTCATTTGTGTATTCAATAAACACAAGATTTTATAATTGAGTAAAATATTCGCCATGCTTGGTGAGAGATTCGCCAAAAAATTATATATAAATATCATATTATTGATAAAATCGCCTTCCATTTTTCCTATATACCATGGAAATTCACCCATTTATTATACATGTAAATTTAGGGGGGGTTCTTAAAATTTTCCCTGACCATAACTCAAACCCACATCAAATCATCAAAAAATGTTTACCCAAATGACACAGGGTCCACTTTTGTAATCAAACATGGCTTGAAACCTGGACGGGACCAAGAAAAACATAGCCAATTATAGTGAAAGGATCCAATTATGTTGATGTGGCATTTAAATAATAGGTAGTTAAAGATATTCCAGAAATTTATAGAAAGTAATGCACAAACCAGAAGAAGCATGAAATCCAAAGAAAACCACTATGACTCTTGATTTTGTCACTGGTCAGTGGCATAAGTGGGATTCTAAGAATAAGAAAAGGATCCATACCAAAGATGAGGGTTGTATTGGTAGATTAATTCCTTTAGTCGATCTCCTCTGTTCACATGAAGTCCACCAAAAAGAGGAACATGAACACAAGGACATTGTTAGGAATATATTTCAAAGGATGCATGCTACAAGTCATTATGGGATGCTGGGATTCCCACTCGAAGCCCCTCCTGGGGAATAGATCTTAAATATAGCAAGCATGCAAAGCCGAAAGTGGCCTTGACCCTCGATCCTTTCGAATTTTTCATCCTTGAGGTATTGCGTACTATTTGCCTGTGTGTGTGTGTGTGTATATCTATATATATGTGTGTGTGTGTGTGTGTGTGTGTGTGTGTGTGTGTGTGTGTGATTTTTTCATATGCTTGTCATTAAGACAATTTTGACGTGTTTATATGGGAATAAATTGTATTTCACTGGTAAAAAATGCAAAAAACGTGAAAACAGGCATCAATTTTGAAGCCTAAGTGTGATGTCATGGCCGCACCCTTCCTTCTCCTTCTTCCCCATGGACAAACATTTCAAATGGAGGGAGGTAAGCAATTTTTATATTTGAAAGAAACAAATCCATGAAACCTTGAATGGAACTTAAATGAAATGCTCATGTGTTTTTGAAGGGGAATTAAATTCCATTAAATAAAATGTTAGTCTTTTCTTTTGTTTAATGGAAGGTATTTCTGATTATAAATAATTATTAATTTATGAAAATTGTTAGGTCTTTGTGTCACCAAATATTATTTGTGGGGATTTTGGTTGATTTATCAAAAGTGAAATATAGTGATATCAAAAAAAAAATTGTGTAATGATCAATCAACATTTCCAACTAAATGTTTTGTTTAATAAGGATACTTAATTTATGGAGATTTGTCATGATGTTTAATAGAGGGAGTCAGCATGGGAAAGGTAATAATTTGGCTCTCACATGTTTTAGAAAATTGATATCTCTTTGTCCATAAACATTAGGGGTGGAAAAAAAACATAGCTTCTAGAGATAAGTTTTTTCCAACTTAGTTATATCTTGAACCACAAATTGGTGTTGACCTCATGGATATGATAGAAATTTGATGGCTTGTAGGGTAGCCTTGTCATGAAATAAGAAGGGCAGACATCAAAATAAGATTTGTGTGGTCAAAAAGTATAGTGGAGTAGTAATGTCATAGAATTAATCACCATTTCCAATGAAATGTTTGTTTTAGTAAGGATAACTAATCTATGGATATTTTCCATGATGTTCAAAGATGGAGTCAACATGGGAAAGGTGATAGTTTGGCTCCCACATGCTTTAGAAATTGATCTCTTTGTCCATAAGCATTAGAGGTGAAAAAAGATCCTAGGATCTCAAGCTAAGCTTGTTCCAAATTAGTTATATCTTGAACCATAAATTGTTGTTGAGCTCATGGATATGATAGAAATTTGGTGGCTTGTAGGGTAGTCTCATCATGAAATAATTTTGTCACTTATTATCTAAACATATTTTTTAACCATAGACTAAATTAGTCATTTAAGTTAGTTACTTTTAGTTTAGTCACTTATTAGCTAGTCATATATTTTATCCCTAGACTAAATTAGTAATTTAAGTCAGTCATTTTTAGTTTGGCCACTTAAAATTGCTCAAATTTAGTAGTAATTCACTTGAAATAATTCTAGTGACTAACTGTTTTAGTCACCTAGTCATTAATTTCATCATTTTCCACTAGTGTAAAGTTATGAATTATAAGCTTCAATATCACTAATTGTTTGATTATTTTTAGTTGGTTGAAGTATTATTATTCCTAAACTTCATCATATTTTTATTTCAAGTATCTTGTAAATAGACCTTATGTATAATGATAAGAACAGGGCTTCCTTTTAATTACCTATTGATAGCGCCAATAGCATTTCATCTCAAAGTTCAAAGTTTCTCTGTGAATTCTTTTCTTATCATCCATAATATTATGCAACTCAAAATATTTCTCTATTTGTCTCACCTAGGTCAATACCTCTATTCCATCAAAATTCCTTAATTCCACAATAGGAAGGATCACTCCTTTTGGAAACCATCCATAAGTAACTCCATTATTGGAATTAAATCTCCATGGAAAATTGTTATTATTGAAAAGATGTTCAATATGAATATTATCTTTATTTCACGAGTCCCTCAATCATAATATCATTTTTAGGAAGCCTCTCCTTTAAGGTTTATATAATCTTATGTCCATTAGTTCCATCTTTCTTTCCAACTATTACTTATTTTCATTCATGTTATCTTCTATCTTGTGTTCTATTTCTTTTGAGAATTGATCAAATCCACCTTTTTCATTGATTTATCATTCAATATGTTGATTCAAATTTCCAATTTGAATAGGTGGTTTTGTATATCTTCATATTCTTCATGAGTCATGGAGGAAAATTATAGAGGTTTAATTGGTGAAATCAATTTTGGACCTTTTGTTGGAGTTAATTGGTGAAATCAATTTTGGACCTTTCTTTGGAGCCATGGGAAGCTTTATTAGGTCATAAGGACAAGGGAGGGTTAGGTTCTATAACTCTCTAATATACATGTGGGATCCAATAGTAGTACTTAGACCAATAGCTTAGGGAATTAACTAAGGCATCTCAACCATGCCCTTAGATGTACTACCCGACTACCTAGGAACTAAAGAGTGGTCTCCCCAAGTGTTTTTATAAATGTACTATAGCAACAAAATAATTCAATAGATTATCTAAAGTTGGCATTAGGTATATCTAGAGAATTGCCTATATATCAAAAGGTATGTGGAAGTGAAATTCCATATACAAGTATAGTTTAATGTGGTATTATTTGAAGGGGTATCAACAAGGTTTTTCAACAAGGTGAAACCATATGTAGTTCTTACACGTATTCTTATCCAATGATAGTTTTACCCACTGAATGAAAAATATTATGTCATTTAAAGACATCAGAATAAGTCTCTAATTTTATTTTATTTTTAAATGAGCTAGCTAACCCCATAAAAAAACCTCTCAAAATCCCCTAAATTTCCAAAATAAATATCTCATAACTGATAAGGAGTCATAATCTAAAAAAAATTCAACATGGAATTCTCTATGTTGCTTCTGGATTTAAAACTGTTGAGTGTTTAAAACCACATTAATTTTGTTTTGAACAAAGAAATCCAAGATGCCTCTTTAAGAAATTATTTTAGGATTAGTAAAAAATTCTACCTTCCATAGATTATATCTTCGAAAATATAGTGAATTAGAACTTGAAACTTTGATTACTTGTACTTCAATATCTTTCCTCAATCAACTCAAAAATTCACTATCTAAAATATCCCAAAAGAAATCTTATAGCTAAAATACAAACATGACTCATTTGAGATTAATTTTATGATTAATCACAACACCTGATTTCTAAAGGTTATATCTCTAAAATTAAAGGGAACCAAAATTTGAAATTTTGACAACACGTGCTTTGTTATTTCTCTTTAGCCTCTTCCAAATTTCACCATTTGGAACTCCCTAGAAGAATTATTATAGTGAAAATGTGACATAATATTGAATAAAGGAGAAAACCACTAAGATCATAAATTTGATAGCAAATGTTATGAATCATGCACCTTAAAAATGATACGAAGTTAATGAATATAATATGAACCATGCTTCTTAAAAGTGATACGAAGTTAATGAATACAATATGAATGATGGACCTTAAAAATGATGAAAAGTCAATGAATACTATCCACTTCAATGGAGAAACCTCTTTTTACAATGAATATAATACACAAGACTATAGGTTTTAACCTTGCACGGATAATTCATGTATACACACACACACACACACACATACACACACACTTTGCATAGAGATTTTACCCTAGAAACCCAAAACTAGGAAAACCACATTAATTTTTCAATACCTCTCAAGTACTACATAGCCGACATACCATTCCCTCTTAAAAGAGGGTAGCCTTCTAGGGAAAAAAAACCCTAACATAACTCCTACCATTAGATTTGTGACTTAATGATGAATGGTCCAAATTGGCTATGAAATTATAATATTTTACAAGGAAAATTCTCTAAAAAAACTTATTTAGAAGCCCCCCTTGAGGGGGGGCTCCATAATAGTGTCGCAAACCACCCCCACCTCCCATGGACCCCCTACGGTGATAGTCACTATAAGGGGAAATCCCCCCATAAGGAAGTGGGTTCTAAACATGGCTAATCATGCAAATTATATAACACATACCGAACATTCTCCCACTTGTTGTTTTATTTTCATATATGGGGTCATACGAGTATGTGATCCACAATCCAACGCATTAATGGCCATTTTTTCTCTACACCAAGGGAACTTCTTAGTGCTCACAAAATTTTTCTATGAATCTACAACATTCTAGAAGGTGTCCACCTTTACTAATAAAATCTTCTTCTCTTTAACCACATCTGTCACAAAGCGATACTAAACTCAATATGTTTTGTCTTTCAATGATAAGAAAGGCTATTTGTAAATGAAATTACACTTTGACTATCACAATCTACCCTGACAACTTTTTGTACCAACCCAATACCTGAACACAACCTTTGTAACCAAACTATTTCCTTGCTTGCATGAGTAGTTGACATGTATTCAAATTTTGTAGTTTAGAGTGGCACTATAAATAATCTGTTGCTCATCCAATTTATTGTTCCTCCAAATAGGTTAAACACATAGCAACTCGTAGAAATTTTACGATCCATATCTTTAGCCCAGTCTGTTGATCAGGTGCTAAAAGAATAGCTCAAAATTCAAAGTTGTCAGATTGGTGTGGAACCTAGACGACCGCGTAGTTCTCGTCATCTTGAATCTGGCGCAACTCATTTCGCTTGAAACGAACACCGTATGCTCCCAAAATCATGTTCCATTCATTTTCCCAAACATGTGAATTTTTTAAAAATGTGACAACCAGTCAACAGTCCGTACTGTTGACGTGGCGCTAACTGTGCAGACTGAGGTCGCAGGTTTGACTGGTCAATAGGCCATCAATGAATCATGTTGTGCCAAGTGGAATGATCTCATTGGGTTCATTTGGCAATTTTGATTGGGCGGTTAGAGGCCAACCATGGGCTGACACATGGCCCAACCAGAGGCCGCCACATGGCAGCCCGGGGGCCACAAAAAATTTGGTCAAGGGTTCGGGCAGTAGCAACGGGGGTCGATCCCACGACCTCCAAGTATCAAGACAAGGCACATACCAATACGCCATCTGATGAGTCTTAACCATCATAGTATGCGGCATATATTTAAACCTTATGTGCGCGCCAATTCAGGAAAGGGCCAACGCTTGGATGCGCCACCACCATGTGACCACCAGCAAATGAAGCGGGGGGCCCAACCGGCAAGGGCAGGTTGTTGGCCTTAGCCCTAGGCACGTGGCCCACATATGGCCACAAATTTCAAATTATAGGTATTATAGGACATTTAAAGTGTCCGAAAATTTCGCCCTGAAATCTGCGGAAATGGCGCCTAGTTAGCGGAAATCTGAGCGAAATTGTAGGATAGTGCTAGGTTTTGGGGAATTTGTAGTGTGATTAGCAAAAAGACTTGGGAAAGCCATAAATTCTTCAGTCTTTGACCAAATCAGGAGCAGAAAGAGGCTACACATGCATTTTTGGACATTATGGAGCCATTGGAACAAGTTTCAGAGCTATCTAAGCATTGTAAACTGATGTATTCACATCTTTTAACATAATAGAGAGGACCAAGCCATTGGAAGTTGGACCAAGGAGACATAGCCCAGGTGGGGTGAAATCCTTAATCTTATGTAGCTATGATACTGTTTTTGGTGATGTTCATGTCGGTTATATGTTGTTGTTCAGACATTTGTTTATGTTGATTTGCACATAAAATTTACAATAAAAACATTCAAAAACTCATGTTTAAACTTGAAGTTAACCTTATTAATCCTTAGGCACTTTTAAAATATTCTAAAAAGGAATTTAGTACATCAAACTAATTATCCCATTTAGATCAAGTTTGGTATCAAAACTCTTTCTTTTCTTTGTGCAAGAATGATTTAACTATTTGCAAGTGAATGTCATGCTTACATGATTGAAGCTCAACAAAGGAGAAGGGAACCTGGTTGAAAGTCCTGAAGTTGGGTCAAGGAGAAGGAGTGCAAGGTTGCCACTATCTCCACCACTAGTTCTTCCTCAAGTTGCAGTTGAGGCTACAGTGAGCATGTCACATGAAGGAGAGCCTACAAATATGACAGAAGATGAAAAGGTCTTTAGGAAAGCTTTCTTTGACATGAAAAATATGGTGAAGGTCCTCTATGAAGAGAGGAATACTAGACTGCAGCGTGAAAGCTCGAAGCCTCCAAAAGGAGAAGGTTCTTCAAGAGGAGGAGGTAATGGAAATGCAAGTAAACCTCCACCCTCTCTGCCATCTTCTTCATCTTCGTCTTCATAGTCATATTCACCCTCTTCCACTAATACAACCCTTACTCATACTCATCAACATGCCTCAAAAGGTACTGGTAAATCACCCCTGTTAAAACTTGATGTTAAACTTTCACTACCCATGTATAATGGTGAAGTGAATGCGAAGAAGCATGAAAATTGGGTTTGTTAGTTGGATGTATTTTGCAGAATTCAAAACCTTCAAGATGGTAACATAAAGATTCAGTTAGCTTCCTTGAGGCTGGAGCGTGCAACACTAATATGGTGGGAATAAAAGACACAAGAACAAATAAAAAAAACATGGTAAGATCTCAATTTCTTGGTCTGATTTCATTGATGCAATTAAAAGACAATTCTACCCTTTAGCATATATGTAGAAAGGCATCATGAATTGGCAGAAATTTAGACAATTTAAAGGTCAAAATGTGAAAGATTACACCCAAGAATTTAGAAAAAGGTCTCTAATGTTAGGTGTAAATTTTCAATCACAAGACATGTTGCTAAAGTATATAGGGGGATTACACGTTTTTGAAGTATATGAGGTGTGTGTGAAAGCCACTGATCTTTAGGCAAGAGGAAAAATTACACCAGAAGAGGGTAGTAAAAAGTCATTTAAGGGTAAAGGAAAAGAAAAGGGTTTCAAAGGGAAAGGAAAGAAAAATGCATCCATTAAGAAGGAAGGAGAGAAATTAACATGCAAGCATTGTTCCACAGAGGGTCACAATGAAGCTCATTGTTGGAAGCTTCATCTCGAAATTAAACCAAAGAAATTCAACAACAAGGAAAAGCAAAAGACATATACAACCACTCAACATGATTTGGGATCTGATTCGGGTGATGAAACTAAAATTACAACCACAGGTATGAAAGGAAAAGAATCCATTTCTAGCACTAGTACTTCAAATTTGCACAATGAAACTCCAACTGAAAAGAAGAGGATAAAACTTTTTCACATAAGGGTAATCTCAAAACATGGCAAAATTGATACTCTTTTTGACAATGGCTCTCAAGCCAATCTTTCTCGGAAAACATTGTCAAAAGTTTAAGCTTGGAAACCATTCCAGATCATAAACCATATCCATTAGGCTGGGTGTGTGCAATGCACAATTGCAAGTAACTAGAAAGTGTAAACTGAAATTAGCCATTACTGCAAATTTCATAGATGAAGTGGAGCTTGATGTTGTGCCATTAGACATATGTGGTATAGTTTTGGGCACCTAATATCTCTATGACAGAAAAGATATCTTCCATAGACATGAAAAAAAATACCATTTGTTCAAAGATGGAGTAGAATATATTGTGACAGCCCATAGCAAGAAACTAAATCTTTCACTTGTTAATGCAGGGTAGATGAAAAGACAAGTGAATTCTAGCAAGAATTTTGTGCTTCTAATGATTAAACCCAAGAATGGTGTTGATAATGAATCTTTGCAAGGTTGTGACTCAAGATTGAAATATGAATTGGTTGATGTTGTTAACCAATATGATGATATGTTTCAGGGACCAAAAGGATTTCCTCCCAAGAGAGGAATCCAACGTGAGATATAGTTGCAACAAGATAGTCCTCTTATTAACATTGGCATGTACAAGATGTCAGTGATGGAAAGTGCAAAAATTAAAAAGAAAATTAAAGAGTTGTTGGATAAAGGGATCATGAGGCCAAGTTCTTCACCATGTGGGTCACCTATTATTTTGGTTCCAAAGAAAGATGGAACATGCCACATGTGTGTGGCATTTCGTGCATTGAACAAGATTACAATAAATAACCGTCACCCACTACCTAGAATAGATTATTTACTTGATCAATTGAAAGATGAAAATTATTTTACAAAGTTAGACTTAAGGAGTGGCTACCATCAAATTAGAATTTCTGAAGGAGACATTTGGAAGACAACATTCAAGACAAAACAAGGTTTGTTTGAATGGATAGTTATGCCTTTTGGTTTATGTAATGCTCCTGCTACCTTCATGCGTGTGATTGAATAATGTGTTGAGGCCATTTCTTGATGATTTTGTTATATTCTAATTAGATGACATCTTAATTTTTAGTAAATCTCATGATAAACATGTCATGCATGTGATAAAATTACTTGATGTATTAAATAAAGAAAAATAATATTGTATTTAAAGATGTCAAAGTGTGAGTTTGGAAAAACTTCTTTAGTTTACTTGGGTCATATTGTTGGAGGAGGTGATTTGAGAATAGGTCCCTCCAAGGTTGATATCATTTTAAATTGGCCAATGGCCAAGATAGTTATTGAGGTAAAAAAAAATTGGGAACAACCCAATATTGGAGGAAATTCATTGCTAACTTTTCTTCTATAACGACTCCTTTGCATGCATTGACTAGTGTGAAAAAGGTTTTTTAGTGGGGAGGCAAACAACAAAAGGCCTTTGATGCATTAAAGGAAAAGATCAGTTCAACTCTAGTACTAGCACTTCCAGACTTGTGATAGTCATTTTAGATCCAGACTGATGCTAGTGACTACGCCATGGGTGCAGTACTCATACAACATGGTAAGTGTTATGAAACCAACTCACAAAAATATAGAAAAGATAGATCAACACCTTAGAAATTAGCCTCTTCGAGGGGGAAACCTCCTTTACATTACACAAATGGAAAATTCTTGGATGATACAAATGACACGACCTCATTTATATATATAGGAGTCTAAGGGGTCATAATGTAATCATAGCTGACATAACAATAATAATGTAAGGGCACAACAATATAATAAGGGGGTTGCACTAATAACAATAATGGGCTACACTAGTAGTATAGCGACCTAACATGCCCCTCTCCTTCAAAAAGTGTTGTCCTCAATGCTTGAGTAGTTATGGATGCTTCTGTATAAAATTCTCATCCTCCCATGTGGAATCTTTAGTGGGTAGTTTCTTCCACTTGATGAGACACTCTGAAATTGATCAATTTCGTAGTTGTAGGGTTCTTGTTTCCATGACTTCTTCAGGTTCCAATATTATTTTTCCTTCCTTGTCAAGTTTCGACAATATTGTTTCAAATGGGAGCTTGCCAGTTAGAAAATTATTTAAGAATGAAACATGGAAAACTGGGGGCACTTGGGAAGATGCAGGAAGCTCCAATTTGTATGCCATAGTACCAATCTTTTGCAACGCCTTGTAAGGACCATATTACTTTGGTGATAAGTTATTATCCTTCTTGGATTTCTTGAGGGATATTTGTTTGTATGTTTGTATTCATAAAAATACCCAGTCGCCTATATCAAACCTTCTTTCACTGCGATGTTGATATGTGTGTTGTTTCATTTGATTCTGTGCAAAGTGACGTTATCCTTTAAGAGTTGGAGAACTTGTTGTTGAGGGTCTACCTTAACACCTTCATGAGATACAATATGACCCAAGTATTCCACCTCTTGTACTCCAAAGAAACATTTGGAGGTTTTTGCATATAATTGTTTCTCGTTCAATAGTCTGAGCACTCTATCAACATGTTGAACATGATCCTTCCAAGACTTGTTGTAGATTAGTATATCATCAAAAAATACTAACACAAATTTTCTAAGGGTTTGAAAATGGAATTCATCAAACCTTGGAATGTAGAAGGTGCATTGGTAAGGCCAAAAGGCATGACCAAAAAATTCATAATGACCCTCATGAGTTCTAAATGTTGTTTTCGGAATGTCTTCAATCTTCATTCTGATTTGATGATATCTTGCATGAAGGTCCAACTTGCTGAAGTAAATTTCTCCATGCAATTCATCCAATAATTCATCAATGAGAGGAATGGGAAATTTATCTTTAATAGTGAGCTTGTTGAGCTCTCTATAATCCAAACACATGCGCCATGATCCATCCTTCTTTTGCACCAATAATACTAGAGCAAAGAAAGAACTTTGACTAGGTTGAATTATACCGGCCTCTAGCATTTCTGCAACCATACGTTCAATTTCACTCTTTTGTGCAAAGGGATATTTGTAAGGCCTCATATTTCGAGGGACACTTCCTGGAAAATGAATAGCATGATCATGATCACAAATAGGTGGGAGGCCTTTGGGAGTCTCAAATACCTTGGAATGATTGTCCAAGACTTTTTGGAGATCTGGATAAATAGATGATTTCGATGTGGGAACCTCTAGTGAACATAATTGTGCAATTATGCCACGTTATTCTTCCTTTAGAAGCTTTGTCATGCCGTTAGAGCTAATTATATTTTCTTGGTTTCCCTACGATACCCATTAATTCAACTTCCATTCCTTCTGAAAAATATTTCAAGAAGAGTTCTTGAAAATTAAAAGTTATCATACCCAAATATTGTAGCCATTAGACTCCTAGTACAACATCAACACCACCCATTTGAATGGAAAGCATTGGAATATTTAAAACAGATTCTCCCATGGATAGATTTATATTATTTCACTTTCTAGAGAAATTTATGGTTCTTCCATTTGCAATCATCACTTGTCTCTGGTGCTGGATATAGAAAGAAATTCAATTCCTTCGCTATCTTACAATGAATAAAATTATGGGTACTGCCCGAATCAATCAACACTATTACCTTTTTATTCTTGATATGTCCTTTTATCTTGATAGTTTGAGGAGTGGTAATTCCTGCCAATGCATTACAATATATGGTCGGATTCATTTCTTGATGCTCAATGTGATCTTTCACTTCTTGAACCTTTTTCTTCTTGATATGTCCTTCTATCTTGAGAGTTTGAGGAGTGGTAATTCTTGTCAATGATTTACAAGATATGATCAGATTCATTTCTTCTTTCTCTAGGGTTGGTTCCTAGTGTATATCCTCTTCTTTTGATGTTCTTGATCGTTTTCTTCCTCCTCTTCACAATCTATGTAAAATAATTTCTTCTTAGCACACTTACGACCTTTATTGTATTTGTTATCACAAATGTAACAAAGCCCTTTTTCTCTTTTTTCTTCCAAATGATGTGGTGTAAACCTTGTAGGTTGTGGAAGACTAGGAGAAAAAAAACTTCCATATTTATAGTTGCGAGTGGTAGGATTCCTTGTTTCCATAATTCCGCTTTCAATTTTTCTGGCCAACCTTAATGCCTTCTCCAATGAATCATGTTCCCAAAGATGAACCTCATGTTGAATGTTATCCTTTAAATTCCCTATGAAGACATCAATCCTTTGCTTCTCTAGAATATCATTTACCCTTATATTCAATTTTTGGAAGTCCTCAATGTGCTCTTCCATTGAACCCTTTTGTTTGAGATTTATCAATTAGCTAAAGAAGGTGTTTCTCTTTGTATCCTCATAATGTGCAATCATTTTCTCCATGAAAATTGACCAAGTGACAAGTGGTTTACGAGAACAAAGCCCTTTATACCATAAAAATTGATTCGATTCTAAATATAAATATGAAATATGTACATTTTGTAATAGTTGTACATCATGTAGATCAAAATATTGTTCCATCTGTAGTATCCAATTTACCGGATCCTTGCCATCAAACTTCCTCATATCCCCTTTTCTTGATTTTAGGAGCTCGCTCTTGAAATGATTGTAACTTTGTAATTTTGGATCTCCAAGGTCTGAAATTGAGACCTACAGTAGCCCTCTGTGTCCTCTTTCCAATGCCACCAGTCTGATTGAAATTGGATTCTACAAGAAAGCATTATACCCAATCTCCCAATATGACCTTCTTATATACTTTTTCAGTAAAGCGAACTTGTACGAAGTGCCATGTGTTACTGTTTCAACCTTCTGACCTAAAAACAACACACAGAAAATTAAAGTCCATCCACTTTCTATAGCTTCTTACTAAATTTCAATCTTATGCTTAGAGAGAACGTTGTGACGATTTTCCCCAGGTCACCTGTTTGGGATGTAATTTAGGAGCTTGCAAAAACCCTAAATGTCTTGGACTGTATCTTTGAAAATGTAGCGAAACAAGATCTAAAATTTGTGTTCGAGCTTCACCATGATTTTAGCTCAAATGGGTTTTAATTTCAGAGTTTTAACCTTCGTAGAAAACAAATTAGATCAAAAATTCCATGATCTCTTGTTTGCGATGGAATTCTAGAGCTTGAAAAAACCCTAAATTCCTTAGATCATATCTCCGAAAATATAGCGATATAAGATCTAAATTTTGGACACGAGCTTTAGAATGATTGAGGCTAAAATTGTTTTTTTTATAGCTTCTGAAACTTTTTAGAAAAAAGTTATATCGAAAATTACACGATGACCTGTTTGGAGCAACGAAACCCTAGAATCCAAAGCTCTGATACCAAATGTTATGAAACTAGCTCACAAAAGGATAGAAAAGATAGATCAACGCCTTAGAAATTAGCCTCTTAGAAGGGGAAACCTCCTTTACATTACACAAATGAACAATTCTTGGATGATACAAATGGAAAGACCTCCTTTATGTATATAGGAGTCTAAGGGGTCATAATGTAATAGGAGTTGACATAACAATAATAATATAAGGGCACAAGACTAACAATAGTGGGCTTCTATGGGGCTGAATAATAACAATATGGGGACTACATGGGCACAAAAATATAATAAGGGGGTTGCACTAATAACAATAAGGGGTTACACTACCCTGATCGGGGTGAAGAAATACGGCTAGTCTAAGGCAGTGATGGGATGGGGAGGTGGCCTGCATACGCCACACATCAAGGCTATCATTAATAGAGCATTGGCGACGAATGGTGGAGCAATATGCATACTAAGGCAAGGAGCATAGAGAATTATGGAAACGACAGGTGAGAGGTTCGACGGCGATCATCTGCTGCAATGGAAGCTAGGTGGTGGTATCCATATAATATTTGATGCAGGAAGAATAACAGACAATTGGAAACCCAGGAAGGTGGCGAAGGACAGAGTAGTTTATCAGAGAGAAGCGGAACAGAGACTCAGGGGACGTCAAAATGATATGGCGGAAGGAGGAAGAAGGGAAAGGCAGGTGAAAGAGGGAGAAGGAAGAAACACCCGAAGGGAGTAGGAGCAGATAGCGGAGGATACTGATCTCCGGTGAAAGGCTAATGGAGATAGGGAAGGAGGAATGGAGGGCGAAGAGGACCTTCGAAGTTGGGCAAAGCAGCAGAAAAAATAACAGAGGCAGGCTGGTAAAAAGATGAAAAGGAAGGAGTAGAAGGGGACGTGGAAGACCGCGACAGGAAGACCACCATGAAACGGAGACACTAGCTTTGAATCAGCAGAAGAGGGGGCATCGTTCCATTGGGTAGGCTGCGCAGGAAGTGGAGAGAGCCTACGGCAAAGAAACCAATGAAGACATCAGGAGGATAATTGACGCACTAGAAAATAGAGTGTTGGAAGAACCCTCTGATCTAGAAATGGAGGAGTGGAATACCCTGCTTCATGACCCGGGGAATACGAGAGGGCGATTAACGTTGTATAAATAAGAATTACATATGTATTGGGTGATGAAGCATCTACTTGCTAAAGCCATGGAGCAAGTTGCGGTCGAGATGACAGAGATAACCCAGACAGTACCAGATATGCAGAAAGAGATGACCAGCCTGCAGATCATGACATGAAAGCAGGACATCAAAATTGAGGAAATTCGCGGCATGCTGAAGGAACTGACCAAGGCGAAGCAAGATGAGGAAATTAAGCGTGAAATCATGGTAGATTGAAGTTTTTTACCCAATTTATCTTTTTTATTTTTGTAATAAGCAGTAGTGAGTCAATGTATATGGTAGTTTTTGTCAAGTATCCGAGACTAGTCATCAAGAGACAAATTGCAGCTAGGACACTGTTATGGTTTTTTGATATGCTGTGACTCTAAGTTTGATAAGTGAACTTTTACAGACAATATTTTATGTGGGACCAACAGACCCAGTTTCCCTGCGGGGCGGGTTGAGGCCACATGCGTTTGTATAGTTTTATTTTTGCTATATATAATAGAAAAGGTCACACCGCAGCTTACAAAAAAAATAATAAGGGGTTGCACTAGTAGTATACAGACCTAATAGTAAGCTTATCTGTTTTCATTCAGAAACTTTCAATGGTGCAGTGATTAATATAATAATGGGGAGTACATGGGCACAAAAATATAATAAGAGGGTTGCATTAATAACAATAAGGGGTTACAATAGTAGTATACGGACCTAGCAGTAAGCCTATCTATTTTCATTCGGAAACTTTCAAAAGTGGAAACACTACTTGATGGGTAAGGAAACAATTATTCACAATGATCATCAACCATTGCAATACTTTCAATCTCAATCGAAGTTGTAGCAATCAAGGCATTTTCGATGGATGGGTTTTCTTCAACAATTCCACTTGCTAATAAGGTATAAGAAAGGTATCTACCATAAAGTTGCCAATATGCTTTCTAGGCCTATTATTAGTGCAACTACATTACTCTAGCATAATTTTGTTTTGCATGAAAGTTATATTGAGTAGTTAGACAATGAATTTCAAGATGTTTATGCAAGCTTGAGTCAAGGTAACCAAGTAGAGGAATTGGATTATCATTTCCATGATAACTTGTTGTACCATCATGGTAAGCTTTGTATTCCACAAGGGGAAAGACTCAACATCATAAGAGAGGCACATACTTCTCTTATTACAAGTCATTTCGGTGTAACTAAGTCAGTGGCACATCTACAGAGGTATTTTTATTAGCCTCATATGCTTGAAACCGTGTCACCTTTTATTAAAGGATGTTCATTATGTGCAGTTAGTAAGCCTAGCAATAGGAAGTTATAATTGTATACACCACTTTTGGTTCCTTCACGACCGTGGGAGAGTGTTTCTATAGACTTTGTAGGAGGTCTTCCATTGCCAAAAATAGGTCATGATTATTTGTATGTAGTTTTGGATAGGTTTAGAAAAATGTGTATTTTCATGCCATGTAAAAAGTAAATTACAGTTGAAAAAACTGCTTAGTTATTCTTTCAGAATGTATGGGTTCATTTTGGATTGCCCACATCCATTGTTAGTGATCGAGATTTTGGCTTTGTTGGGAATTTTTGGTCAAGATTGTGGGGATTCATGGACACCAAATTGAAAAAGAGTACAATATTTCATCCACAAACAGATGGTCAAATAGAGGTGGTGAACATGACAGTGATACATCTTCTTCATGGGTATTGCAACAAGCATCCAAAGTTGTGGGATGAAAATTTTCACTAGATTCAGTATGCTTACAACCAGGACAGGCACTCTTCAACTCAAACATTGCCATTTGAAGCATGTTTGGGATACTTGCCTAAGTCTCCTTTGGATTTCATTTTTGGAAAATATGTTGCTATTGATGGTCATAGTGACATAGACAAAGCAAGAAGTTTCATTGAACAAATCCAATTGGTACACCAAAGAATTCAAGAACATTGGAAAAGAGCCAAGGCAAGTACAAAGCAAGGCATGACAAGCATCGTGTAGATCATACGTTCCAAGTTGGTGATGAAGTTTGGCTTCACATTAGCAAAGAGAGGCTCCAAGGAGAAGGTAAAAAGCTAAAACCAATTAGATATGGTCCATTCAGAATTTTAGAAAAGATTTATTACAATGCCTTCAGGTTGGATTTGCCTTCATATATGAAAATTTATGTTGTTGTTAACATTGAGAACTTATGGTTGTATGAGCCTCCTTTGATATAAGATCAAGGAGAAAATGTCCAAATTCCTTCCATTGATGATTTTTCTCCTGAATACCTTGATGAACTACAACAAGACACTATTCTCGACTGAAGAAGAAGGTCTTCAAAATGAGGGAGTGTGGACTACCTTCGAGTGGGGCTCAAAGGAACAAATCCTTCAAAAGACAAATGGAGTGAGATTGGAAAGGTGAGGGAATTGTACCCTCGCCTATTGGAGAACGGAAATAGATTTTTTGGGGTCCAAAAGGCTTGTACTGGGGAGGAATGATAAGGTGCTAAAAAAATAACTCAAAATTAAAAGTTGTTGGATTGGTGTGGAACCTAAACAATCGCGTAGTGGTCATCATCTTGAATCCGACGCAACTCGTTTTGTGCAAAACAGAAACCGTATGCTCCCAGAATGATGTTCTGTTCATTTTCTCAAACATATGATTTTTTGAAAAATGTGACAGCCAAGTCAACAGTCTGTACTGATGATATGGTGCTGACTATGTAGGCTGACATGGTAGGGTTGACTAGTCAACAAACCTTCGGTCAATCACGTTGTGCCAAGTGGCATGATCTCATTGGGTGCATTTGGCAGTTTTTGATTGGGTGGTTGGTGGCCAACCACGAGCCGACATGTGGCCCAACTAGAGGCCACTAAGTGGTAGCCCGAGGGCCACCAAAAATTTGGTCAAGGGTCTCAGTAACAGTAGTGGGGGTCAAACCCACGACCTCCAAGTATCAAGACAAGCCACATACTAATACGCCATCCGATGAGTCTTAACCATCATAGTCCGCGGCATATATTTAAACCTTATGTGCGCGCCAATCTGAGAAAGGGCCATCCCTTGGATGCACCACCACCATGCAACCACCAGAAAATGGAGCGGGGGTCCCGGCCGACGAGGGTGGGTTGTTGGCCTTAGCCCCAGGCACGTGGCCCCCATATGGCCATGAATTTCAGATTATAGGCATTAGAGGACATTTAAAGTTTCCGACAATTTCACCTCGAAATCAGTGGAAATGGCGCCCGGTTAGCGAAAATCTGGGTGAAATTGTAGGACAGTGTCAGGTTTTGGGGAATTTGCGGTGCGATTAGCAGAAAGACTTGGGAAAGCCATAACTTCTTCAGTTTTTGACCAAATAAGGAGCAGAAAGAGACTACACGTGCATTTTTGGGCATTCTGAAGCCATTGGAACAAGTTTCAGAGTTGTCTAAGCATTGCAAACTAATGTATTCATATTTTTTAGCATAATAGAGAGGGTCAAGCCATTGGAAGTCGAACCAAGGAGAAGTAGCCCAGGCGGGGTGAACTCCTTCATCATGTGTTGTTGTGATACTGTTTTTGGTGATGTTCATGTCTATTATATGTTGTTGTTCAGTCATTTTTTTATGTTAATTTGCACATACAATTAACATAAAAACACTCAAAATGTCATGTTTAAACTTGCAATTAACCTCATGAATCCTTAAGCAGTTTTAACATATTCTAAAAAGGAATTTAGTACAAAAAACTAATTATCCCATTCAGATCATCTGCATCAACAAAGCCATCTATTTCCAACACTATATCTAATCCTAGTATTCCTGGGTAGCACAATCCATAATTAGTAGTTCCATGCAAATAATTGAAAACTCTCTTTATTGTTGTCCAATGCTCCTTCCATAGTTTTGACAAATACATACTCAATACTCCCATTACATGTGCAATGCTTCGTTTGATATAGACTTTTGCATACATCAAAATTCCAACTTCATTGGCATATGGAACACATGACATGTCCTCTTCTTGTTCATGTGTTTGGGACACTGATTTGCAAATAACATTGCACCTACAAGAATAGGGACCTTTATCGATTTACTTTATTGCATAAACCTCTACAATATTATCTCAACATACTTTCTTTGATTTAACCATAGTTTCCTCTTTACTTGATCCCTTTTAACTTCCATGCCCAAAATGGAATTTGCAGCACCAAGAGATTTCATGTTAAATTTAGAGGAAAATTGAGTTTTCATATCCTAAATATTTTCATTGTCATTTCCAATTAGCAACATATCATCCACATACAAGACAAAATAAGTAAGACAATAACCAAATAATTTAAAATATACATAATTATCCACTTTTCTCCTTGTGAAGCCAAGTATATATATAATTTTTGATACCACATCCATGGTGATTGCTTTAACCCATGAGGGGACTTTTTCAACCTACATACCCAATCTTTATTTCCCTTCACTACAAAGCCTTCTGGCTGCCTAATGTATATCTCTTCTTCTAGATCCCCATGTAGGAATGTTTTCATTATGTCCATCTATTCTACCTCAAAATTAAAATAAAAAATGATAAATGAAAGAAATCTAATAAAAACTAAGTTGGAGAAAGGAGGAAAAATATCACCAAGGTAAATTCCTTGGACCTAGGAATAACATTTTGTTACTGACCAAGGTTTGTATTTTTCCGCTTTTCCTTTTGCATTCAACTTATTCTAAAACATCCTTTTGCTGCCAATGGGTTTTCTTCCATCTAGAAACTCCACTAGATCGCAAGCCGGATTCTTATCTATGGCTCTCATTTCTTCAACCACGGCATTTTTCCAAATTTCTCCATCCTCTGAATCCATTGCATCCCTAACAATTCTAGGATTATCATTAGTGTTAAAAAAAAGTAAAATTTGAAGGAAATCAAGTGGAGTATATCTTTCTAGTCTATTTCCTTCCCAAATGATCTCCTCCAAACTAGAGCATGTGGTTCTTCTTCTTCTAATTCATCTTCTTTTGTAGAGTATGATTCATTATCCTTCAATTTAAACTCTATCTCCTTTGGTTCTTTCTATCTTGGTAGGACTTCTTGCTTGATAACATATTTCACTTCTTTAAATAACACATCCCAACTATACACAGCCTTCTTAGTTTCTAGGTTCCAAAGGTTATAACCATTTAGACCATCTTTATAACCAATAAAGATGCACCTTTGTTATTTACTATCTAGCTTAGTTTTGTACTCCTTTGGAAAATGTACATATGCATCAAAACCAATTACCTTGAGATGTGCCAGAGATGGTTTCTCACCAGTCCATACCTCATGTGGAATTTTATCATCCAATGCTGACGAGGGTGATTTATTTACTAGGTAACATATAATATCCACTACCTTTGCCCAAATTTTTTATCATAACTTGACACCATTGAGCACACTCCTATTTTTCCCATCAATGCCATGTTCATCCTTTCTGTAACTCCATTGTGTTTAGGGGTGTATGTCGTATTATTCTACCATTATTTACCAAAATTCTTACAGAACTCTTAATTTTATTCCCGCAAAATTCTCTACCATTATCTATCCTCAACACCTTTATTTTCTTCTTTGCCTGATTTTCCATCAGAGCCTCAAAGTCTTTAAATATATCCAAGACTTCATATTTGTACCTAAGGAAGTATATCCATGTATGCCTCAATATGTCTTCTATAAATGAGACATAGTACATATATTTACCCAATGATGGAATAGAAGAAAATCCAAACACATCACTCGAGTTGTAGTATTCCTTTTGTTCTTTTATCACCAGAGGAGAATCTCACTTTTTTTTTGCTCCCCATATAAATAATGTTCACATAGATAAAAATCCAAAGATCAAATTGACATACCTTCTACCATAACATTATCATATAATACTCAAACTCCCTTCTCTCCAATATCTCCCAGTATTTGATGCCACAACATAGTCTTTTCCCCGGAAACTATAGGATTTTTCCTTCTTCTGCTCCACTTTCAAGATCAACAGAAACTTTGCACACCTCACTAATAGTACTTACCAACATATTTATAGAGTTTCAATCCAAAATTACCTCAATAATACCATTTCCCCTCGAACCATGCTACATGTATCTTTTCAATGAGCTATTTTTACACCGGCACCACTCATATTTCTTATAGAAAATAAATTTTCGGCCAATCCTAAGATGTGCAGAACACTAGGCAATGTTCTATTTGTTTCACTCGTGAGCTTCAACTTGAATTTTCCTTGTCCTATGCTTATGGTTGTCAATTCATCTCCTAACCATCACATCTTTCATATTCACAAAATCATTCCCTATGGGGAGTCATGTGAAAGGATGCACTTGAGTTGACCAACCATGCCCTCGTGATATGCATGTGTACTTGACGAAGCCAACTACATATCCCACCGGCTTGATCTCACATCCATTAGTGATTAGATCCGGTTAACCGGCTCCGGTAGGTTACTTGCTGTATACATGCGTTATTTAGGTGGACCTCTTGCCTACCTTAAAGCTTCATCTCCCTTTTGTCAAGTTGATTGATTCTCTTAAGTTACTTATATGGACTAGTATGATAGATTAGATAAACCACAACCGAGTCAAAGGCTATGATTAACCGTGTTCACTAGAACTAAGGGGAATCCATTAGACTTATTACGATAGGTGGACACAATGTAAGCACTAATAACATAGAAACTGGCATGAATATGATCTCCGCCGGACATACGCAATGCTTTAGCCAGTACCCGGAAATGCATACCATGATTTATTTATCTGTCAATAACTGCATGCATCGCACGGTGAATGTGAAGAAGTAGGCCGTTGTCTCGGCAATAATAAGCCAAAGAAGTATTTGCGGCTGCTTTACGGCTCCCCATGAGTAGCTTCTTTCTGCCCGATGAATTAGTAAGTAGCGACCTGATGTCCCCTCCATTTGAGGAGGTTTTTGTTTATGCAAAAGGAGCATCATCAAATCCCTTCCCTTTTTTAGTGGTTTTCGATTTATAGTCTTTCTTATAATCCCTTATTTTCCACATTTCCAACATACATTTACAAATTTTTTTGGAGATTGAGATCTCCCTCTAGATTTAGATCTTCCACTTGAGGACTTCCTTTTATTTCTATTTTGGTAGCATCCTCTTAAAAACAAGACATCTTCATTTTGAATTTCCATGTTTTTACATCTCATCTTCTCTAAAAACAAGGATGAGACTATATCATCAAAACTTCAGGTAGTTGCATTACTATTTATGGCAACAACCAAACTATCCCATGAATATGGTAGAGAACATAATAAAATGATGCACTTATCTTCATCTGAAACTTTAATATCAATAGATAGTCATTGGCTTACTGTCATATTTAAGGCTTTCATATTATCAATGACTGAGTCTCCATACTTCATTCTCAGGTTATACAATTTATTCCACATGAACAATTTGTTCACCAAAGAATTATACTGATAAAAATTCCCTAATTTGTCCCATAATGCCTTTGATGTAACTTCTCCTGAAACATTCAACAATACAAAAACAAGAGACACAATTGTATTGTGCTCTTTACCTTTTGATCTAGCTTGGTCCAATGTTTTTTGGAAATTATTGTTGGTTTTGGTACCTAGACCCATTGTGATCCACTAATATTTTTATACCAACAAATATTTCATCTTGAGCGTCCACAGCTAAAAAAAAAATTCTATCGAACTTATCGTGTTCTATCTTTGCATTGCTCTCCATTTCCGTTTACCACAAGAATCAATTTTGTAGATCTCCCATTGTAACGAGGTTTACCATAGGCATGAGAAAAATCCCTTATCAACAAAGGCGTCCCCTTGAAACCAAAATTTCTCTAGTATTGAATGTAGGTTTTAACCAACATATATAATTCATGCAAAAAATTATCAACATATAAAAAAAAAAATTAATAGCACACGAACAAAATTTGCACAAAGATTTTACTTGGGAGATCCAAAATTGGGAAAACCAAATTGATTTTTCAATATATTTAAATGATTAAATAACCGCTATATAAATTTAATTAGATTAATTAAATCAAAATTAATTAATTAAATTAAATTTTATTATTTAATTAATTATATTAATTAAATAAAAAATTGCAATTAATTCTAAATAAGAATTAAATAGAATTTCTCAAATAATTACTAATAATAAAATAAAAGAAAAATAAAATAAAATTAATTAATTAATTAATCAATTAATTAATTAGGCAATTAAGGCTTAATAGGTTAAAATGGTAAATATCAATAATTAATTAAAAATAATTATGGTTATAATTAAATTAAATAAAGTTAATTAATCAATAAAATTAATTAATCAATAAATTTAATTTAATTAATTAATTAAATAAAAATAAAATTAATTAATCAATAAGATTAATTAATCAATAAATTTAATTTAATTAATTAACTAAATAAAAATAAAATTAATTAATCAATAAGATTAATTAATCAATAAATTTAATTTAATTAATTAATCAAATAAAAATAATAGGAAGGATTATAAATCAATTATTTAATTAATTTAAGTAGATCAATTAAGTTTGTCTAGAAATCTTCGGCAAAATCACATAATCAACCTTTTGTCGACACGTTTCGAACCAACCAGTGTGGTTAATTAAAATAAAAATTAAATAAAATTAGTCAATTAATTAAAAGAATTAATAATAACCAAGGATTAACATTGGATTAATAAATAAATAAGTAAAATTAAGATTATAAATTAATCTAATTAATTAAAGTAATTAATTAAAGTGATTAATTAATTAATTAATTAGAATGGTAAATAACAATAAATTAAATTAATTAATCAATTAAATTCAAATTAATTAATTAAATAAAAACAATAAGTAAGAATTAAATTAATTACTTAATTAATCAAATAAAATTAAAATTTGTTAAATTAATAAAAACAGTTGGAAGGAAATGAAAAATTAAACTTATTCATGAATCAGATATATCAATTAAAATATTTTAGGTTCTAGGTAAATTAATAGGAATAATTAATTTGAAAATAATAATAATATAAATAAATAAATGAAAAAATTATTTACATAAGTGTCGGCTTCTTAAAAATTAGGGATCTAGGTTTATTTATACCCAGGTCGTTATAGTTCTTCTCTCAATAAGTTTTCATTCATATTCTTTCTGATTTAGTCCTGATGATGGACCCCCTTTGGGGTTTGAAACGTCGACGGAATGAACATGAAACTGTGGATAATCCGGATCATACCACTGCAAAAAACTACCAGAGAAGCTTAAAATCTAACATAACTGCTATATAATTCCCTCTTAAAAGAGGATTTCCTTCTAGGGAAAAAGAACCCTAACATAAGTCCTATCATCATATTTACGACCTAATGATGAAAACTTTTCGTTAGATTGAAATATCCTTTTAATCCCTATAAGCATGATCAATAGAAAATTGGAAGATTTGTTCAATATTATTTAGAAATCACATGTACATGAAAACACATTACACATTTAATCACTTAGAAGATTTGGTAAATATTATTTACAAAACACATGTACAAGGAAACACATTACACATTTAATCCAATAGTATGAAAGAATAAAGTATCAGGTTTCCTTCAGGTCTATTTGATAGATGCACATGGAACTTGGAATTTGAAATATTGTTTTTGAAAAGAAACTCTACTTCTTTAGACTTAACATATTACCTATTTACCATGATAAAAAATTATCTTATTGAGTCGAGAGGTTCATTCTACAACCTAGTGTGAAGGCGATGTGAAGGTGATGTGTAAGTATGTTCGTCTCTCATAAAATAAAATTAAAATATTCTCTAAATAGAAAAGTAATGTCAGCTATAATGAAAAAGAAAAAAAAATATGTCATGTATATTTGATTAGTTGTACATATCACCTAATATAATTTCTTGTAAAGTAATTAGAAGTAAAAAAAAATATGTAAGGCTTTTAACATGTGTTATCAACTTCATATATATCTATATGGAAAAAAATGTTAAAAGAAAATATTTTAATGTTGTATCGAATATCCAATGTGGGTTATGAATAAAATATTTTAATATGAATTAATATCGATGTATACTTAAAAATATATTAATAACGAAAACCTAGTTTAATGCGTCTCGATAAAATGGTTGAATGCACATGTTATGTAATATTTATAACTTTTTTTTTGTAAGCTTGGTAGGACCTTTCTATTCATTATCTGTCAAAAAATGGCAAATTACATCCAAATTCCATATGGTTAGGTGGCCTCAACCTGTATAGAGGGAAACTAGGTCTATTGACCACCTAACAACATGATAAGCCATCCAAAGGAAAAATATTATAAGTCTAGTAAGCCATGTTAAATAAGTTGGAGTGCCCTTATACTTCCTCGAATCTAGATAACTTTAAACATACTGAAAAGTGTGAAACTGCTGCATACAATAAAAGTCAAAACAAGGGGTGCAACATCAAATTACTCGTCATCAGCTAAATCAATAGGAGAAAGATCCTTCACACTTGATCCTCGAAGATCTGTTTGAGGGATATATGCAATATGTTGCTCGATACAACTGAGGTGTCCATTCTTCTTTTGGAGTTGAAATTGAATCTTTTGAAAATCCTTACTGTAATCTGGGAACCTTTTAGGAGATGAGGGTGCACCATAAGGGAAATGCTCCAAAGCTTTAACCACGAGGTTCTTCATCATCTAGTACAAATGAACAATTTTTTTATACTGAGAAGATCTTCCCCGAGAATGTCTCCAGTCAGGCACCAAATTCTAGCAATCATCCAAGTCAATATCTAGAATACCACCTTTATTATTGAGCCCCTCTTCCCATTCTACTATAAGCTGACCGACCTGGGCAGAGCTGCCCTCATGATATGTGGTGGTCGCTTCATTAATAATTTGGGATACATACTTTCAGCCACGAGCTTTACCAACTAATGTGTTGGGCTAACTGATCTAAGAGTATTCTTTAGGTTGTTTGCCTCAGCTACGAGAACCCCGGGCAGTCTTGCCTTTTCCAGAGGCGGCAAGCCATGGATCTAAAGTACCTATGAGGCCTGTTGACAACTAAATTGAACCTTGTGAGCCGACTTAAGGGGAGCTTACACCCAGGAGAAATAAGCTTCCAGGGGTCACTCCAAACTAGGGAACCTACCAATGTAACCACATGTGAGGGTGATAACTGAAACATAAACCAATTCATTCTCTTGTTGCACACAAGAAACCAAAAATAAAAATAGTCCTTGAGTCAAACATGAATCCAACTCTGTCTGAGATGTCTTAGGGTGTAATTATAAACTTAACTGCCCACATACAAAAACCGTGAATGTTCAAGGCCTAAAACACATACATGCAACAAATAAATAAAGCCCTTGTGTTGGGAACATAAACAAGAAGAGAACTAAGAATGACCCATAGGCCTAACCCAACAAATGCCCATCTGCAACAATAAGATACCAAAGAACACAGACATAGGAATACAATAAACAAAAGAACCGTAACACAATTCTGCAATTGTTGTATGGGAATCTAGGTAGGGCCCCTTCCAAACTATCCCATTTAAAACATAAACATTTGTCCTGAAGACCAACAGAGATATATAATGAGCCATAAGGGCGGGGATACAAGGTTTGAGACTAAAAACATACCCGTGAAAGGAGGCCTGAACCAACTGTAATTGAACTAGCGCCCAACGAAGACTCATGAAAGATGCATTCCCCAAGTTGTTGTGCTGCTCGGACCAAAGCCAATTCGAACGAGACTCACAAACAAGAAACTTGCAAAACTTATTGGTGAAAAAGTCGAAAACATTCGCCGCTATAATGCCTCTGCCACCTTCAGGGATGGCATTAATTGAAACCATGCACAAGGCCACCTCTCCATGTGTTTCGTGCATGTGGAGGGTGGTGGAAGATCGTCTTGGGATTTTCATAGAGAGCGATGGGCAGGGGCAGGTCTTATACTCTCCAGCTCACACTTGGATCAGGGAGTAATCTTTATAACATTAAAACATACAATTTAAACAACAAAAAATTACATATTAGTTTTTGCACTCTAAAATAAGTTTGCACTTAAAGAAATTTGAATAGTCTCCACTCATGTTAGATCCATTATTAAGATGAATCTATATTGGTATTAAAATAAAAATAGATATCCTTAATTATTTCAAAATTACACCAACTCCACAATACCCAAATGTTATATTTAGTAACTAAATACTCTATATAATATTAATTAACATTTTTGGGCATATTAAGTATAAGAAAATTAATGTACCTAAACATTAACATTTTATTTCTCTATTTTTAAAAATTAATTTGTAAAAAATGTTATTATATTGTTTGTGCCTATACATTCATGAGTTTTTTTTGTTCTTCACAAATATATATTCATGGTCTAAGAGTTCTTTTGTTCACAAATATTAATATGGTGTTAATTAGTTGTGCTTTAATTTAATTTCCATAAATATTAATTAATTTACCATTTTAATTATTATTTAATAAAAATCATAATTTTTACTATTTTAAATGATTTAATATTAAAATTTATTTTAAATAATATAATTAATATTGATAAATAATTTAGTATTAAAATTAAAATTTATTTTAAATAATATAATTAATAGTAATACATGAAATTTTTTAATATTAATAATAAAATTGAAGGGCAAAAACAAATTAGACAACATTTAGTCATATGTGAATTGTCAAGGTAAAGTACCAACTAACCACTACATGACTTATCACTTTTATGAGTGTCTCGGGAAGACCATAAGCCAGAATTATGGTATAATTCCTATTAGTTTTGAGTTGACTTTTTACATTCCCTAATGATTAAAAACGTGAACACAATTTCCGTTATTTATATATAATAAAATTGAAGTTTTATTTTCGTTTCCAATACCTTCACACAGCATTGCCTACACTGCCTTGACATTACTACCTCTTTGAAAACTCAACAGCCACTATCTCCACCATGACGCAACCTCCCACTGCTACCACCCGTGAAAGACGCTATCAAAAGTATTTGGTCCCCATTCTGGTCAATAAACAACACAAGCGTTACATAGAGGAGATACTCAACTTAGACGACTTTTACATGCATTTGATTGCGCTTATGTATCTTTGACTCCAATGCATCTCGACATTCGGGGGGCTACGAGGTAGCCGCAAGAAGAATTCAAGCACTGGCAGGTGACATGGTTGGCTACAAAAGAAGGACGACAAAACAGCGTGTCACTGCCGACTTTCTCTCTCTAGACCATATCTAGTTCTATGGTCAAATTTGGAATCAAAGACCTTGACTTGTGAACCTCTTTTAATATGAGAAGTAGAATTTTTTCATTAGTTTTACTGATTTCCATAATTACTCTAGCTCTGTCTCTGATATCTAATGCCCTTAGTTCAAACGATATGTCTAGCTTCAATTAGAGAGATATTGCCTTTCAATTTGGTTTTTAACTCCTTGATCTCATCTTGTCCTGCCTTGTTTTTGGTGGTGAACTGGTCATTATTTTCTTTTGTTGTATTCATTTGTCTCTCTTTGATATCAAGTTGTTCATTTACCTTCCTGAATTTTCTTTAGTTTTACCTTTGAAATTATAAGTTTTGCCATAATTTTTGTAAGATTCTCTGAGGGTCATTTGAATCACTTGGGACCACAATAGTGGAAACATGACTTTCAATTGATTGTTTTAATCCATGCACTTGTTTATGCAAAATGACAATTTATTTGTTTCTATCGACTAACACTCTCATCAACACTTCCTTATCTCTCTGAACCTGAGCTCGCTCGTTCAATTGTTTGAGAGTGCTTAGTCCTACGCATTTTAAACTTATTCCTTAATGACTACATCTTAGATTATGTGTTTTGCAACATGTTTTTGATAACTTCCATGTCTTTTGGATCTATTCCCAATTTAACAACTAGCCTCTTATAGTCCTCATTTTGAATATGCAGCGCTCTAGAATCTTCCTTTTTCTTGCTTGAGCTAATTTGAAAATTTCTCCAAAATCGTTTTCTCTTTACTTATTGTCAAAGAGATTTTGCTTAGGTCACTATAGAGCATTTCCCTTGCTTGTCTATGCAAATTAATCTTGTCAGGAAGTGGGATGTCAACTACATTTATGGATAGATCTAATGTTTTAAAATCAGGTCGTGAAGGAACAAATTGAATAGATGGATGCATGATGGAAAATTTTAATTGGTTCCTTTCTATAAATCCATAGCAAAGAGTAGTCTTGTTCGATAAGTTGGAGTTGCTTGTGCTTCTAGCGATATTGCCATGTTGCTTCTCACCTTATGACTTCTTTCTTCAATTTGTTGATGATTCTTCTGTAACAATTATGTGGTGGAGGGAGTTTCTTCAATTGAGAATATTGTCAAATCAGTGAAAACAAAGGAGGAGGTAGAGCACTCTGGGTTTCCCAACTACATTTGAAAACCTGGATGATTTTAGGGCCCCTCTATTAATTTAACTTGCAACTTTGCTTCTTTTTCTCTTTGAACCTCTGATATCTTTTGCAATTGTGAGTCTTATATTTCAACATCAATTTGCTTAGGTTTATTTCTCTTCAATCTCCTGTCTGTCACTACAAGGGTTTGAACATCTATTATTTGCTTCATTTTGCTCCCTGACCATGTTTCTTCATTTGCCATTTTCTCAAGTCGTGACTTATTTTCATGAATATAAGGTGCAAAACTAATATCCCCTCTTTTATTTGAAATTATATGATGACGATCATATTTCCACTTCTCTCATTGATCAAAGCCAAACTCCTTCATCATTTCTTCAATTTGTAGGAGGACTTGTATGCTATTCACGATAAATAACCTAACAGATCTTTATAACTTAAAAATATACCCTTTACATGCATGAACAAAATGAACTTGGTAAACATTTAGACTCTACCTTATAAATTCAAGAGAAAATATCCTCATAGGCAAAAAGATTGGCAAACGATATGGTGGTACTCCAACCCGAGACAGTCTTATCTTAATGTAATCTTAAAAAATATACCAGTCCCCCATTCTGGTGTCCTTGCTGAGCTGCAACAACTCTTTTGCTTCAAGCAAAATCCTTGGAGGTTGTTGATTGTTCAAAATAGTATATACAATGACCATGAATGATGACAAATAATAAGAAAAACCCTCATTATTTTCCTTCTTCCTAACAACACTAGTCCATTCATTCATAAATTTCATTTGATTCTTTGAATCCCACATATTCATACCTAGATGGCCAAACTTATCAGCATGTACATATAAGAACATATAGACTAGGAGAGAGGGATATCTAAAAAGACAAAAAATATGATAGTTCTCAAATTGAAAAATGATAGACTTGGCTAGGTAAGAAGGGATATCCAAACAATATTTGGTTGCAACATCAAACTCAAAAACCCTAGGGCTTGTTCATTTACTATCCTAGTATCATCTTCTCCTAAAAGAGATAAAATTATAACTAAGGCATGTTGTGCAGCTCCAGAAACTAAGGTTATTGGATAATTCATTGCAAGGTGAATGAATTTCAGAATTTGATGGCAGAATGAGTCTGAACATACTTTCCTTATTATTTTTAGAAAGAAGTCTATAAGATACGTGTAAGGACTGATGTTACACCGGACAATCCCTCTTGTGGGCAAGATCTATCTCCCTATATCCTTGACGAAAACTAGAAACAAGCAAGACAATTGAGTTGACTCTTTCCCTAAGTTGAATTTGTTTGAATTATAAGAATTAAACCTAATGGATGAGCCTTTTACCTCTTTCATGAAATGCTTGATGTAGATCCCCTGTTCTGATTCGAAGCAGCTCTTAAATGCTTGATAAGACCTACAAACATCGTCCATAAAAGGATCAAAAGAACATGTGATATAATCATCCAAACAACTTAACCTAATGATCAAGGAAATTAGGAATTGAATTTTCCTTAATAAACATTATAGAAAATTTGTAAACCATTCATCATTCCAATAAGATAAATCAATGGGAGAAAGTGTTCATTTGTATTAACCAAATATTAAGAGGATCCTTACAAGCTTCGCCTTGATGCCGTGAGGTCCCTCCCAAATTCCTTCAATCTCCTTCTTGGATGAAAAATTTTCCATCTCAAACTAACAACATAAGTTTGTCTTCTCTGAGTTCTGACCTCTTCAATCCCTCTACCCTCTAGTCATTTTATAGGCCAAGAGGAGGAAGTTTCAGATCCAAAAGAGGAGGATGAGACTCCTTCATTGAGGGATTAGGTTACCATGAGAAAATGGATGGATATGCATCATCTAAGGGTTATAGTTCAAATAGTCATCACCTGGAAGCTTTCAGTTGGGAAATATTTGACCAACTATGTTTCTAGAATGTACTTTTTATTTTTACTTTCTAGAATTCACCTGCACGGGTTTATAGTGGCAGATAGAGCGCATCTTTGCGTTGTTCTCAAAGTTAATTTCAGTGCATGCGTAGGAAACTCTATAGAAATCGGCACATGTGGAACTTAACAAGGTGTGACAACTATTTTTCTCAAATTTCTCATCAACTTCAAAATATTTTGGGGTGTTTGACTTCTGAGGGAGCTAGTTCAAACATGTTAACGAATGGTAAAATGACCCATAAATTTATCGAGTGTTATGGCGACAAATTGACATCTAACAGTTGATCTAGAAAACTCATGTGATTCTCAACTTTAGGAAATTTAAAATCTTCATGTATTAGTGTTGAAGTGACCTCAAAATTATTCTCCCCTAAAGAAGACATAACAAAAGTCCTTTGTGAGATAAAAGAAGAAACTAACCAACTAACAAATTTAGGGAAATTATAGGTATGTGGAACAATTACATTATAAAGGTCGAACTAGATGACTTGAAAAAGATTATCTAAGTCAATAGAATGGTCAAGAATATCTTGTTGAATCTCCAAAAGGTCTAAGAAGCAACGAGAATCGTATACTTTAGCTTCTCTGTCCATAATGGGTGTATGAACAAACGTCATAGAGATTGCAGGGTTTTTAGTTAATTTCAGGGTTTTCTCTATGTTTAGAATTTGAAATAAAGGACAAGGAAGAAATGTTGAATCATGAGTTACCTAGTAACCAAAGACAATGAACAGTCAAATGTTGATGAGGAATTGAAAATGTACACTCTAGACACTAATCACCATAACTATGCAACTAGAGGACAAAGAAAATAACAAGTGGGGTGACCTTTTATCAAAAAACCTTGATGACGTTTAAGGGCTTGCTCACTTTCTTGGTTTTCCTGATGCGCACATGAGCTATCACCAACTTCTAATGCGCAGTTTTCATAAAAACCATTAACCACTTCTAAGGGATTCCCATAGTGCTTTGTGAAATGAATGGAGAACCTGTTGAAATGAATCATGGTTGTTGATTTGGAGATGGGTTGTTTATCCATCTTTCTTTCCAACGGATCCTCATCCCATAACTTTTGATTTCTTGAACTTGTTGGAAAGCCTTTGATTCCTCGGCCTAATTCTAATGAGCGGTGATCTGACCCCAAATTTGCACGTGGTTTAATTTCCAATTTATAAAAGTTTTGGACCCACTTTGATATATTTTAAGGTTGTGTTATTAAGGCTGAAAGATTAGGTTTGTGTACAATATATAAATAAAACTTTTGAAAATGAACTATTATATAAAAAATTTCCTACTTCATATATCCAAAGTCTTCTATATATATATATATATATCGATTTTTTTGTAGGAAAAGTAAAAGGAAACCTTTGACTACAACACTTGCATTAAATAACTAGGGTCGTTGAATTCTTTACCCTTCCAACTCTTCATTCTTCTTCATTTTGGATTCCATCTAAGTAATAATGTAGACCATGGGATTATGTACGCCTTGCAAATAAATGGCTAAGTGTCTCATCTCCTTCCTTATCTCATGCATCTTGTCACGTTAACACCCTCTAGGAGGATGATAGTTAGCCATGGCATAATTGTATCTAGGAATTTCCAAAATCCAAGACTCCAAGTATTGTTATAATTAAGGCTACCACCACAGAAGAAAAAGAAAACAACAAGAGGATTGGAGGGACAAAGCCTTTTTTAGTATTTGACAATAACATTAAAGTAAACAATCACTTTAAATCCAAATAGAAACAAAAAACTAAAATTACAGACCTATCCATACTGTCAACAAGGACAATAGGTTCATTAGCATCTATAGGTGACCTATAATTAGCCATTAACCATTAACGAGTAGAGTAGTAACAATATCATTTTTATTCAGGCTAGAATTCTTTGTTGTAGATAATTGCATTTAAAAAAAAATCAACATTTGAACAATGCATTCGCCCAATATCATCATAGGAAATTATGTAGAGAGAACACTAGAAATAACAATGCAGTGGGAACAATCCTAGGTCTATCATAGGACTCAACATATCTCCTTCATATCTCTGCCATAATATTTTCTCATATCACAGATAAGAAGGCCCAAGGAAGCCACTATCATACCCAAGAACTAGGGTCCATTAGAGCACTGTTACACCAGAAGACTAAGGCTCATTAGGGTGTTGTGGTGTCATCACAAATAAAATTTCCTAAGGAGGTCATTGTCATACCAAGAACTAAGGCCCATTAGGGCATTGTTACACCACAAGGTTGAGGTACCATTTTGTGGACCTATAGGATGGAATGATCATTATATCACTATTAGTTAATTATAGGTCCTAGTGTGCATTTATTTGAGGCATACAAACCCTACCTTTTACCTATGAAATCCATGTCACTTGGAGTATTCTTGAACAACATAAATATATATGTGAAAAATTAAAAATATTTAATTGTATTATTGTTACTTATGAGTAAAAAAATACTCTTCAAGTCGAATCATTAAATTTGGAGTTGAAATGAATCTTAGGCGTGCAATTTTGCAAAGTAGGCCAAAATAGCCTTGCTTCACTAAAATGCACACCCAAGCTTCATTTCTTGGCCAATATGATTGATTCAAATTGTAGATTATTTATTTTACTATTTTACACACGTTTACATTGTTATATATTTACTACCCAGTAGAGTAGTAACAATGTAAACTTTCTTATGGTTACAAGTCCCTACTCTAGATAATTGCATTTTAAAACATTTTCAACATTTTCACATTGCATTCACTCCATATCACCATAAGCAATTATGTATAGAGAACATTAGCAATAAAAATGAAATGGAACAGACATAGGCCTATCAAGATATATCTGTCATAGGGCTCAAGATATCTCCTTCACATCTCTAGTAATAATCTTTTCTCATATCACAGATAAGAAGGCCCAAAGAGACTTGTTATACCCAAGAAATAAGGCTCATTAGGGCATTGTTACACCACAAGACCGAGGCCCATTAGGGCGTTGATACATGATCCGGATTTAAACAGGAACGCAGTAGATTACAGAGATAACCATACATACAGAGATGCAATAACCATAAACACATAGATGCAACGGAAATAATGATTCATTTCATTAATGGAAAATACTTAAATATGCTTACAACCAGAAATGGAAATAAACCAGCTAGGGCGATGGTAGCTATCTCTGAGAAGAGATGTGCGGCTACATGCCTCTGAACTGTTCCGAACTGTATTACAATGAGGCTCGAAGGCCTATTTATTGTTGAGAAACAATGGAAAACCCTTCACATCCCGAAACCTAACCCTAGAAGATGAAACGCCAAATTGTGTGCCCCGTTTGGGTAAATTGGTACATCAATTTCCCGGGGTCGTAACTTTGGCATACGATCTCCGTTTGACGCGTACGATAGCTCGTTAGAAAGATCTATCCGAGTACTACCACTTTGGGAGGCAACATAGGGCTCGGTCGCCCCAGAATTCCAAAAAAACGTCGTTTAGTGCCTCAAAACGGCTCCGGAAGTTCAGGACCCGAAAAACTGCTAAAAATAGTAAACTGTGCTACAATTAAGGAAACTGAAAATGCTGAAAGAGACAGTTGTGGGGGTCCAAATGGGTTGGTGGGTGGCCACCAACATCCACCTAGATCATTCCTCCCCCCTTAGGAAGCAATGGTCCCCATTGCGTTGAGTTCCTCCATCTGCTGAACTTGTCCTGCAATCTCTGATGTGTCCAGTGATGGTGGAAAGCATGGTCGACGATGGTCCACATTGAATACTCGGTGCAAGCGAAGGAATGGAGGAATGTTGTGCTTCAAAGCATTGTTGCCCATAGCCTTGGTACTACTGTGAGGACCATGTCGGAGTGGTCGGAGCTTCTGATGGGCTCTTGTAAGGCGTTCTTTCTGCAGATGTAACCAAACTTTGTTGCCCACCTGAAACTTATGTGGTACCCCTGTGGGTGAGGAGAAGTTGTTCCTGTGTTCTGTCATGACCGTATCCCTTTGTTGCTGCTGCTGCGTGTAGGAACCCTTTGCAGGGGTCATGGATGTAGCAACGATCTTCCCCTTATTTTGGGAGTGAACCAGACAAATGAATTTCCTGGTCTGTGATATGAGCTTGCTGCCTTTCTTGGTAGTGATCAAGGATGTGGCAGTAGGTGGGGCTACCTCTGGTATCCTGTATAATGAATTATTCAAAGAAATAATGACAGCACGAGGCCTTGACTCATACACAGCATGTCGCCTCCACAAGTATGGCTGGCCTAATAATACATCACAAACATCCAGAGGTGTAACATCACACAATACCTCGTCTGTGAAGGGTTTGATGTTGTAGGGAAGGCGGCACTGCTGGCGAACTTTGAGATCTCGTCCTTCATGAAGCCACCCGATACTGTACGGTTGTGGGTGTGGTGTAGTCGGTAGGCCCAACCGCTTCACGACCTCTGCTGAAATGAGGTTCTTTTGGCTACCACTGTCGACAATGAATCGCAGCGGTGAACCCTTCACCCACATCTGTGAGTGGAAAAGACGCTCCCCCTCCTCTGGATCTTCGGGCTCATTTTTCTTGATCTTGGCAGTGGCAACAGTGGCGCTGGGATCCGCATCAATGATCTGCTTCCCTTTGCCATTCCCCTTGTCGGGTTCTGGCTCAGGGTCGGAACATGCATCTGATTCGGAAGCCTTCAACTCGGCCACCAGTGACTGCTTGGTCCGACACTCACTTGTGTTATGAGTGGGACTTTTGTGGAACTCACACCACTTTCCCGTGTCCTTCTTCGGCTTCGTGGTGTTGTTCTTTTCTTGCGGCTTCGACGGGTTGTCTTGGGTCACCCCGCCTTGGCTTTGTCCTTTGGGCTTCGGATTTGCAGATCCAAAGTCTCGCTTCTTCTGTTTGAACTTTTGCTCGATTTTGACAGCGTATCCGTATGCCGTGCCGAGTGAGGGGATGTTCAAGAACCCCATCTCTTCCTGGATGTATCTGTGTAGGCAGCCGCGGTATTTGAGTACCAGATGCAGCTCAGAATCTTTGATACCCAACTGTGTGCGAAGGGTATGAAAAATGTTTGTGAACTCCGGCACATCTTGGTCTCGTCCCTGCCGTAGTGTGGTCCATTGGATGTATTTGTCCTCATAGCTTCCGACAGGGTAGTACTGCTCCTTGATGGCATCTCGGAAGTCATTCCAAGTGGGTGCGGCTGAAAATAGTGAGCTTGTACTTTCATCCTTCTGCTCGCAGTAGGTTTCCCACCAGTCCTTGACGTGGGGGGCTGCTTTGAGAAGAGCGAAAACAATATTTTCCCGACTTGAAAATTCATGAACAGAAAAATACCCATCTAGCAGATTTAACCATTTATCTACGGCATCTGCGTCTATCTGACCCTCGAATATGGGGATTTCAAAATTAACTTGTACCTTAAACGGTGTGGCGTTTCCAGAGTCGCTGTTGGAAGCCGATGCGTCGCCTCTGGGTAGCCGCTGAAGGATCTGCGCAAAGCTATCCATCATCGCGTTCCTTTGCCGCTCGAGCGCTTCTTCGAGCAAGATTTTGATAGGATCTCCTGCCCCCTCGTCTTTCTTCTCATCCGCCATGGGAGGCCGTCGGGATTTGCGCGGCTGGTCTTGCAAAGGTTCGACCAGTTCAAGCCCTAACTCCTTATATCCCGACCTCGTTGGGGACATGCAAAGAAAAACAGAGAAAAAGCAGACCGCTCTGATACCACTGATCCGGATTTAAACAGGAACGCAGTAGATTACAGAGATAACCATAAATACAGAGATGCAATAACCATAAACACATAGATGCAGCGGAAATAATGATTCATTTCATTAATGGAAAATACTGAAATATGCTTACAACCAGAAATGGAAATAAACCAGCTAGGGCGATGGTAGCTATCTCTGAGAAGAGATGTGCGGCTACATGCCTCTGAACTGTTCCGAACTGTATTACAATGAGGCTCGAAGGCCTATTTATTGTTGAGAAACAATGGAAAACCCTTCACATCCCGAAACCTAACCCTAGAAGATGAAACGCCAAATTGTGGGCCCCGTTTGGGTAAATTGGTACATCAATTTCCCGGGGTCGTAACTTTGGCATACGATCTCCGTTTGACGCGTACGATAGCTCGTTAGAAAGATCTATCTGAGTACTACCACTTTGGGAGGCAACAGAGGGCTCGGTCGCCCCAGAATTCCAAAAAAACGTCGTTTAGGGCCTCAAAACGGCTCCGGAAGTTCAGGACCCGAAAAACTGCTAAAAATAGTAAACAGTGCTACAATTAAGGAAACTGAAAATGCTGAAAGAGACAGTTGTGGGGGTCCAAATGGGTTGGTGGGTGGCCACCAACATCCACCTGGATCATTCCTCCCCCCTTAGGAAGCAATGGTCCCCATTGCGTTGAGTTCCTCCATCTGCTGAACTTGTCCTGCAATCTCTGATGTGTCCAGTGATGGTGGAAAGCATGGTCGACGATGGTCCACATTGAATACTCGGTGCAAGCGAAGGAATGGAGGAATGTTGTGCTTCAAAGCATTGTTGCCCATAGCCTTGGTACTACTGTGAGGACCATGTCGGAGTGGTCGGAGCTTCTGATGGGCTCTTGTAAGGCGTTCTTTCTGAAGATGTAACCAAACTTTGTTGCCCACCTGAAACTTATGTGGTACCCCTGTGGGTGAGGAGAAGTTGTTCCTGTGTTCTGTCATGACCGTATCCCTTTGTTGATGCTGCTGCGTGTAGGAACCCTTTGCAGGGGTCATGGATGTAGCAACGATCTTCCCCTTATTTTGGGAGTGAACCAGACAAATGAATTTCCTGGTCTGTGATATGAGCTTGCTGCCTTTCTTGGTAGTGATCAAGGATGTGGCAGTAGGTGGGGCTACCTCTGGTATCCTGTATAATGAATTATTCAAAGAAATAATGACAGCACGAGGCCTTGACTCATACACAGCATGTCGCCTCCACAAGTATGGCTGGCCTAATAATACATCACAAACATCCAGAGGTGTAACATCACACAATACCTCGTCTGTGAAGGGTTTGATGTTGTAGGGAAGGCGGCACTGCTGGCGAACTTTGAGATCTCGTCCTTCATGAAGCCACCCGATACTGTACGGATGTGGGTGTGGTGTAGTCGGTAGGCCCAACCGCTTCACGACCTCTGCTGAAATGAGGTTCTTTTAGCTACCACTGTCAACAATGAATCGCAGCGGTGAACCCTTCACCCACATCTGTGAGTGGAAAAGACGCTCCCCCTCCTCTGGATCTTCGGGCTCATTTTTCTTGATCTTGGCAGTGGCAACAGTGGCGCTGGGATCCGCATCAATGATCTGCTTCCCTTTGCCATTCCCCTTGTCGGGTTCTGGCTCAGGGTCGGAACATGCATCTGATTCGGAAGCCTTCAACTCGGCCACCAGTGACTGCTTGGTCCGACACTCACTTGTGTTATGAGTGGGACTTTTGTGGAACTCACACCACTTTCCCGTGTCCTTCTTCGGCTTCGTGGTGTTGTTCTTTTCTTGCGGCTTCGACGGGTTGTCTTGGGTCACCCCGCCTTGGCTTTGTCCTTTGGGCTTCGGATTTGCAGATCCAAAGTCTCGCTTCTTCTGTTTGAACTTTTGCTCGATTTTGACAGCGTATCCGTATGCCGTGCCGAGTGAGGGGATGTTCAAGAACCCCATCTCTTCCTGGATGTATCTGTGTAGGCAGCCGCGGTATTTGAGTACCAGATGCAGCTCAGAATCTTTGATACCCAACTGTGTGCGAAGGGTATGAAAAATGTTTGTGAACTCCGGCACATCTTGGTCTCGTCCCTGCCGTTGTGTGGTCCATTGGATGTATTTGTCCTCATAGCTTCCGACAGGGTAGTACTGCTCCTTGATGGCATCTCGGAAGTCATTCCAAGTGGGTGCGGCTGAAAATAGTGAGCTTGTACTTTCATCCTTCTGCTCGCAGTAGGTTTCCCACCAGTCCTTGACGTGGGGGGCTGCTTTGAGAAGAGCGAAAACAATATTTTCCCGACTTGAAAATTCATGAACAGAAAAATACCCATCTAGCAGATTTAACCATTTATCTACGGCATCTGCGTCTATCTGACCCTCGAATATGGGGATTTCAAAATTAACTTGTACCTTAAACGGTGTGGCGTTTCTAGAGTCGTTGTTGGAAGCCGATGCGTCGCCTCTGGGTAGCCGCTGAAGGATCTGCGCAAAGCTATCCATCATCGCGTTCCTTTGCCGCTCGAGCGCTTCTTCGAGCAAGATTTTGATAGGATCTCCTGCCCCCTCGTCTTTCTTCTCATCCGCCATGGGAGGCCGTCGGGATTTGCGCGGCTGGTCTTGCAAAGGTTCGACCAGTTCAAGCCCTAACTCCTTATATCCCGACCTCGTTGGGGACATGCAAAGAAAAACAGAGAAAAAGCAGACCGCTCTGATACCACTGATCCGGATTTAAACAGGAACGCAGTAGATTACAGAGATAACCATACATACAGAGATGCAATAACCATAAACACATAGATGCAGCGGAAATAATGATTCATTTCATTAATGGAAAATACTGAAATATGCTTACAACCAGAAATGGAAATAAACCAGCTAGGGCGATGGTAGCTATCTCTGAGAAGAGATGTGCGGCTACATGCCTCTGAACTGTTCCGAACTGTATTACAATGATGCTCGAAGGCCTATTTATTGTTGAGAAACAATGGAAAACCCTTCACATCCCGAAACCTAACCCTAGAAGATGAAACGCCAAATTGTGGGCCCCGTTTGGGTAAATTGGTACATCAATTTCCCGGGGTCGTAACTTTGGCATACGATCTCCGTTTGACGCGTACGATAGCTCGTTAGAAAGATCTATCCAAGTACTACCACTTTGGGAGGCAACAAAGGGCTCGGTTGCCCCAGAATTCCAAAAAAACGTCGTTTAGGGCCTCAAAACGGCTCCGGAAGTTCAGGACCCGAAAAACTGCTAAAAATAGTAAACAGTGCTACAATTAAGGAAACTGAAAATGCTGAAAGAGACAGTTGTGGGGGTCCAAATGGGTTGGTGGGTGGCCACCAACATCCACCTGGATCATTCCTTCCCCCTTAGGAAGCAATGGTCCCCATTGCGTTGAGTTCCTCCATCTGCTGAACTTGTCCTGCAATCTCTGATGTGTCCAGTGATGGTGGAAAGCATGGTCGACGATGGTCCACATTGAATACTCGGTGCAAGCGAAGGAATGGAGGAATGTTGTGCTTCAAAGCATTGTTGCCCATAGCCTTGGTACTACTGTGAGGACCATGTCGGAGTGGTCGGAGCTTCTGATGGGCTCTTGTAAGGCGTTCTTTCTGCAGATGTAACCAAACTTTGTTGCCCACCTGAAACTTATGTGGTACCCCTGTGGGTGAGGAGAAGTTGTTCCTGTGTTCTGTCATGACCGTATCCCTTTGTTGCTGCTGCTGCGTGTAGGAACCCTTTGCAGGGGTCATGGATGTAGCAACGATCTTCCCCTTATTTTGGGAGTGAACCAGACAAATGAATTTCCTGGTCTGTGATATGAGCTTGCTGCCTTTCTTGGTAGTGATCAAGGATGTGGCAGTAGGTGGGGCTACCTCTGGTATCCTGTATAATGAATTATTCAAAGAAATAATGACAGCACGAGGCCTTGACTCATACACAGCATGTCGCCTCCACAAGTATGGCTGGCCTAATAATACATCACAAACATCCAGAGGTGTAACATCACACAATACCTCGTCTGTGAAGGGTTTGATGTTGTAGGGAAGGCGGCACTGCTGGCGAACTTTGAGATCTCGTCCTTCATGAAGCCACCCGATACTGTACGGCTGTGGGTGTGGTGTAGTCGGTAGGCCCAACCGCTTCACGACCTCTGCTGAAATGAGGTTCTTTTGGCTACCACTGTCGACAATGAATCGCAGCGGTGAACCCTTCACCCACATCTGTGAGTGGAAAAGACGCTCCCCCTCCTCTGGATCTTCGGGCTCATTTTTCTTGATCTTGGCAGTGGCAACAGTGGCGCTGGGATCCGCATCAATGATCTGCTTCCCTTTGCCATTCCCCTTGTCGGGTTCTGGCTCAGGGTCGGAACATGCATCTGATTCGGAAGCCTTCAACTCGGCCACCAGTGACTGCTTGGTCCGACACTCACTTGTGTTATGAGTGGGACTTTTGTGGAACTCACACCACTTTCCCGTGTCCTTCTTCGGCTTCGTGGTGTTGTTCTTTTCTTGCGGCTTCGACGGGTTGTCTTGGGTCACCCCGCCTTGGCTTTGTCCTTTGGGCTTCGGATTTGCAGATCCAAAGTCTCGCTTCTTCTGTTTGAACTTTTGCTCGATTTTGACAGCGTATCGGTATGCTGTGCCGAGTGAGGGGATGTTCAAGAACCCCATCTCTTCCTGGATGTATCTGTGTAGGCAGCCGCGGTATTTGAGTACCAGATGCAGCTCAGAATCTTTGATACCCAACTGTGTGCGAAGGGTATGAAAAATGTTTGTGAACTCCGGCACATCTTGGTCTCGTCCCTGCCGTAGTGTGGTCCATTGGATGTATTTGTCCTCATAGCTTCCGACAGGGTAGTACTGCTCCTTGATGGCATCTCGGAAGTCATTCCAAGTGGGTGCGGCTGAAAATAGTGAGCTTGTACTTTCATCCTTCTGCTCGCAGTAGGTTTCCCACCAGTCCTTGACGTGGGGGGCTGCTTTGAGAAGAGCGAAAACAATATTTTCCCGACTTGAAAATTCATGAACAGAAAAATACCCATCTAGCAGATTTAACCATTTATCTACGGCATCTGCGTCTATCTGACCCTCGAATATGGGGATTTCAAAATTAACTTGTACCTTAAACGGTGTGGTGTTTCCAGAGTCGCTGTTGGAAGCCGATGCGTCGCCTCTGGGTAGCCGCTGAAGGATCTGCGCAAAGCTATCCATCATCGCGTTCCTTTGCCGCTCGAGCGCTTCTTCGAGCAAGATTTTGATAGGATCTCCTGCCCCCTCGTCTTTCTTCTCATCCGCCATGGGAGGCCGTCGGGATTTGCGCGGCTGGTCTTGCAAAGGTTCGACCAGTTCAAGCCCTAACTCCTTATATCCCGACCTCGTTGGGGACATGCAAAGAAAAACAGAGAAAAAGCGGACCGCTCTGATACCACTGATCCGGATTTAAACAGGAACGCAGTAGATTACAGAGATAACCATACATACAGAGATGCAATAACCATAAACACATAGATGCAGCGGAAATAATGATTCATTTCATTAATGGAAAATACTGAAATATGCTTACAACCAGAAATGGAAATAAACCAGCTAGGGCGATGGTAGCTATCTCTGAGAAGAGATGTGCGGCTACATGCCTCTGAACTGTTCCGAACTGTATTACAATGAGGCTCGAAGGCCTATTTATTGTTGAGAAACAATGGAAAACCCTTCACATCCCGAAACCTAACCCTAGAAGATGAAACGCCAAATTGTGGGCCCCGTTTGGGTAAATTGGTACATCAATTTCCCGGGGTCGTAACTTTGGCATACGATCTCCGTTTGACGCGTACGATAGCTCGTTATAAAGATCTATCCGAGTACTACCACTTTGGGAGGCAACATAGGGCTCGGTTGCCCCAGAATTCCAAAAAAACGTCGTTTAGGGCCTCAAAACGGCTCCGGAAGTTCAGGACCCGAAAAACTGCTAAAAATAGTAAACTGTGCTACAATTAAGGAAACTGAAAATGCTGAAAGAGACAGTTGTGGGGGTCCAAATGGGTTGGTGGGTGGCCACCAACATCCACCTGGATCAATACACCACATGACTGAGGTAGAATTTCACAGACCCATAGGATGGAATTATCATTGTATCATTGCCAATTAATTATAGGTCCTGGTGTGCATTTATTTGAGCCACACAAACCCTGCCTTTTACCCTATAAAATCCATGCAATTTGGAGTATTATTTAACAACAAAAAATTATGTGAAAAATGAAAATATTTAATTGAATTAATGTTACCTATGAATAAAGAAATACTCTCCAAGTTGAATCATTCAATTTGGCCATGAAATGAAGGCTAGGCATGCATTTTGGTGAAGCATACCAAAATTGCCTTACTTCAATAAAATGCACACCCAAGCTTCATTTCTTGGCCAATCTAATTGATTAAAATTGTAGCATATTTAGTTTATTATTTTAAACACTTTTACATTGTTATATCCTTACTAACTAGTAGAGTAGTAACAATGCTAATTTTCTTAGGGCTAGAAGTCTTTGTTGTAGATAATTGCATTTTAAAACATTTTCACATTACATTCACTCCATATTGTCATAAGAAATTATGTACAGAGAACATTAGCATTAAAAATTCAGTAGAAAAATCATAAGTTTGTCATGATATCTCTATCATAGGGCTCAACATATCTACTTCATATCTTTGTCATAATCTTTTCTCATATCACAGATAAGAAGACCCAAAGAGGCCACTATAATACCCAAGAACTGAGGCCCATTGGGGCATTTTACACCACAAGAATAAGGTACAATTTAATAGACCCATGGGATGGAATAATCATAATATCACTGCCAATTACTTATAGTTCCTAGTGTACATTTATTTGAGGCACACAAACCCTTCCTTTTACCCGATGAAATCCATGCAATTTAAAGTATTATTAAACAACAAAAATATATATGTGAAAAATAAAAAATATTTAATTGTATTAATGTTATTTATGAGTAAATAAATACTCTCCAAGTTGAATCATTCAATTTGGCGTTTAAATGAAGGCTGGGCATTCATTTTTGTGAAGCAGTCCAAAATTGTTTTGCTTCACTAAAATGTACACAAGAAGTGATTCATAAATTGTACATTTTATGAATGTTTATGACATGTTAAGTGATGAATGTAATTATGTGAAGTAATCTATAAGTATGAAGTAATTTGTTGATACGAAGTTGTTTATAAGAATTAACGCATAAAAAGAATACAACAGTGCCACAATGCAGTATCCCTCAGGCTGTAGAACCTGGTTCTGCAACCTCCCTTAATCAATTCAGGTGATACTGCGATCTTCTTGCAGGTCGTTTCCGAGAGGGCCACTGGTAGTGGGTTTTTTTGGTGTGCAACACACTTTGAACCTCGGTCCATCCCACCTAAGCCAACAAATGGTTCCATTGTGAGGTACCTATAATACTAGTGATTCCCACATTACTATTGTCATTGTATCCCTTATTTTTATTGTTGTGCCCCTATTGTCCCCATATTGTTATTATTGTGCCCCATAGAATCCCACTATTATTATTTTTGTGCCTTTATATTATTATTGTTAGATCAGCTTGATTATATTGTGACCCCTTAGACTCCTATATATAGAAAGGAGGTTTTGTCATTTGTATCATCCAAGAATTGTTCATTTGTGTAATGTAAAGGAGGTTGCCCCCTCAAATAGGTTGAATTCTAAGGTGTTGATCTATCTTTTTATCTTTTTGTGAGCTGGTTTCCTAACATTTGGTATCAAAGCTTTAGATTCTAGGGTTTCACTGCTCCAAATAGGTCATCATGGAATTTTCGCTATAACTTTTTTCTGCAATGTTTCAGAAGCGAAAACAAAAACCCATTTGAGAAGAAATCGTGCTGAACCTCGGGTCAGAATTGCAGAGCTTGTCTCGCTATATTTTTGCAGATATGATCTGAGGAAGTTAGGTTTCTTGCAAGCTCCAGAATTTAAGTTAAAACAGGTCATTGTGGGATTTTCGCTATAACGCTTTCGCTACGAAGTTTCAGAAGCTAAAACAAAAACCCATTTGAGAAGAAATCGATCTGAACCTTGGCTCTGAATTTCAGATCCTGTCTCGCTATATTTTCAAAGATATAGTCTGAGGAAGTTACGGTTTTTGCAGACCCCCGAATTACATTCCAAACAGGTCACCGTGGATAAATCATCATAACTGTCTATCTGAGCATCATATTGAAATTTCATAAGAAGTTACAGAAACAGGATGGAATTTGGTTTCTTTTATATGTTTCGAGATCCAAAGGTCGAAACAGTGACACGTGGCACGTCGTACAAGTTCGCTCTACTAAACTAGTCTATAATTAGGTCACTGTGGGAGATTTGGCATAACTCTTTCTTGGAGAATCCAATTTGGATCAGACTGATGGCATAGGAAAGAGGACGCAGAGGGCTACTGCAGGTCACGAATTTAGAACTGGGAGATCCAAAATTACAGAGGTACATTAGATTCAATATCGAGCTCCTACAAGTGAAAAAGGTGTGTATTTTTTAAATTTTTGCATAAGCTTGGTTTGAAAAATTAGTTTGAAGGAACTCAAAGGGCATAGTGAAGCATTATTATCGATAATTGATTCCCTGAAGAAAGAAAATGGAAACACCTAGTAAGCAACCTAAAAGCTCTAGCATGACTCATGAAGAAGAGGAAGAAATGTAACATGATATATCAATATTACGAAACCAAGTGCAACAAATTTCACTCGCACAAAAGGTAACAGAAAATAAAATGGATGATTTAAGGAAAGACATAGAAGCTAAGGTGGATGGTTTAAAGAAAGGCGTAGAAGATAAGATGAATGGCGTGGAAGCTAAGATGGACGACGTGGAAGCTAAGATGGATGGCGTGGAAACTGAGATGGACAATTTGAAGACAAATTTGAAGACAGATTGGAAGACAAACATGGAAGATTTGAAGATAGATTTGACAAAGTTTCTACAAGAAATGCTTACTAATGGTGAAAGGGTAGTAAAGGAAACTCATGATGAGAACAAAATAAATGTTAATCATTATTTCATAGACTCTAACGTTGGATCGAAGAACCACCATGTTCCAATGATCGATATGAGGAAGTTTGATAGCAAGGATCCCGAAACATGGATACTACAGATGGAGCAATTTTTTGATCTCCATAATGTGAAAAACACACAAAAGGTACACATTGCAACTTTATATTTGGAACCAAATCAGTTTGTATGGTATTGATGGCTTTGCTCTCGTAAACAAATTGTCACTTGGGATATTTTTATGGATGAAATGATAGCACATTATGAGGATACAAAAAGCAACACTTTTTTAGCCAATTGATTAATCTCAAACAAAAGGGTTCAATGATGGAGCACATTGAGGACTTCCAAAAATTGAATATAAGGGTAAAAGATATTCCAAAGGAGCATAGGATTGATATGTTCATAGGGACTTTAAAAGGTAACATCCAACATGAGGTTCACCTTTGGGAACCAAATTCATTGGAGAAGGCATTTAGGTTGGCAAGAAAAATGGAAAGCAAAATTATGACAACAAGGACGCCTACCACTCACAATCATAAAGATGGAAGTGTTGCTACCCTTGGCCATCCACAACCTACAAGGTTGACACCACAACAATTGGAAGAAAAAAGAGCAAAAGGGCTTTGTTACAGTTGTGATATAAAATACACCGAAGGTCATAAGTGTGCCGAGAAGAAATTATTTTACATAGATTGTGAAGAGGAGGAAGAAAAGGAACAAGAAATGTCAAAAGAAGAGGATATACACCAGGAAAAAACCCTAGAAAAAGAAGAAATGAATCCGACCATATCTTTTAATGCATTGGCTGGAATTACCACTCCTCAAACTATCAAGATAGAAGGGCATATCAAGAAGAAAAAGGTAATAGTGTTGATTGATTTGGGAAGTACCCATAATTTTATTCATTATAAGATAGCCAAAGAATTGAATTGCTTCCTATATCCAGCACCAGAGTGTCAAATAATGGTTACAAGTGGAGGAACCATAAATTGCTCAGGAAAGTGCCATAATATCAAGCTATCCATGGGAAAATATGTATTGAACAACCCAATAATTTCCATTCCAATGGGTGGTGCTGATGTTGTACTAGGAGTCCAATGGCTACAATCCTTGGGTACAATAGCTTTTAATTTTCAAGAACTTTTCATGAAATTCTCTTCAGAAGGAAAGGAAATTGAATTAAGGGGTATCGCAGGGAAACCAGGAAAGATAATCAGCTCTAATGGAATGACAAAGCTTCTAAAGAAATAACAATGAGGCATAATTGCACAATTATGTTCACTAGAGGTTCCCACATCGAAATCATCCATTTCTCCAGATCTCCAAAAAGTCTTGGACAATCATTCCAAGGTATTTGAGACTCCCAAAGGCCTCCCACCTATTCATGATCGTGATCATGCCATCAATTTGATTCCAGGAAGTGTTCCTCCAAACATCAGGCCTTACAAATATCCTTATGTCCAAAAGAGTGAAATTGAACGTATGGTTGCAAAAATGTTAGAGGCTGGTATAATTCAACCTATTCAAAGTTCTTTCTCTACTCCAGTAGTATTGGTTCACAAGAAGGATGGATGATGGCGCATGTGTCCAGATTATAGGGAGCTCAACAAGCTTACTATTAAAGATAAATTTCCAATTCTTGTCATTGATGAATTATTGGATGAATTGCATGGATCAATTTACTTCACCAAGTTGGATCTTCGTTCAGGATATCATCAAATCAAAATGAAGGTTGAAGACATTCCAAAACAGTATTTAGAACTCATGAGGGTCATTATGAATTTTTGGTCATGCCTTTTGGCCTTACTAATGCACCTTCTACATTTCAAGGTTTGATGAATTCCATTTTCAAACCCTTCCTTAGAAAATTTGTGTTAGTAGTTTTTGATGATATACTAATCTACAACAAGTCTTCGAAGGATCATGTCCAACATGTTAACATGGTGCTCAAACTATTGGAGGAGAAACAATTATATGCAAAAATGTCCAAATGTTTCTTAGGAGTACAAGAGGTGGAATATCTAGGTCATATTGTATCTCATGAAGGTGTTAAGGTAGACCCTAGCAAAATTAAAACCATTAAGGAATGGAAAATCCCCACATCCATAAAGCATCTACGAGGATTTCTCGGTTTGACAGGGTATTATTGCAAGTTTGTTAAGAATTATGGGAGAATAGCAGCACCTCTAACAACATTATTGAAGAAAGATGCATTCTCATGGACTCCAGAAGCAACGAAGGCCTTTGAACATCTTAAAGAGGCAATGTGCCAAGCACCAGCCTTAGCTACACCAGACTTCACAAAAACCTTTATTGTGGAATGTGATGCCTCAAGAAATGGAATTGGTGTTGTTTTAATGCAAGAACAAAGACCCATTTCTTTCGAAAGTCATCCAATAAAAGGAAAGTATTTACACAAAGCTATTTATGAGAAGGAAATGTTGGAAATACTACATGCACTTAAGAAATGGCGACCCTACCTAATGGGAAGACACTTCAAGGTAAAAACAGATCATGATAGTCTTAAATACTTTTTGGAACAAAGATTATCTTTAGAACAACAGCAAAAATGGGTCACAAAGATGTTGGGCTATGACTTTGAAATCATCTAAGAAGGAGGGAAGAAAAATGTTGTGGCAGATGCACTCTCAAGAAAAGATGAGGATGTGGAAGCATTTCTTTGCGCCATTTCTATTATCCAACCAGATTGGATAAACAAAGCAAGGGATGAATGGAAGAATGACGAGGAAGTGTGGGCACTCATTCAAAAGATACAACAAGATCCCAGTACATCTGATACATTTAGCTGGAAAAATGATTCGTTATGGTACAAGGATCGGTTATACCTATGTAATAATTCCCAACTCAAACAAAAGATTCTTATGGAATTGCACACCTCTCCCTTAGGAGGGCACTTAGGATTTCTAAAAACCTACCATAGGGTTAAGAAGGATTTTTTTTGGGATGGCCTTAAAGCAGATATTCAAAATTTTGTGGTGGAATGTTTGGTTTGCTAATAAAATAAAGTTGAAACAATTAAGACCTTAAGACTATTACAACCCTTATCCATTCCAAGCCAACGTTGGGAGGAGGTTTCAATGGATTTTATCACAGGTTTACCCAAGTCCAAAGGAAAAAGTGTTATCATGGTGGTATTTGACAGACTTACCAGGTGTGCACACTTTTGTGCATTATCTCATCCACTTAAAGCAAGTACAATTTCTATTGCATTTATGGAAACAATTCAAAAGCTACATGGAAACCCAAAGATTATTGTAAGCAACAGAGATCCCATTTTCACTGGAAATTTTTGGACAGAATTATTTTCTTGTCTTGGGACTCAGTTAGCTCATAGCTCATCTTATCATCCTCAATCTGATGGGCAAACTGAGATAATAAACAAATGTTTGGAAGGGTATCTTCATTGCTTTGTATCTGATAAACAGACACAATGGGTCAAATGGTTGCCTCTAGCTGAATGGTGGTATAATGCTTCCTGCAACAAAAATGATCCCATTTATGGCACTCTATGGATATCATCCACCATCCATCACATCATATTTAAGAGAAAATTCTAAGGTTCAAGCACTGGAAGATCACATCGAGCATCAGCAACAAGTTCTCCAACCCTTAAAGGATAACCTTACCTTGGCGTAGAATAGAATGAAAGAGCAGGCAAATCAACATTGCAACGAAAGAAGTTTTGATGTAGGTGATTGGGTATTCCTACGACTACAACCATATAAACAAATTTCCCTCAAGCAAGCTAACAAGGATAATAAATTATCACCAAAGTATTATGGTCCGTACAAGATGTTGCAAAAGATAGGTACTATGGCATACAAATTGGAACTTCCTACAACTTTCTGAGTGCACCCAGTTTTCCATGTTTCATGCTTAAAGAAGGTTATAGGTGACAAGATTCCAGTTCAAACAATGATGCCAGAACTTGATGAGGAAGGAAAAATCATATTGGAACATGAAGTAGTCAATGAAACAAGAACTCAACAGCTGCGAAATCGATCAATTTCAAAGTATCTCATCAAGTGGAAGAACTTATCCATTGAAGATTCCACATGGATACAGAAGCACCAAGAACTACTCAAGCGTTGAGGACAAAACTTTTTTGAAGGAGAGGGGCATGTTAGGTCCCTATAATACTAGTGATCCCCCATTACTATTGTCATTGTATCCCTTATTGTTATTGTTGTGCCCCTATTGTCCCCATATTGTTATTATTGTGCCCCATAGAATCCCACTATTTTTATTTTTGTGCCTTTATATTATTATTGTTAGGTTGGCTTGGTTATATTGTGACCCCTTAGACTCCTATATATAGAAAGGAAGTTTTGTCATTTGTATCATCCAAGAATTGTTCATTTGTGTAATGTAAAGGAGGTTGCCCCCCTCGAAGAGGCTAAATTCTAAGGCGTTGATCTATCTTTTTATCTTTTTGTGAGCTGGTTTCATAACATCCATTTCCAGCACCAGGATCTATTTGAGGGATATGTTGTGGCATCCATCAAATAAAGAAATCTAAGAGTGGGTAGAACAAAAGGAACGTGAATTTGCAGATCAGGAGAACATAAACCCTAAATTGTCATCTAAAAGGTGGTTGGAGAGGTATATGTTTGAAGATTAGTACGAAATATTCTTTGGTTTGTTTCAAATCGAGTTGTACGAGTGGATTTCAAGATTGAAAGACATAAATAATTGTTTCAAAGGAGACGAACCTAAGCATTAGACTCTAGAATTGATACATTAACTAAATAACACTAATATCATAATTTCAAGAGTTGTTGATTTCTAGGTTGACAACATTTTAGGAGGCTTTATTACTGAGTTCATAGTAGATTCAACTGTGTCACAAAAAATTTTCAAGGGACTGCGAGGTAAGTACTTGAGATCTTTGAAATAATCGATTAAAATGCTTTTGTGTGAAAAGGGAATTCTTCGAATGTAGTTAGATTAGTATATTATGTTTGAAAAAAGATCTGAAGAAGAGACTAGAACAACACGAAGTGGAAAAAGGTATAGAGTAGACACTAAGAAGAGATCTCGTGGCCAAGATCCAAAGCTTTTCATAGAGACTGACTATAGTTCTTACATTTATTTTTCTCCAACCATAGTTTTCCCCACTGAATGACAAATATTATGTCATTTAAAGTCATCATAATAAGTTTCTAATTTTATTTTATTTTTAAATGAGTTTGCTAATCCAAAAAAAAAAACTCTTAAAATCACCTAAATTTACAGAAGAAATATCTCATAAATGATAAGGATTTCTACTCTAAAAAACATCAACATGGAATTCTCTACGTTGCCTCTCGATTTAAAAAAATTGTGTTTGAAACCACATTAATTTTTTTTTGAAACAAAAACTATAAGATGGCTCTTTAAGAACTTATTTGAGGATTAGCCACAAAATCTATCTTCCATGGACTATATCTTTGAAAATATAGTGAATTATAACTTGAAACTTTGATTCCTTGTACTTGAATATTTTTCCTCGATCAACTCAAAAATTCACTATCTAAAACATCACAAAAGAAAATTTATAGCTAAAATACAAACATGACTCATTTGAGATTTATTTCATGATTAATCACAAAACCTAACTTCTAAAGTTTATATCTCTAAAATTAAAGGGAACCAAAATTTTAAATTTTAGAAACATGTGCTTTGCTATTTCTCCTTAGCCTCTTCCAAATTTCACTCTCTGAAACTTCCCAGAAAAATTGCTATAGGGATAATGTGACATAATCTTGAATAAAGGAGAAAACCACTAAGATCATAACTTTGATACCAAATGCTATGAATGATGCACCTTAAAAATGAAACGAATTTAATGAATACAACATGAACCATGCTTCTTAAAAGTGATACGAATTTAATGAATATAATATGAATAATGAACCTTAAAAATGATGAAAAGTCAATGAATACAATCCACTTCAATGGAGAAAAATCCTTTTACAATGAATATAACACATAAGATTATAGGTTTAACCTTGCATGGATAATTCATGCACTCACACACACACACACAATTTGCATAGAGATTTTACCTTGGAAACCCAAAACCGATAAAACCACATTGATTTTTAAATATCTCTCAAGGATTACATAGTCACTATACAATTCCTTTTAAAAAAGGGTTTCCTTCTAGGGAAGAAAACCCTAACATAACTTCCACCATTAGATTTGTGACTCAATGATGAATGGTCCAGATTGACTATGAAATTATAATATTTTACGAGGAAAATTAAAAAAAAAATATTCGGAAGTCCTCCTCTAGAGGGGGCTCCATAAAAGTGTTGCCAACCACTAGCTACCAATGGACCCCCTACGGTGATAATCACTATAAGGTGAAAGCCCCCCCATAAGTAAGTGGGTTCTAAACATGGCTAATCATGGAAATAATATAACATATACTGAACATTCTCCCACTTGTTGTTTTATTTTCATATATTGGGTCATAGGAGTACGTTATCAACACATCAAGAGAACTTCTCAGTGCTCACAAAATTTTCAATGAATCTACAACATTCTAGAAAGTGTCCACCTTTATTAGTAGCACCTTCTTGTCTTAAACCATATCTATCACAAATCGATACTAAACTCAATATTCTTTTTCTTCGAATGATAAGAAAGTTTCTTTGTGAATAAAATTTCACTTTGACTATCACAATATATCCTTACAACTACTTGTATCAAATCGTTGAACCCAATCTTTGTAACAAAACTATTTCCTTGCTCGCATGAGTAGTCGACATGTATTCAAATTTTCTAGTTTCGAGTGGCACTACAAACCATCTATTTCTGATTGTTCCTCCAAGTAGGTTAAACACATAGAATCTTGTAGAAATTTTACAATCTAGATCTCTAACCCAATCTGCATCAACAAAGACTTGTATTTCCAACACTCTGTCTAATCCTAACCTTCCTTGGTAGCACAATCCATAATTAGTAGTTCCATGTAGATACCTGAAAACTCTCTTTATTGTTGTCCAATGCTCCTTCCCTAGTTTTTACATATACCTACTCAATACTCCCATTGCATGTGAAATGTCTAGTTTGATATAGACCATTTCATACATCAAAATTCCAACTACATTTGCCTATGGAACACAAGACACATCCTCTTCCCGTTCAGGTGTTTGGGACATTGATCTGCATATACCTTTACACCTGTAAGAATAGGGACCTTTATCGGTTTACTTTCTTTCATATTAAAACACTACAATATTATCTCAACATACTTCCTTTGATTTAACCAGACTTTCCTCTTTACTTGATCTATTTTAATTTCCATGCCCAAAATGGAATTTGCAACACCAAGATCTTTCATGTTAAATTTAGAGGACAATTGATTTTTCACATCCTAAATATTTTCATTGCCATTTCCAATTAGCAACATATCATCCACATACAAGATGAAATAAACAAGACGATCACTAACTAATTTAAAATATACACAACGATCCATTTTTCTCCCTGTGAATCCAAATATATATATATATCTATATATATATATATATATATATATATATATATATATATATATATATATATATATATATATATATATATATATATATATATATATACCAGAACAACAGGAACTTTCTATTAAGATTTCAAAATGATATTACATTCCAAAGATCAACAGCAATGACATTTTCCTAAGAACTGAGAGTTAGATCTCCGTGATGCAAGCAGATCGAGAAATTTCTCGCAGATGCAGAGCAGGGAGCTCAAACTCAGACTCAACTCAAACACACAAATGACTCAAGAACTCCGAATGCCCCTCCATCTTACAATGCTAGTATTTATAATATCCTAGCCAGTTAACTGGTTAAAACTTTTACCGGAAACTTGTAATAGATGGAATCTACTTTCGGTATGAATATCACGCAGGAAATCATATTCGAAGGACTAAAAGATTTGGGCAAGTGGGTCTACTTTCAGTATGAATATCATGCAGGAAATCATATCCGAAGGACTAACAGTAATGCGTACTTAAAATATTCGGGCAAGTGGGTACTACCACCTATTATCTCGTCCCTTAAAGGCAGAGCCATATGGGGACCAAATCTGACACTACCTAAAAAGCAAGATTATATGATCTATAGACAAGACAGTCGGAATCTAGGACATCGACTCATAATAATTACACAGTGAATATTTTAAAGAAAACCCACGAAAACTTAAATATTTACATAAAGTGTATATGATATCAAAACAGTGATCATATACATTAGTCACTGTTATTCCATTCTTCATCAGAATCATCATGATCTTGTTCATATCTATCTATCTATTCTCTTTCTAATAATTTCTCAATGTCAGGATCAAATATTTCTGGTGCTAATGAATCATCTAACCATGCCGGTAGCAGAAAGAGAATGAGAAAACATTTGGAGGCTGGTGCCTTGGATCCACAGAAATTTCTCCTCGAAAACTGATAAACAATTTAAATTTTGGTCCATGGTGATTGCTGTCATTCTAGACTACAATTATATCCTCATGGATGAATTCGAATTCTACAATGTAATCATTCTGTGCAGCAATGTGGAGTTCCCAAACAAGTGTGTTGATCGTGTCTGGAAAACCACTGTCACACATCCAAGTGACTCTAGGCATATATTTGAACAGAAACAATTTAAACCAAGGACTCCACCAATTTACAGCACTATCTACCTGTGTGGCATAAAAATGACTCTGACATAACCATGTATTCTAGCCCTTTGGTGAATGGTAAAATAATCTTGCCAGGTCTAATCTGTACTTTGGACAAAACCAAAATAAATGGGTATAGGTTCATGGGATAATGCATAAAAGACTCTCCAAGGCCTATCTCCATAAGGTAATTCCCTACTGTATGCAAACATGCATGACTCTGAATCAAACCACTTCTGCAACACAATTTGTAATACCTCTATAGGTAATGACTTGACTCTTAAAACAAAACAATCCTAGAAGAATTCATATTTACACTGACTACAGACTAATACTGAACAGTTTTTGGACTGACAGTCACTAGACTGGACTGGACTTTTACTTGAAGAACTTTCTCCTTTGTACAGCGGTCTAAACATCTTGATGTCTTTGATATCTGGAGCTCCTTCTCTTGTCAACATGTCGGCTAAATATTTTTCTGCACTTGATTTATAGACAATATCGAAATCAAAACCTTCTAGCCAGAGAGCCCATCTTAGAACCCTGGTATTTCCTTGTTCTAACAATTTCTTATTGGACAAAATACCTTTCATATGTTTCAGATCAGTTCTAACTAAAAATCTGACACTTTTTAAGAACAATCTGAATCTTTTAATTCCTCTTTTGACAACCAGTATCTCTTTGTGGGAAGGTGGATACTTAGCTTATGTGTCATCAAAAGTACCAGAGGCATATGCACAAACAAGTTCTTTCCTTCCATGTTTTTGTAATAACACTACAGCCCATGTATGATCAGATGCATTTGTTTCAAGAATAAATGGGAGATCAGTGTCAGGCTGTCTTAACTTGGGAAGCTTTCTGATCTTGCTTTTTATGTTCCTTACTGCCATAGTCATCTCATTAGACCATTCAACTTCTTCTTTCTTCAGCCTTTTCTGCAAAATTTTAGTATCTTCAGGTTGCTTTTCATAGACCTGAAGTATGTAATTCAAGCAACCTAAAAATCTTTGAAGCATCTTTACATCAAGGAAAATATCAGGAAATTTCAAAAGATGAAGAAGGATATGAGGTTCAAGCTTTATGTGACCCTGTTTAATATGTAATCCTAAATAGTCTATTCTGACTTTTCCAATTTGGAACTTTTCCTCTTAGTTAGATATAACTAAACCATGCTTGAACACTATTTCATAGAATTTTTCTAAATGCAGCTTATGAGTATTTACACCCTTACTAAATACAAGAAGATCATCAATATATACAATCACATACTCTACCCCTCCAAAAATATCTTCCATCCGCTTTTGAAACTCAAAAGGAGCATTCTTCAAACAAAATGGAATTACTGTCCATTGGTATTGGCCATGTGGAACTGTTAAGGCTGCTTTATATCTGTCATCTGGAATAATACCAATTTGCCAGAAACCGCTTTTAAGATCAAATTTGCTGAAAATATTGGCATTGGCGATTTTAGCAAGCAACAATTCTTTATTGGGAAGGGGATACCTGATAAGAATTACAACCTCATTCAAAGCTTTGTAGTTAATTACCAACCTCTTCTTTCCACGTTTTTGCTCACTATGTTTGTTGACATAAAAGGCCAGACATGCCCAAGGGCTTTTGCACGGCTCAATCAGGTTCTGTTCAAGCAGCTGCTGGATCTCCTGTTTGCACAAAGCCTGTTTAGTAGGTGACATATGATTAGCACTTTCTTTCTGTGGTTTAGGAACATACCCTTCTTTATAAGGTAATGCTACAAAATATTTCTCCGTGGTCCAGAAAACGTCTGGCCTGCTTGCTGTGCAATCTTGGTGCAGCTTATCTAAGATTGCTTGCAATGTCTTTTGGCCATGTATTTCTGCATTCTTGATAATCTTTTGGATTTTGGTAAGATCTTGCATGGTATTCTGTAGATTGTCTTCATCACTGGGCTTGACTTTAAGATGGTAATCATTCTTTGCAGGAATCATGACCGGTCCTTCCACAGTAGTGAATGTGACTGAGTCTTTCCCAAAGGTGATTTGAAGAAATCTCTTCAAAAAATATTGACCCAATAGGACATCTAATCCTGTATCAAAACTGTATAAAGTAACATATGTCTGTACATGGTTCGAATAAACTGGAAAATCAGGAGATATATGATTAATCTCCATTAATTCTTTATTCACAACTCTGAAGGATAATTTATTAGGGTGTCAATAATAAGAAGGAATTGCACCAAATTTGCAGCAACTACACATACCTCCAGAATCAATTTGTGCATCTAAAGTGTATTCCTTTAAATTTGGTAATTTTATTTTCAAAGGAATTACCACTTTATCTCCTATTCCCATGATACTTACCAAATATACTTCCTTAGATTTCATGGGCATTTCTTCTGGAATATCCTTCATCAGAATTCTTGTCAATTTGGAATTAGCATCATCATAATCAGAAATAAGACTTTGAAGTTTAGCTGATAATTGCAATATCTCTGATCTTGTTAGTTTAATAGATGATTCCAAACTGCTAATTTTCTTCTTGAGAGTATTGATTTCATCCATACCTGTACATTGAGAAGCTTCTGTAATATGCAATGGTTTTAACATTGAATCAAACTCTCTTTCGATAAAATCATTATCATAAATTATTCTTTTGGAAGGTAATTGTTTTTCTAAACTTTCTAGCTTTTCTTTCAATCTTCTTCTAGCTATTAACTGGGACGGTTCCAGCTATGCTAGCTGTGTCTTGACCTCATCAATCTGATTCTGCAAATTGTCTATTTTGTTGAAGTAAAACATTTTAATATCAACAATAAAAGTTTCATCAGAGTCAGAAGAATCAGATTCCAAACTTATTCTTCTGATATTAGGTAAATCATCATTATCTGAAGTAGAGGAGTCACTAGAAATTTCAAAATATTCACCATCTGAGTGGGAAATGAGGTCCCAATCTTCTGGATTATGAACTGCAGTAAAAACATCCATAATCTTCAACTGTTTCTTATTCTTTTTCTCTTTGCAATTATTAGGATAATGGCCTTCTTTACCACATATAAAACATGTTATCTTTTTAGAAGGCTTTGCTCTTTTTCTTAATACTATCCTCTTCTTTTTGGAAAATTTAGAAGGATAATATTTTCTCTTAGGAGTATACTTGTCTGTCTTGCATGAGCATGAAACTTTTGACACTTTCTTTTTTGATTTGCTACTACATCCAAAATCATAAGTTTCTACAAAATTATTACACAACTTTGTACTGAAATGCATCTGCTTCTTAAAATTCTTTTTAGCTTTTTCTGATGCACATTCTTTTTGCAAAACAGAAACTATCATCTGATGTACTGCAACAAATGAAGAATTCTCAATTTTTACTTTGTTGGTCTCAATATACTGGTTAATCAAATCTGGAATTTTTCCTGGCATTGAAGCTATGTAATACCTCAAATAAGCAACATTGTGAGGATCTGCTGCTTGATAAAGAAGTTTTTGCATAACACAATAATAATCATGCAGATAATCTATGTTACACAGTCTTTGAGATAAAAAGAGTTGACCATGATGTACTGAATTGTCTGGTACTACCCCCACAAACTCATGTGTTAAGGCATCAAAAATAGCTTTCAGGGGATCTGTTGGATGTTCAATGATATTGTGCATTTCCTCTTCAGACAACTTATCCCACCATTGTTTTAAAATACCAGTAAAAGACCAAACAATTTGTGTGACTATATCAGACCATGATGCTTTAGTTTCAGCTCTTCGCTGTAGTGCCCAAGCATGGACATTATGCAAAACTGTTATAACTTCTTCAGTTTCCATGCAATCAATATTTACCAAAAGTGTATTGCCAAATCCTTTAGCTGATGGATTTTCAAATTTGGCAGGGACACTTTCCAAATTGTCTCTATATCTAGAAAAAGGACTATCTGCAAAAGCTTCATGTGCAAAAGTATCCTTTTCATCTTTCATTCCTTTATGTTTGAATGTAAATGTATCACCTCTATCTCTTTTAGAACTAGTTTCTCATTGAGTGGGTTCTCCAGGAGTATGAGAGGTAACACCAGACATGGCCAAAATTTCTGGAGCAGATGGTTGGCCATTTTCTACAAGGGCTTTAAGACTGACATAACCTTTTGGTAATCTCAAGCTTTCAACAGTAGGAAAAGTGGTTAGCCTCTCTTTCATCAAATCTATTTTTTCTCTGGCTAACATTATTCCCATTTATACCTTCTCAATGTTAGCAATATCTATGTTATTAATGCTTTTGAACAAAATACTTCTAAGACCATCTTTTAGTTCATCTGAATTGGAATAAAACTTTAATTTTGAACTTGAAAGATATACTTCTCTATAATGAGGTGGAGAAGTAGGCTGTGGTAATGCATCTCCTAAATGTTCAAGGGACTTGGAAATAATTCCCATGTTGGAATTGATATCATTCAATTTATGTGTATGTTCATTCTGTATTCCCAAACATTCATTATAACCACTGTGCATTTTCTTTATATGTTCTTTAATTTCTAGCACATCTTTGGCTATGTCATCTATATTTTGCATCATACAAACAATCTGGTAGTTTGTATAATTATGCATTTTCTCTATTTCACTCTGCTCTATATCTGACATGTTTTTCATCTGTATCCATTGGAAATCTGACTTTAGAGTACCATTCTTGAAAGTTCTTCTAGAGTTTGCAGGCTCTAAATACCTTTCATTAATCTTTTCTGTCAGATCATATTGAGCTCTAGGAAGACTAAAGCTTTTAATATCAGGCAATACTATTTCATGCTTTTGGTCTTCTATTTGGAAACTAGAAGATGTACCTGATACACAGAATTGGCAGTCATTAGATATATGGGACAGAGGCTTCTTTTGGTTTCTTTTGGGAATAGAATATGATGGTGGAACTGGAACTAATAAAGGTATAACAAGAGAAGGTATTACTGCTTTTGTACTGTCTCTACTTCCTAAAAATGAAGATCTATCTAAGATAGTCATAGATCTGACAAGACGGGGGCTTGTGAATTTGAGACCAGAAGAACCATCAGAATGTTTGACAATAGACAATTGTCTAGGTTCTTTTGATGTTTGCAGTTGAGGATATTTTTGTGATAATGGAATGTAAGTACTATTCCATTCATCAGGTAGAGTGCATTCTGCAAATCCTATCTGTAAGGGGGCAGTATTACCGGGACCAACTATTACTCCTTCTTTCAAAGCTCTTGAACACAATTTTGGATTGAGTGGAGGCATTGTGCTGGAAACAAATCGAAGACAAATAGAAGAATGAAGCTGAGCGATTAAAGTTTGTGGGGCGACATTGAAACCATTGAACTGAATATAGGCATTCAGAAACTCATTTATATATGGGTCATTCAAAGAAACTTGATATCTAGGAATTACAGAAGACCAGACAGGACCATTATTAAGAGGACTCTGGAAACCTCCCAACAATGCATCATTAAAATCATTCATTCTGGTATCCAGGACACAAGTTAGGCAAGAAGCATTTAATCCTGGTTTGACAAGAGGATTAATCCCGAACTGAATCATGCCTATATGAATATATTTGAACCCATGCTCCAAACCCCATTCAATATCTTCTCTTTTAATTAAAGGAACCTGGTAGACTTTCTGATCAATAGAAATAGGAATATTTACAGAAGTAAAGCGAAATAATTGAGTTGCTATGAACTGAAAAGCAGGGATCTTATATAACTTGTCTACTTCTATCTCTGGCAATGTCCAATTTGGCTGTGGCTCAAATTCTTGAACTAAAACTTTTTCATCATATAATTTTTCTTCAGAAGTTTTTTTCATATACTTATTTAGAAAAGACCATCTGTTTTGCTTAGCAATTTTTCTATCCTCAGGTGTTTGAAGAACAAAATCATTCAAAGAACCAGCCATTGAGATTAAATATAAGTATGCACCTAAACAGAAGAGAAAAATTCTTTGTGCTCCAGGAAAGCAAACACGGCAGTCCGTAATCTAGGACATCGGCTCATAATAATTACAAAGTGGATATTTTAAAGAAAACCCACGAAAACTGAAATATTTACATGAAGTGTATATGATATCAAAAGAGTGATCATATACAATCACATAGCAGAGATTAAAACTCCAGAGGGCAGTGTATGCAACAGTTATCACCAGATCAAGGCAGCTGCAGAAAACTATTTCAGGAATCTATATAGGAAAGAAAATCACAGTAACGATGAAGAAATTGAGGACTTCATGTCTAATATCCCAAATCTGATTAGCCCTGAAGAAAATGCAGAACTATGCAGGCCAGCTACGGAGGAAGAAATTATTAAAGTAGTCTGGTCCATGGATGCAGATAAGGCTCCCGGACCCGATGGATTTACAGTCCATTTCTATAAGGCGTGCTGGCATATTATAAAAGTTGATCTATACAAAATGATAAGCAGATTTCTGAAAAAGGCTAAGGTAGGCGGAGGAACAAATTCAACATACCTCGCGCTAATTCCCAAAGAGACCAACCCGGAAACATTTGCCAGGTTCAGGCCGATATCATTGTGTAATGCCTCTTACAAAATCTTGGCAAAATTGATCGCTAACAGGATCAAGCCATTGCTAAAAAAATTGATCTCACCTTCTCAAGGCGGATTCGTGGAAGGCAGAAATATCTTAGACAATGTAATACAGGTCCAAGAGATTATACATTCCAGCAAACAGCGGAAGGAAAAAGGCATGCTGGTCAAGTTAGATATGGCCTGCGCATTTGACAGAGTGGACCGTTCATTCATTTGCAAGGTTCTGTTGGCGTTTGGTTTTTCGCAGCAATTCATAAATCTAATTAATGCCTGTATAGGAAATCCTTGGATCGCCCCGCTAGTCAACGGGCGTCCCACGAACTTTTTCCAAACGCAGAGGGGCATCAGACAGGGATGCCCCCTCTCCCCGTCACTGTACATCTTAATGGCGGAGTCACTAAGCCGAAAACTTGCTGAAGAAAAACTAAGAGGCAACATTCCGGGCCTGAAGCCATTCCATGGAGCAGAAGGACAGAACCATGCGTTATTTGCTGACGATACAATTCTTTTAGGAGGAGCCACCACAAGAATCGCCAGATCCATAAACGCAACCCTCAACAAATACTGTAGAGTCTCAGGGGCGTTAATAAATGAAAATAAAACAGAAGTTTATAGCTGGAATATAGAGCAGAGGGAGCTATCAGACATAACCACGCTCCTGGGATTCAAAGGACAGGTAAATTGGGACAGTTTCAGGTATTTAGGTCTCCCCATTACATCAGGAACAAACAAAAGATCGTTGTGGAGCGAATTAATATCGAAAATAAAAGCCAAAATCGCAGCGTGGGGAGGCCACTGGCTGACGAAGGGAGGAAAGGTAATCTTAATTAAAGCAGTACTCTCAGCACTCCCAATATACCAGGCAGCGTTCCTCCTAGCTCCAAGAAATGTGACAGAGCAAATTTCCAAATTGCTCAGAGATTTTTTGTGGCAGGGAGGAAAGGGAAATGAAAATAAAATTCATTTGGTGAAATGGGATGTGGTAAAAAAAACACAGGCAGATGGAGGGTTGCAGATCAGAGACCCAGCCCTCATAAATTTAGCTCTGGGAGGAAAGATTCTCTGGAAGCTGTTACACGAACCCACACATCCGGTCAGCGAAATACTGAGGTCCAAATACAGTCCCAACAAAAATCTCAGCAATCTTCAGAATGCAAATACAGTCAATAGTACACAGGTATGGAAACTTTGCTGCAAGAGCAGTAAGTTTTTCACCAAACATGTCTACAAGATCCCGGGCAATGGCAAGCGCACTCATTTATGGAATGACAGAATTATGGGGAAAGAACCCTTGAGGGACAATGAGGAAATAGCTAACCTCAGGGAATGGCTGAAGCAGGCAGGAGTTAACACTGTTTTTGATTTGTCAAAGTGGGATCAACGTGGGGATTGGGCAGGATGGGACTTCCAAGGAGTTCCAGAGAGGTTAATACATCAACAAACTTTGGTTGAAGATTTGCTGGAGGAAGCAACGCCCATCAACAGAACCATGAAAGACAAATGGGGGTGGGGCCAGACTGGAATCTACACAACAACAGCAGGATATAGAGCAATGCAGACCTTAAATAACAGCAGAGAAAACTCGGCCTTTTGGAAGAATGTATGGGATCCTTTAGCCCTTCCGAAGGTAAACTTCTTTTTCTGGACCCTGGCTCATAACAAACTGTTAACAGGTGACAACTTGGCAAAAAGAAATATAGCAGGACCTCACAGATGTGCACTTTGCAACAGCAACCTAGAAACAGCTCAGCATCTTTTTTTGGAATGTAATTTTGCAAAACAGGTATGGAGCATTATCTTACAAAATTTTCAGATTACTATTCCTTCACAAACCTCTGTTGCAGATTTATATGCCAACTGGAATAGAATCTACCCCCAGTGCATCCCCTCCAAATCGTTCTGGAAAAAAATATGGACAGCTATCCCAAAGTATGTATGCTGGCAGCTTTGGTTAGCTCGAAATCAGCAGATCTTCAGAGAGATAAGTCACACTCCATTGAAAGTAGCAGCAAAAGCTAAATCTTTCCTACTGGAAGCAGCTCAACAGCAATATTTTAAAGAAGACCATCTGTTAATGCCTGAAGAAAAAAGATGGCTTGGAACGCTAGAGCCTCATCCTCACAAGCAGCTTTCCTCTCCAAAAAAGGCAAGCCAGGAATGGCGCATAAGAGAAGAAGATGACAAATTCCAACTATGGTGGCGGGCTCAAAATTTAACCACTATTTTCTTTGACGGAGCATCCAAAGGCAATCCAGGAAGTGCAGGAGCAGGGGGAGTCATATACTCCATAGATGGGATTGCAAAAGACTATTTCAGCTGGGGACTCGGCCAGAAATCTAACAATCAAGCAGAGATCCTCGGGCTTCTGAAAGCATGCAACATTGCAAGAGACAAAGGAGCTAAAGATATCCAAGTGTTTGGAGACTCAGAACTAATAATAAAGAGCATGAAGATGGCAAACCCTTTTAGAAATGCTAGCCTAAACAAAATTCAGGACAGGTTGAAGAGAGTCATGTTAGACTTTAACTCCTGTAAGTTTTACCATATTCTCAGAAAGTCAAACGGGGAAGCAGATCAGCTGGCAAATAAAGGCAGCTCTTTGATGAAAGGTCTCCTAATCGTAAACAACGAAAGCACTATATGTATGCCTTGAAAAGCAAGCAGATCTAAATAGCAATAGGGTGAAGTATGTATTGTAACTGAAGCTGCTTGGGATCAGACCCAAGATTTTCCAAATTAATAAAAATATAACCGTTTGAGTTAAAAAAAAAAAAAGAGTGGTCATATACATTAGTCACTGTTATTCCATTCTTCATTAGAATCATCATGATCTTGTTCATATTTGTCTATCTGTTCTCTTTCTAATAATTGCTCAATGTCAGGAGCAAATATTTCTGGTGCTAATGAATCATCTAACCATGCCGGTGCTTCTTCTCAGAAGCAACAACTGTTGTTGGGAAAAGTGTCTACTCAGAACGCCCCTATCCCACTAAGGTGTGACAGTGCCTTAGCAACAAACAAGGAAAACTACTTTTGTATTCTTCTTTATGAACTGTAAACGAAGAGGAATAGGATGAACCAACCTGTGTCTTGCACTAGTCCTTTGATCCAATCTCTCTCCTCTTTGACAGCTTCCAGCTACCTGCTCCCTTACTTGCCCAGCTTCACCAAGTTCCTGCAAGATCACAGAAGAGGAAAACTACACAAAGACATGGATTTACATTCATAAATAGCTTAGGATCAGATTTAAGCTAAACATGCAAATATAACAAAACATCATTGATACACAAGCATGTAGGAGAAACTCAAATAGTTTTATTGATATAACAAGAAGGTCCAGGAGGAGTTACAACCGATGATTCCTGATCCAGCATCAACCCCCCAGCAAAGGAATCCCCTCTTCACCTCCAACAAAGCATAAATCACCCAATGCACTGATCTCTATCTCAAAACCAACAGCAATTCTCTGCAAAGTACAAAATTCCAGCCTCTGGATCTCTGGGATGAGGGATCCATATATAGATGTATGCAAAGAGGATGAGTCAGCTTATGATTTGACTTATGGCTTCTCTCTGTCAGTTCTTGCTTCCACTTGGAGACTGAAAGCCTCTTACTCATCCTTGGTCGAACTCAGTGAGGCAAGTGTCATTGGGGAAGATTCTGGAAGCTTCCATTGTCTGTCCACCTCGCGGAATGACACTGCCATTTGTCATTTCCTACTCAGCGCACCCTGGTAGTGCATTTAGGTGCATTGCAACGCACCTAGCTAGTGTACTGGGGTGCTATGCAACGCAGCTAGCTAGTGGAGCAGCTGAAATGATCCTAATTTGACTGATTCTGAGCAGTTTCTGGTGGAGAACTTCTGGGAGAATCTGTAATTGGTTGACCTTGTTCCTCTAGGGGTAGGAACAACACTTTTAGGGACTTAGGATCCCTAGGTTTATGGAAATTTCATGCTTAGAGCTGTAAGGCACAAAAATGTCTATAACAACAGCAGAAAGGGAATGAGAAAACATTTGGAGGTTGGTGCCTTGGATCCACAGAAATTTCTCCTCGAAAACTGATAAACAATTTAAATGCTGGTCCATGGTGATTGATGTCATTCTGGACTACAACTGTATCCTCATGGATGAATTTGAATTCTACAGTGTAATCATTCTGTGCAGCAATGTGGAGTTCCCAAACAAGTGTGTTGATCGTGTCTAGAAAACCACTATCACACATCCAAGTGACTCTAGGCATATATTTGAATAGAAACAATTTAAACCAAGGACTCCACCAATTTAAAACACTATCTACCTATGTGGCATAAAAAATGACTCTGACATAACCATGTATTCTAGCCCTTTGGTGAATGGTAAAATAATCTTTCTAGGTCCAATCTGTACTTTGGACAAAACCAAAATAAATGGGCATAGATTCACGGGATAATGCATAAAAGACTCTCCAAGGCCTATCTCTATAAGGTAATTCCCTACTGTATGCAAACATGCATGACTCTGAATCAAACCAGTTCTGCAACACAATTTGTAATACTTCTATAGATAATGACTTGACTCTTAAAACAAAACAATCCCAACAGAATTCATATTTACACTGACTACAGACTAATACTGAACAGTTTCTGGACTGACAATCACTAGACTGGACTGGAATTTTACTAGAAGAACTTTCTCCTTTTTACAGGGGTCTAAACATCTTGATGTCTTTGATATCTGGAGCTCCTTCTCTTGTCAACATGTCTGCTAAATAATTTTCTGCACCTGATTTATAGACAATATCGAAATCAAAACCTTCTAGCCAGAGAGCCCATCTTAGAACCTTGGTATTTCCTTGTTCTAACAATTTCTTATTGGACAAAATACCTTTCATATGTTTCAGATCAGTTCTAACTAAAAATCTGACACTTTTTAAGAACAATATGAATCTTTGAATTCCTCTTTTGACAGCCAGTATCTCTTTGTGGGAAGATGGATACTTAGCTTCTGTGTCATCAAAAGTACCAGAGGCATATGCACAAACAAGTTATTTCCTTCCATGTTTCTATAATAACATTGCAACCCATGTATGATCAGATGCATCTATTTCAAGAATAAATGGGAGATCAGTGTCAAGCAGTCTTAACTTGGGAAGCTCTCTGATCTTGTTTTTTTATGTTCCTTACTGCCATAGTCATCTCATTAGACCATTCAACTTTTTCTTTCTTCAACCTTTTCTGCAAAATTTTAGTATCTTCAGATTGCTTTTCATAGAACTGACAGATGTAATTCAAGCAACCTAAAAATCTCTTAAGCATCTTTACATCAAGGAAAATATCAGGAAATTTCAGAAGATGAAGAAGGATATGAGGTTGAAGCTCTATGTGACCCTGTTCAATATGTAACCCTAAATAGTCTATTCTGACTTTTCCAATTTGGAACTTTTCCTCTGAGTCAGATAGAACTAAACCATGCTTGTACACTATTTCATAGAATTTTTCTAAATGCAGCTTATGAGTATTTACATCCTTACTAAATACAAGAAGATCATCAATATATACAATCACATACTCCACCCCTCCAAAAATATCTTCCATCCACTTTTGAAACTCAGAAGGAGAATTCTTCAAACCAAATGGCATTACTGTCCATTGGTATTGGCCATGTGGAACTGTGAAGGCTGCTTTATATCTATCATCTTGAATGATACCAATTTGCCAGAAACCGCTTTTAAGATCAAATTTGCTGAAAACATTGGCATTGGCGATTTTAGCAAGCAAAAATTCTTTATTGGGAAGGGTATACCTGATAGGCATTAGAGCCTCATTCAAATCTTTGTAGTTAATTACCAACCTCTTCTCTCCATGTTTCTTCTCACTATGTTTGTTGACATAGAAGGCTGGACATGCCCAAGGGCTTTTGCACGGCTCAATCAGGTTCCGTTCAAGCAACTGCTGGATCTCCTGTTTGCACAAAGCCTATTTAGTAGGTGACATATGATTAGCACTTGCTCTCTATGGTTTAGGAACATACCTTTCTTTATAAGGTAATGCTACAAAATATTTCTCCCTGGTCCAGAAAGCATCTGGCCTGCTTGCTGTGCAATCTTGGTGCATCTTATCTGAGATTGCTTGCAATGTCTTTTGGCCATGTATTTCTACATTCTTGACAATCTTTTGGATTTTGGTAAAATCTTGCATGGTATTCTGCAGATTGCCTTCATCGTTGGGCTTGACTTTAAGTTGATAATCATTCTTTGCAGGAATCATAACCGGTCCTTCCACAGTAGTGAATGTGACTGAGTCTTTGCCAAAGGTGACTCGAAGAAATCTCTTCAAAAAATCTTGACCCAATAGGACATCTGATCCTGTATCAAAACTATACAAAGTAACATATGTCTGTACATGGTTCAAAAAAACTGGAAAATCAGGAGATATATGGTTAATCTCCATTAATTCTTTATTCACAGCTCTGAAGGATAATTTAGCAGGCTGCCAATAATAAGAAGGAATTGCGCCAAATTTGCAACAACTACACATAGCTCCACAATCAATTTGTGCATCTAAAGTGTATTCCTTTAAATTTTGTAATTTTATTTTCAAAGGAATTACCACTTTATCTCCTATTCCCATGATATTTACCAAATCTACATCCTTAGATTTCATGGGCATTTCTTCTGGAATATCCTTCATCAGAATTCTTGTCAATTTGGAATAAGCATCATCATAATCAGAAATAAGACTTTGAAGTTTATTTGATAATTGCAATATCTCTGATCTTGTTAGTTTAATAGATGATTCCAAACTGCTAATTTTCTTCTTGAGAGTATTGATTTCATCCATACTTGTACATTGAGAAGCTTCTGTAATATGCAATGGTTTGAACATTGAATCAAACTCTCTTTCGATAAAATCATCATCATCAATTATTCTTTTAGAATTTAATTGCTTTTCCAAACTTTCCAGCTTTTCTTTCAATCTTCTTCTAGCTATTAATTGGGACGGTTCCAGCTGTGCCTTGACCTCATCACTCTGATTATGAAAATTGTCTGTTTTGTTGAAGTAAAACATTTTAATATCAGCAATAAAAGTTTCATCAGAGTCAGAAGAATCAGATTCCAAACTTATTCTTCTGATATTAGGTAAATCATCATTATCTGAAGTAGAGGAGTCACTGGAAATTTCAAAATATTCACCATCTGAGTGGGAAATGAGGTCCCAATCTTCTGGATTATGAACTGTAGTAAAAACATCCATGATCTTCAACTGTTTCTTATTCTTTTTCTCTTTGCAAGTATTAGCATAATGGCCTTCTTTACCACATATAAAACATGTTACCTTTTTAGAAGGCTTTGCTCTTTTTCTGAATACTATCCTCTTCTTTTTGGAAAATTTAGAAGGATAATATTTTCTCTTAGGAGTATACTTGTCTGTCTTGCATGAGCATGAAACTTTTGACACTTTCTTTTTTGATTTGCTACTACATCCAAAATCATAAGTTTCTGCAAAATTATTACACAACTTTGTACTGAAATGCATCTACTTCTTAAAATTCTTTTTAGCTTTTTCTGATGCACATTCTTTTTGCAAAATAGAAACTATCATCTGATGTACTGCAGCAAATGAAGAATTCTCAATTTTTACTTTGTTGGTCTCAATATATTGGTTAACCAAATCTGGAATTTTTCTTGACATTGAAGCTATGTAATACCTCAAATAAGCAACATTGTGAGGATCTGCTGCTTGATAAAGAAGTTTTTGCATAAAAAAATAATAATCATGCAGATAATCTATGTTACACAGTCTTTGAGATAAAAAGAGTTGACCATGATGTACTAAATTGTCTGGTACTACCCCCACAAACTCATGTGTTAAGGCATAAAAAATAGCTTTCAGGGGATCTGTTGGATGTTCAATGATATTGTGCATTTCCTCTTCAGACAACTTATCCCACCATTGTTTTAAAGTACCAGTAAAAGACCAAACAATTTGTGTGACTATATCAGACCATGATGCTTTAGTTTCAGCTCTTCGTTGTAGTTCCCAAGCATGGGCATTATGCAAAACTGTTATAACTTCTTCAATTTCCATGCAATCAATATTTACCAAAAGTGTATTGCCAAATCCTTTAGCTAATGGATTTTCTTTGGCAGGGACACTTTCCAAATTGTCTCTATATCTAGAAAAAGGACTATCTGCAGAAGCTTCATGTGCAAAAGTATCATTTTCACCTTTCATTCCTTTATGTGTGAATGTAAATGTATCACCTCTATCTCTTTTAGAACTAGTTTCTCCTTGAGTGGGTTCTCCAGGAGTATGAGAGGTAACACCAGACATGGCCAAAATTTGTGGAGCAGATGGTTGGCCATTTTCTACAAGGGTTTTAAGACTGACATAACCTTTTGGTAATCTCAAGCTTTCAACAGTAGGAAAAGTGGTTAGCCTCTCTCTCATCAAATCTGTTTTTTCTCTGGCTAACATTATTCCCTTTTGTACCTTCTCAATCTTAGCAGTATCTATGTTATTAATGCTTTTGAACAAAATACTTCTAAGACCATCTTTTAGTTCATCTGAACTGGAAGAAAACTTTAATTTTGAACTTGAAAGATCTACTTCTCTATAATGAGGTGGAGAAGTAGGTTGTGGTAATGCATCTCTTAAATGTTCAAGGGACCTAGAAATAATTCCCATGTTGGAATTGATATCATTCAATTTCTATGTATGCTCATTCTGTATTCCCAAACATTCATTATAACCATTGTGCATTTTCTTTATATGTTCTTTAATTTCTAGCACATCTTTGGCTATGTCATCTATATTTTGCAACATACAAACAATCTGGTAGTTTGTATAATTATGCATTTTCTCTGTTTCACTCTGCTCTGCATCTGACACGTTTTTCATCTATATCCATTGGAAATATGACTTTAGAGTACCATTCTTGAAAGTTCTTCTAGAGTTTGCAAGCTTTAAATACCTTTCATTAATCTTTGCTGTCAGATCATATTGAGCTAATATGTTCCAATATTTGATGCCAAAACGTAGTCTTTTTCCCAGAGACTATATGATTTTTCCCTTCTTCAACTCCACTTTCAAGAACAACATAATCTTTTCACACATCACTAATAGTACTTACCAACAACTTATATAGAGTTCCAATCCAAACTCCCCTAAATAATATCATTGCCCCTAGAACCATCCTACATGTATCCTTTTCATGAACTATTTTTACACCTGCACCACTCATCTTGCTTATAGAAATCAAATTTATGGCTAATCCTAAGATGTGCAAAACACCAAGGAGTATTATATTCCTTTCACTTGTGGTCTTCAACATTAATTTTCCTTGTCCTGTGATTATGGTCGTCAAGTCATCTCCTAAGAAAACATTACCACCATCATATCTTTCATATTCACAAAACCACTCCCTATGGGGAGTCATGTGAAATGATGCACTTGAGTTAACCAACCATGCCTCATGATCTACATGTGTACTTGATGAATCCAACTACACATCCCCTCCTTCATCTGAGAAGGTTTTTGTTTATGAAAAAGAGGCATCATCAAATCCCTTCCCTTTCTCAGTGGTTTTCGATTTATAGTCTTTCTTATAATGCATCCTTTTCCACATTTCCAACATACATTTACAATTTTTCTTAGAGATTGAGATCTCCCTATAGATTTAGATCTTCCACTTGAGGGCTTCTTTTTATTTCTATTTTGGTAGTGTCTTACAAACAAGACAACTCCAATTTTAATTTCCATGTTTTTACATCTCATCTTCTCTAAAAACAAGGATAAGACTAGATCATCAAAACTTAAGGTAGTTGCGTTACTATCTATGGTAGCAACTAGACTATCCCATGAATATGATAGAGAACATAATGAAATGGTGCACTTATCTTCATCTGAAATCTTAGTATCAATAAATAATCATTGACTTGCCAGAGTATTGAAGGCTCTCATATGATCTGTGATCGAGTGTCCATACTTCGTTCCTAGGTTATACAATTCCTTCCACATGAACAATTTTTTCACCAAAGAATTAGACTGATACAAATTCCCTAACTTGTCCCACAATGCCTTCAATGTAGCTTCTCCTAAAACATTCAACAATATTGAAACCGAGAGACACAATTGTATTGTGCTCTTTACCTTTTGATCTAGCTTGGTCCAATATCTTTTGGAAATTATCATTGGTTTAGTACTTGGATCCATTGTGATCCACTGATGTTTTTCTAGCAATAGATATTTCATCTTTAGCTTCCACAAATAAATAAAAATTGCCTATCGATTTCTATCTTTACATTGCTCTCCATTTCCTTTCACCACAATAATCAATTTCGTAGATATCCCATTGTAATGAGGTCTACCATAGGCCTGAGAAAAACCCATTAGCCACAAAGGCGTCTCCTTGAAGCCAAAAATGCTCTGGTATTGAATGTAGGTTTTAACTATACATAGATATTCATGAAAAAAATGTCAACATAAAACAAAAAAGATTCAATAGTACACGAACAAAATTTGCACAGAGATTTTACCTAGGAAACTCAAAACTGGGAAAACCAATTTGATTTTTCAATATATTTAAATGATTACATAGCCACTGTACAATTCCCTCTTAAAAGAGGGTTTCCTTCTAGGAAATGAACCCCTAACATAAGTTCTATCATCATATCTTCGACCTGATGATGAAATCTCTTCATTACATTGAAATATCTTTTTAATCCCTATAAGCATGATCAATATAAACTTAGAAGATTTGTTAAATATTGTTTACAAATCACATGTACATGACAACACATTATACATTTAATCACTTAGAAGATTTGTTAAATATTATTTACAAAACGCATGTACAAGACAACACATTACACATTTAATCCAATAGTATGAAGGAATAAAGTACCAGGTTGCCTTCAGGTCTATTTGATAGATGCAGATGGAACTTGGTCCCTTCAAATATTGCTTTTGAAAAGAAACTCTACTTCTTTAAACTTAACATGTTACCTATTTACCATGATAGCAAAACATCTTATTGAGCCAAGAGGGTCATTCTACAACTCAGTGTGAAGACAATGTGAAGGGGATGTGTAAGTATGTTTGCCCCTGTTAAAATAAAAATAAAATATTCTCTAAACAGAAAAGTAATGTGACTATAATGAATATATATATATATATATATATATATATATATATATATATATATATATATATATATATATATATATATATTTAATTAGCTATATATATGACCTAATAAAATTTATTCTAAAGTAATTAGAAGTAAAAAAAAATATGTTAGATTTTTAACATGTGATATCAACTTCATATATATCTATATATAAAAGAAAATATTTTAATGTTGTATAGAATATCCAGTGTGGGTTATGAATAAAATATTTTAATATGAATTAATATTGATGTATACTTAAAAATATATTAATAACAAGAAACCTAGTTTAATATACCCTAATAAAATGGCGCAAATGTTATGTAAGCTTTATAACATTCAAGAATACAATTTAAACAATAAAAAGTTACATATTATTTTTTACACTCTAAAATAAGTTTACACTTGAAGAAATTGATCCCTCTCAACTCATATTAGATCTGTGGTTAAGATGGATCTATGTTGGTATTAAGATAGATAACCAATATCATTGAGTATTTCAAAATTACACCAACTCCACAATACTCAAATATTATATTTAGTGAATAGATAGCATGTATAATATTAATTAACATTTTTTGTGATATTAAGTATAATAAAATTAATATACATAAACATTAACATTTTGTTTCTATATTTTTATAAATTAATTTGTAAAAAATATTATTATATTGTTTGTGCCCTCTACATTCATGGTCTAAGAGATTTTGTTCCTCACAAATATTAATATGGTATTAATTAATTGTATTTTAATTTAATTTTTATCATTATTAATTAATTTACCATTTTAATTATTATTTAATAAAAATCAAATTTTTACTATTTTTAAATAATTTAATATTAATATTAATGTTAATTTATTTTAAATAATATTATTAATATTAACAAATAATTTAATATTTTTTTTAAATAATATAAAAAATATTAACAAATTAAAATTTTTAATATTAATAATAAAATTAAAGGGAACCTTTAATCATTTGTGCATTGTCAAGGTAAAGTAACAACTAACCACTACATGAGTTATCACTTATATGAGTGTCTACGGAAGGCCATAATGCCATAATTATGGTTTACTTCCTATTATTTTTGAAGTTGACTTTTTACGATAGCTAATGATTAAGGTGAACACAATTTCCGTTATCTATATATAATAAAATTGAAATTTTATTGTGGTTTCCAATTCCTTCACACAGCATTGCCATTGCCAAAAGTGCCTTGACCTTTCTACCTATTGAAAACTCAAGAGCCACTATCTCCACCACGTTCCTAACACCACCATCTGAAACGTAGGCTCTCATCACACACTTGCTACTTGAAGTTGTCTAATGTTATCAGGTAGCTAATGCTATTGAGACACTCCAATTCACACCAAATTAGTCACAAATTACCCATGTAATGAGAGTTTATTATCTTAATCAAATTTTGAGATTTCAAATGGTCATATTACTTGCAATAGACACATATATATTGCAAGTTAAAATTTTCATATTACTTAATTAAAGGAGTAAGGCAACACACCTATTGCTAGTTCACCCAACAACCTTGCTCATACCATAAGTCATTCAAATAAAAAATTTAGAAATTATCAAACAAATCTTTATCTCTTTACTTTATCAAAAATGATTAGCCTTCTCTTGACTATATGATTAAATAAATAAACTTAGCACTAAAAGTTGATTTGTTGTTCTCTCTACTACTATGAACATGTTCACTATAAATCTCCTCATTCCAACTCTTTGCGTCCAAATATTTGAGCTTCGCTATTACGGCCCCCAGTTAAGGTGCTTCTGTACCTTTATTTTAACAAGTAAAGCAGGGCTAGAGCATCGATAAAGGCTTCGTGAAGGGAACTGGTCTCAAAGCACAATAAACATAGAATGAAATTTGAAAATAATTACTTCATCTGGAAAAATGAGTTCAATGGTGAGGTATCCATGTTTTTATTAACAGTGGCAGCTATATACATTTTTTGATTGTGCAAAAACGAATAATAAATTTTGAAAATATTTTGGAATTTTGTTTTTATTTAATAGTTATTTATTAAATTTCAAAATATTTCTAAAATTTATAATTTTAATAAATTTAATATCATGAAAAAAATTTACAAACTATTTACCATAGCAAAAGGAAAAAATAATAAGAAATCACAATATGTAAGAGGAAGGAAACTAGTGAACAATATGGAAGGACTCGTAGATTAATTTTAATTAATTTAAATCCTTGTAAATAAGATGTAATCACGTGATAAAAAAATCAATAAGTAATCTACAACTCAAGATGGAAACTAGTGAACAAAATGGAAGGACTCGTAGATTAATTTTAATTACTTTAAATCGTTGTAAATAAGATGTAATCACTTGATTGACAAATCAATAAGTAATCTACAACTTAGGAGGGAAGCTAGTGAACAATATGGAAGGTCTCGTAAATTAATTTTAATTTATTTAAATTATATACCATATATAAATAAAACTTTTTAAAATGAATTGTTATATAAAAAATTTCCTACTCCTTATATCCAAAGTCATATATATATATATATATATATATATATATATATATATATATATATATATATATATATCGATTTTTTTTGAGGAAAAGCAAAATGTAACTTTTGACTACAACACTTGCATTAAATAACTAGGGTCGTTGAATTCTTTACCTTTCCAATTCTTCATTCTTCTTCATTTGGGATTCCATCTAGGTAATAATGTAGACCATGGGTTTATGTACACCTTGCAATTAAATGGCTAGGTGTCTCATCTCCTTCCTTATCTCATGCATCTTGTCATTTTAACACCCTCTAAGAGGACAATAGTTAGCCATGGCATAATTGTATCTAGGAATTTCCAAAATCCAAGACTCAAGTATTGTCATAATTAAGACTACCAACACACAAGAAAAAGAAAAAAAACAAGAAGATTGGAGGGACAAAGCCTTTTTGAGTATGTGACAAGATCAATAAACTCAACAATCACTTTAAATCCAAATAGAAACAAAAAACTAAAATTACAAACCTATTCATACTTTCAACCGGGACAATAAGCTCATTACCATCCATAGGTGACCTATAATTAGCCATTAACCATTAACGAGTAGAGTAGTAACGATATTAATTTTATTAAGGCTAGAATTCCTTATTGTAGATAATAGCATTTAAAAAAAAAATCAACATTTTCACAATGCATTCACCCAATATCATCATAAGCAATTATGTAGAGAGAACACTAGCAATAACAATGCAGTGGGAACAGTCCTAGGTCTTTCATGATATCTCTGTCATAGGACTCAGCATATCTCCTTCATATCTCTGCGATAATCTTTTCTCATATCACAAATAAGAAGTCCCAAGGAGGCCACTATCATACCCAAGAACTGTGGCCCATTAGAGCACTTCTACACCACAATACTAAGTCTCATTAGGGTGTTGTGGTGTTATCACAAATAAGGGTTCCTAGGGAGGTCATTGGCATACCAAGAAATGAGTCCCATTAGGGCATTGTTACACCACAAGGCTGAGGTACAATTTCGCAGACCTATAGGATGGAATGATCATTATATCACTACCAATTAATTACAGGTCCTAGTGTGCATTTATTTGAGGAACACAAACCCTACCTTTTACCTATGAAATCCATGTCATTTGGAGTATTCTTGAACTACATAAATATATATATGTGAAAAATTAAAAATATTTAATTGTATTATTGTTACTTATGAGAAAAAAATACTCTTTAAGTTGAATAATTCTATTTGGATTTGAAATGAATCATGGGCATGCATTTTTGTGAAGTAGGCCAAAATAGCCTTGCTTCACTAAAATGCACACCTGAGCTTCATTTCTTGGCCAATATGATTGATTCAAATTGTAGATTATTTATTTTACTATTTTACACACTTTTACATTGTTATGTATTTACTAATCAGTAGAGCAGTAACAATGTAAACTTTCTTAGGGTTACAAGTCTCTACTCTAGATAATTGCATTTTAAAACATTTTCACATTGCATTAACTCCATATCACCATAAGCAATTATGTAGAGAGAACATTAGCAATAAAAATGAAATGGAACAGTCATAGGCCTGTCAGGATATATCTGTCATAGAGCTCAACATATCTCCTTCATATCTCTAGTAATAATTTTTCTCATATCACATATAAGAAGGCCCAAAGAGGCCATTGTTATACCCAAGAACTAAGGCCCATTAGGGCGTTGTTACACCATAAGACCGAGGCCCATTAGGGTGTTGATACACCACACGACTAAGGTACAATTTCATAGACCCATAGGATGGTTATCATTATACCACTCCCAATTAATTATAGGTCCTGGTGTGCATTTATTGGAGGCACACAAAACATGTCGTTTACCCTATAAAATCCATGCAATTTGGAGTATTATTGAACAACAAAAAAAATGTGAAAATTTAAAAATATTTAATTGTATTAATGTTACCTATGAATAAAGAAATACTCTCCAAGTTGAATCATTCAATTTGGCCATGAAATGAAGGCTAGGCATGCATTTTGGTGAAGGAGACCAAAATTGCCTTACTTCAATAAAATGCACACCCAAGCTTCATTTCTTGGCCAATATGATTGATTCAAATTGTGGATTATTTAGTTTATTATTTTAAATACTTTTACATCGTTATATCTTTACTAACTAGTAGAGTAGTAACAATGTTAATTTTCTTAGGGCTAGAAGTCTTTGTTGTAGATAATTGCATTTTAAAACATTTTCAACATTTTCACATTACATTCACCCCATATCGTCATAAGAAAATATGTACAGAGAACATTAGCATTAAAAATGTAGTAGAACAATCATAAGTTTGTCATGATATCTCTATCATAGGGCTCAAGATATCTGCTTCATATATTTGTCATAATCTTTTCTCATATCATAGATAAGAAGGCCCAAAGAGGCCACTGTAATACCCAAGAACTGAGGCCCATTAGTGCATTGTACACCAAAAGAATAAGGTACAATTTAATAGACCCATAGGATGGAATAATCATAATATCACTGCCAATTACTTACAGTCCTGGTGTGCATTTATTTGAGGCACACAAACCCTTCCTTTCACCCTATGAAATCCATGCAATTTGGAGTATTATTGAACAATAGAAATATATATGTGAAAAAAAAAACAAAAAAAACAAAAATTGTATTAATTTTACTTATGAGTAAAGAAATACCATCCAAGTTGAATCATTCAATTTGGACTTTAAATGACGGTTGGGCATTCATTTTTGTAAAGTAGGCCAAAATTATTTTTCTTCACTAAAATGTACACCCAAACTTCATTTCTCTGTCAATATGATTGATTCAAATTGTAGATTATTTATTTTACTATTATACACACTTTTACAATGTTATATATTTACTTGTGAGTAGATTACTAACGGCGTTAATTTTCTTAGGACTAGAAGTCTCTGCTGTAGATAATTGCATTTTAAAACATTTTCAAAATTTTCACTTTGCATTCACTCCATATCATCATAAGAAATTATGTAGAGAGAACATTAACAATAAAAATGCAGTGGAATAGTCATAGGTCTATCATTATATCTCTGTCATAGGGCTCAACATATCTCCTTCATATCTTTGTCATAATCTTTTCTCATGTCACATATAAGAAGGCCCAAAGTGGCAGATGTTAGACCTAAGAACTAAGGCCCATTAGGGAGATATGGCATGACAAGACTGAGGCCCACTAAGACGCTATGACACGACAAGACTGAGGCCCATTAGGGTGATTTTTTTTTGGCAAATATTCACACTATATTGACATGGAAATATACATAGAGTACATGTGAATAGTCTTGGGGGGTATTCACTCATCACCAATCGAGGTTATCTACCATTGGAGAGAGAAATGAGAGAACCTTTCCATAATTTTCTAATCAAGTCTTGTACAATGCATCATCAGAACAATGTTTAAGCTAAACATTACAAAATTCATAACCCTCATTTTGCGGTGGGACCGAAGCACTAAGAGATATACCTTGAAGAGAAGACAAAACATTAAAAAAAATTATTACACAGTTACACCACAACACAAAAATGTGGCTTGTCCTCAAGCCACTCAGTCCTTCTTCTATCCCTATCTATCTTGAACCGTCGTCCTTACTGAGGTTGTCTTCTTGCTCCTAGTAAAACAGACAAAATAGTAAATAGGGATCTTGGTTGCCTTAGAGATCTTTGAACATACTAGGAGGGGTTAGCCACATCCCCCCTTCCCAAACGATGCTCTCCAAAAGAGAAACATGACCACCATTGTATATCTAGGTCTAGGTTCCATGCTTATCCCTAATCATTGCTCTTTGTAGGGCACAACCCAACTTGGCCATATTTTGGGAAAATTTTGGGAAGAAATCCAAGTTTTGTGGAAGTGCACAGTAGAAAGGATGTTGCGGAGTATGAAGTGAACCACGTAGTAGAGCAGCGGAGCACGATGAAGACCACACAGCAAAGTCACCGCGCAGCATCAGGGCTTCGCAGCAAAGCCCCTTCCTTTTTGAAAAAGAATTACAATATTGTAAAATTGTTGGTTTTGGGCCATAGTCCCTTATATTTTAAAACCATGGTATCAGGTCCATGGTAATGTAACATTTCAAATCCCTCATGTAATAGTATATATAGGGATGAATAATAAAGAAGAAGGTATGAGGAGGTATTGTAACCGATCTATGTTTATGTGATATTTTTGTGGTATGTACTTTGGAGAAAGGGTGAGGCTGCGTAGTTGTGTGTGTGGAGGCGTGGGTCTGCAGCTGAGTGCGTAGACCATCTGCAGCTTAGTGTGCAGACACCCTGAAGCAGTTTGCGCAGGAAATAATTGTTTGTTGTACCGACTTCCATATTATAAGAAACAGTTCTTGTGGACGTAGTCCCACATTAAGATGAACCACAGTAAAATCTATGTCTCAAGTGTTTATTTGCTTATTATTTGTACTTTATTTAAATATTGCACAATTTATAAATGTTTATGACATGTTAAGTGATGAATGTAATTATGTGAAGTAATCTATAAGTATTAAGTAATTTGTTGATACGAAGTTGTTTATAAGAATTAGAGCATAAAAAGAATACAATGGTGCCACAACACAATATCCCTCAGGGTGTAGAAACCTGGTTCTGCAACCTCCCATAATCACTTCGGGTGAGACTGCGATTTGCTTCCAGGTCGTTTGGGAGAGGGCCACTGGTTGAGGGTTTTTTTGGTGTGCAAGACACTTTGAACCTGGGTCCATCCCACCTAACCAAAAAATGGTTCCATTACCAGGACCAGGGTCTTTTTGAGGGATATGTTGTGGCATCCATTGAAGAAAGAAATCTAAGAGTGGGTAGCACAAAAGGAATGCGAATTTGCAGATCAGGAGAAAAGAAACCCTAAACTGTCATCTAAAGGGTGGTTGGAGAAGTATATCTTTGAATATTAGTATGAATTATTCTTTTGTTCGTTTCACATCGAGCTGTATGAGTGGATTTGAAGATTGAAAGAGAGAAATAATTGTTTTAAAGGAGACGAACCTAAGCATTAGACTCCAGAATTGATACAGTAACTAAAGAACATTGATAACAGAATTTCAAGAGTTGTTGATTTCTGGGTTGACAACATTTTAGGAGGATTTATTACTGAGTTCACAATAGATTCAACTGTGTCACGAAAAAATTTCAAGGGACCGCGAGGTAAGTACTTGAGATCTTTGAAATTCTTGATTAAAATGCTTTTGTGTGAAAAGGGAATTCTTCGAATGAGATTAGTAGATTATGTTTGGAAAAAGATCTGAAGAAGAGACTGGAACAACGTGAAGTGGAAAAAGGTATAGAGTAGACACTAAGAAGAGATCTCGTGGCCAAGATGCGAAGCTTTTCCTAGAGAATGAATATAGTTCTTACGTGTATTTTCTCCAACCATAGTTTTACCCACTAAATGACAAATATTATGTCATTTAAAGTCATTAGAATAAGTCTCTAATTTTATTTTATTTTTAAATGAGCTTTCTAATCCAAAAAAAACCACTCTTAAAATCACCTAAATTTTCAGAAGAAATATCTCATAAATGATAAGGAGTCCTACTCTAAAAAAATTCAACATGGAATTCTCTATGTTGCCTCTTGATTTAAAAAATTTGAGTGTTTGAAACCACATTAATTTTTTTTTTAAACAAAAAATATAAGATGGCGCTTTAAGAACTTATTTGAGGATTAGCCACAAAATCTATCTTCCATAGACTATATCTTTGAAAAGATAGTGAATTAGAACTTGAAACTTTGATTACTTGTACTTGAATATTTTTCCTCAATCAACTCAAAAATTCACTATCTAAAACATCCCAAAAGAAAATTTATAGCTAAAATAAAAACATGACTCATTTGAGATTTATTTCATGATTAATCACGAAACCTAACTTCTAAAGTTTATATCTCTAAAATTAAAGGGAACCAAAATTTTAAATTTTGGAAACATGTGCTTTGGTATTTCTCCTTAGCCTCTTCCAAATTTCACTGTCTGAAACTTCCCAGAAAAATTGTTATAGTGAAAAAGTGACATAATATTTAATAAAGGAGAAAACCACTCAGATCAGAACTTTGATATCAAATGTTATGAATCATGCACCTTAAAAATGATACGAAGTTAATGAATACAATATGAATAATGAACCTTAAAAATGATGAAAAGTTAATGAATACAATCCAATTCAATGGAGAAACCTCTTTTTACAATGAATATAATACATAAGATTATAGGTTTAACGTTGCATGCATAATTCATGCAAACACACGCAAACAATTTGCATAGAGATTTTACCTTGGAAACCCAAAAGCGGGAAAACCACATTGATTTTTCAATATCTCCCAAGGATTACATTGTCGCTATACAATTCCCTCTTAAAAAAGAGTTTCATTCTAGGGAAGAAAACCCCAACATAACTTCCACCCTTATCTTTGTGACTCAATGATGAATTGTCTAGATTGACTATGAAATTATAATATTTTACAAGGAAAATTTTCTAAAAAATAATATTCGAAAGTCCTCCTCTAGACGGGGCTCCATAAAAGTGTCGCCAGCCACCAGACGCCCATGGACCTCCTACGATGATAATCACTATAAGGTGAAAGCCCCTCCCATAAGGAAGTGGGTTCTAAACATGGCTAATCATGCAAATAATATAACACATACTAAATATTCTCCCACTTGTTGTTTTCTTTGCATATATTGGGTCATAGGAGTACGTTATCAACAATCCAAGGCATTAATGGCCATTGTTTCTCTACACCAAGAGAACTTCTCAGTGCTCACAAAATTTTCAATGAATCTATAACATTCTAGAAATTGTCCACCTTTATTAGTAGCACCTTCTTCTCGTAAACCATATTTGTCACAAAGCGATACTAAACTCAATATTCTTTTTCTTTGAATGATAAGAAAGGTTCTTTGTGAAGAAAATTGCACTTTGACTATCACAATATATCCTTACAACTTGTTGTCTCAACCCAATCGTTGAAAAGACTATTTGTAACAAAACTATTTCCTCGCTTGCATGAGTAGTCGACATGTATTCAACTTTTCTAGTTTAGAGTGGCACTACAAACCATATATTGCTCATTTAATTGATTGTTCCTCCAAGTAGGTTAAACACATAGAAACTTGTATAAATTTTACCATCTAGGTCTCTAACCCTATCTACATCAACAAATCCATGTATTTCCAACGCTCTATCTAATCCTAGCCTTCCTTGGTAGCACAATCCATAATTAGAAGTTCCATGTAAATACCTGAAAACTCTCTTTACCGTTGTCCAATGGTCCTTCCCTAGATTTGACATATACCTACTCAATACTCCCATTGCATGTGCAATGTCTGGTTTGATATAGACCATTACATGCGTCAAAATTCCAACTGCATAGGCCTATGGAACACAAGACATGACCTCTTCCCGTTCAGGTGTTTGGGACATTGATCTACATATACCTTTACACTTGCAAGAATAGGTACCTTTATCGGTTTACTTTCTTTCATATTAAATCTCTACAATATTATCTCAACATACTTCCTTTGATTTAACCAGAGTTTCCTCTTTACTTGATCTCTTTTAATTTCCATGCCCAAAATGGAATTTGTAGGAACAAGATCTTTCATGTTAAATTTAGAGGACAATTGATTTTTCACATCCTAAATATTTTCATTGTCATTTCCAATTAGAAACATATCATCCACAAACAAGATGAAATAAACAAGACGATCACCAATGATCCACTTTTCTCCCTCTGAATCCAAGTATATATATATATATATATATATATATATATATATATATATATATATATATATATATATATATATATATATATATATATATAGATATAGATATATAGATATATATATGAGACATAATACATAGGTTTACCCAATGATGGAATAGACACAGGTCCAAACACATCACTCTAGTTGTAGTATTCCTTTTGTTCTTGTAGCACCAGAGGAGAATCTCACTTATTTATGCTTCCCATATAAATAATGTTCACACAAATCAAAACCCAAAGATCAAATTGACATACCTTCTACCATAACATTACCATGGAAAACTCAAAGGCCCTTCTCTCCAATATGTTCCAATATTTGATGCCACAATGTAGTCTTTTTCCGAGAGACTATATGATTTTTCCCTTCTTCAGCTCCACTTTCAAGAACAACATAATCTTTTCACACATCACTAATAGTACTTACCAACAACTTATATAGAGTTCCAATCCAAACTCCCCTAAATAATATCTTTGCCCCTAGAACTATCCTACATGTATCCTTTTCATGAACTATTTTTACACCTGCACCACTCATCTTGCTTACAGAAATAAAATTTATGGCCAATCTTAGGACGTGCAGAACACCAAGTAGTATTATATTCCTTTGACTTGTGGTCTTTAACTATAATTTTCCTTGTCATGTGATTATGGTTTTCAAGTCATCACCTAAGAAATCATTACCACCATCATATATTTCATACTCACAAAACCACTCCCTATGGGGATTCATGTGAAAAGATGCACTTGAGTTGACCAACCATGCCTCATGATCTACATGTGTACTTGAAAAAGCCAACTACACATCCCCTCCTTCATCTGAGGAGGTTTTTGTTTATGAAAAGTGGGGATCATCAAATCCCTACCCTTTCTCAGTGGTTTTTTATTTATAGTCTTTCTTATAATGCCTTCTTTTCCACATTTCCAACATATATTTACAATTTTTCTTAGAGATTGAGATCTCCATCTAGATTTAGATCTTCCACTTGAGGGCTTATTTTTATTTCTATTTTGGTAGTGTCCTCTTACAAACAAGACAACTCCATTTTGAATTTCCATATTTTTACATCTCATCTTCTCTGAAAACAAGGATAAGACTAGATCATCAAAACTTAAGGTAGTTGCATTACTATATATGGAAACAACCAAAATATCCATGAATATGGTAGAGAACATAATAAAATGGTGCACTTATCTTCATCTGAAATCTTAATATCAATAAATAATCATTGACTTGCCGTAATATTGAAGGCTCTCATATGCTTTATGAGCAAATGTCCATACTTCGTTCCCAGGTTATACAATTTCTTCCGCATGAACAATTTTTTCACCAAAGAATTAGTCTCATACAAATTCCCTAACTTGTCCCGCAATGCTTTCAATGTAGCTTCTCCTAAAACATTCAACAATACTGAAACTAAGAGACACAATTGTATTGTGCTCTTTACCTTTTGATCTAGCTTGGTCCAATATTTTTTACAAATTATCATTGGTTTAGTACTTGGATCCATTGTGATCCACTGATGTTTTTCACGAGGGCTTCACTCAAGGAACCTCTGATCTATCACATGCGTTCGTGGCATATTAAACAATACCCCTATTTTGACTACATATTGGAAAATACCCCTAACAATCACATTATTTAACACCCTACTAATACAAACCCAATACGCCTTCCCAATTTAAAAAACCCCTACTTCCACTAGATATTGTGGGTATCCATTTTTTCATTAACATTTTTTATACCCCTTTATATTTTTTCATTGACTTTGAGCTCCATTTTTTATACCTACCAATATAAAAACCCTTTACCCCCTATATATCCCCCAATATATTATGCCATCTTTTCCTCAATATACATCCCCCAATATGAACCCACATGGTATGGTATTTCTCCCCCAGTGAAGCCCCAGTGAAGCCCCCGTGATGTTTTTCTACCAATAGATCTTTCATCTTGAGCTTCCATAACCAAACAAAAATTTCCTATTGAATTTATCGATTTCTATGTTTACGTTGCTCTCCATTTCCTTTCACCATAATAATAAATTTCATAGATCTCCCATTATAATGAGGTCTACCATAGGCCTGATAAAAACCCATTATCCACAAAGGCGTCTCCTTGAAGCCAAAACTGCTCTCGTATTGAATGTAGGTTTTAACCATACATAGATATTCATGCAAAAAATTGTCAACATAAAACAGAAAAGGTTCAATAACGCACGAAAAAAATTTGCACAGAGATTTTACCTAGGAAACTCAAAACTGGGAAAACCAATTTGATTTTCAATATCTTTAAATGATTACATAGCCACTGTACAATTCCCTCTTAAAAGAGGGTTTCCTTCTAGGAAAAAAAACCCTAACATAAGTTCTATCATCATATCTCCAACCTAATGATGAAAACTCTTCATTACATTGAAATATCCTTTTAATCCTTATAAGCATGATCAATAGAAACTTAGAAGATTTGTTAAATATTATTTACAAATCACATGTACATGACAACACATTACACATTTAAGCACTTGGAAGATTTTTTAAATATTTTTTATAAAACATATGTACAAGACAACACATTACACATTTAATCCAATAGTATGAAGGAATAAAGTTCCTTCTAGGAAAAAAACCCCTAACATAAGTTCTATCATCATATCTTCGACCTAGTGATGAAAACTCTTCATTACATTGAAATATCCTTTTAATCCCTATAAGCATGATCAATAGAAACTTAGAAGATTTGTTAAATATTATTTACAAATCACATGTACATGACAACACATTAAACATTTAAGAACATAGAAGATTTGTTAAATATTATTTACAAAACACATGTACAAGACAACAATTTACACATGTAATCCAATAATATGAAGGAATAAAGTACCAGGTTGCCTTCAGGTCTATTTGATAGATTGAGATGGAACTTGGGCCCTTCAAATATTTATTTTGAAAAGAAACTCTACTTCTTTAAACTTAACATATTACCTATTTACCATGATAGCAAAACATCTTATTGATCCAAGAGGGTCATTCTACATCTCAGTGTGAAGTCAATGTGAAGGGGATGTGTAAGTATGTTTATCCCTCTTAAAATAAAAATAAAATATTCTCTAAGTAGAAAAGTAATGTTGGCTATAATGAAAACGAAAAAATATATATATATTATGCATATTTAATTAGCTATACATATGATCTAATAAAATTTCTTCTAAAGTAATTAGAAGTAAAAAAAATATGTTAGATTTTTAACATGTGATATCAACTTCATATATATCTATATATAAAAGAAAATGTTAAAAGAAAATATTTTATTGTTGTATAGAATATCCAATGTGGGTTATGAATAAAATATTTTAATATGAATTAATATTGATGTATACTTAAAAATATATTAATAACAAAAAACCTAGTTTATTATGCCGTAAGGCGTTCCCTTTGAAATTAACTCCCCTCTTTGCCCACCTATCATCCTTGTATGCCATAGGATCCTATGTTAGACGATTGCAAAAGTTTCAACCGTTCGATCAGAATGGTTACAAATTCGTTTGGGAAACGGTTTGTGCACTGGTCAACATAACTGATCCCTCTAAAATTAACTCCCCTCTCTGCCCACCTGTCATCCTTGTACGCCATAGGATCCTATGTTAGACGATTACAAAAGTTTCAACCTTTCAATCAAAATGGTTACAAAATGGTTTGGGAAACGGTTTGTGCACTGGTCAGCATAACTGATTACAATGCGGTATCAATCTCATTACTTTTGGCTTCGCAATGTCTACAGAGCACAGGAGGAGAGCAGTGGCTGTAGAGCGCAGAAGGAAAACTGGAGTTGTGACGCCCGACAAGTACAACGATGCAACTTTCTGGGTGTACATTTTGGACATCGGCGTTTCTGTTTCTTCCGGTGAGCCAGGCTCTTGTCCTGGCCTTCACTAGGTGCCTGTGCTACGGAAGCGTTCTGAAACCTGGCGGATGGCAGATCTAGGGCATGGGCGGTCATATTGTTTTTTATTTGCTGGATAACGTTCTTGATTGCCGAGGAGCTAGGCCATGGATATTTGCAGAGTGGAACGTTGTTGTGCCATCAAATATGTTGAGATTTCCTGAATCACTCCACCCAAAAACTGGTTTTTGAGAACTCTCGCTGCAGTGGCGAATCCTTCCATGCAGGTATCTTGATTGGTGAGACTCGCACTGAGAAATGTCTTCACATCGCCGGGAACGTTTGAGTTGAACTTGGAGAGGGCTTGGGAGAGATCATCGACTGTCATATCCAGTAGTTCGAGACAGTCCTCGAGAGCATCCCATTCTAATCCAGGGGCCACTTCCCCTGTCAGCTTCGAACCGACCATGAATGTCCTCTCCACTATGCCAATCAATGCCTTCACCATAACATTGACGACCTAAGGAGGATTTGCTTGCGTGGATTCAGTGGAGAAGCCTGCGAGAGTCGAAACACAGACCTATGGGTGGGGCATCCCGTCACAAGATCCTTTGAGAAATTCATTTGATGTTTGAATCGCCTTGACAGAAGTTCTGAATGCTATACGACTGCTCTTCGACTGAATATGTTGGACAGAAACACAAATTACAACAGCTAGAAGCACGGCAGAAGCCGTAGCAATAAATAGACTAGTCCTCCTGGTGAACAAATGCTGCTTTACTCTGTCAACATTACTACTACAGCTAAAAAAAGAATACATCGGTCTATGATGTTCCCTCTAGTCTATTCTCCGCGAGAAGAATGAATTATGTGACAGAATGAAGAAGCTAAATCTTGGTAAACTATAGAGATGTGAGCAGAAGTGTGAAGTGGCCCTATGTCCAAACCCTGAAGAGACTTTCAGGCTTAAGTCGAAAATGGCGCTCAGGGAGGGAACCTTTAACAGAGTCCATCTTATTAAAATTCACAAAAACTAGCCGCGCGCTATGAGGCAGGTAACAAAAGAACAGGAAACCCTATTCACAAGTATCCAAACCCAAAAAAATACCTAACATATACACCCAGCAATAGCAAGCAAATAATCTTTATAATAGTAAAACACAACGGCTAGCACAACAAATTCATTTGCTCAGTAGAACACAACATTTTTTACAACAAAAGGAAATCAAAAGGGTCTATACGGAGAATGATATGAACAATAGCGAACTCGCAGAACTAAGAGAAGTCTACACATGTCCTTATACCAGCAGAGTATTGTAAAATACCTTACATATAGGAAAATATGATAAGTTTAATAACAAGAATCCATGAATAACGATAGATAAACTGTAACCATAGCCTTAAGAGACCTCGGCTACCAAAGAAATCCATTACATTATCAATAAAATTTACAAAATGCTGAAAAGGGGCTCTAACCCGTGGGAGAATTTAAACAAAAAAAAACATATGCATTACATCGCTTAAACCGTTCTTTCTCTTGGGAAGAATGTTTGTTACATAATAATAACCAATAGAAAATTTGAACTTAGCATTCTGCCACTGTGCAGACCCTAGAGCAGGTAGGCCTTGCCGAAAATTTAAATATGGCACGACCTGAGGAGGTTGACTGCGAGAAAGTCCTCGAGAGGTAAACGTAAAACAATAGAGAGATGTTATCCTTCTGAGCGGACGAACGCAACCGGGCCTTACCCAAAAATTAAGGTGGCTCCAAGAGAAACGCAAAGGAAACGAGTCCCCTCAAACAACCATATGCAAACCTTTCGAACCAAGACTTACCTGGAGTGTTTGTTCGCAGCATTAACCTCCAAGAAGAGCCAGAACCACTAAGGTGGAGGCTGAGGTACCTGAGCCTGAATCCCCTTCGCTGTGTCAGAAGGAACCAACATTTAGTCAATAACATAACCTAGAGATAAATAAAAGCAACAATCTAAGCTAACTCAGAAATTCAAATTGGTTTTTCCAAAAAAAAAAAACTAGGTGTCTTACCATTCGAAGGTCTTAGCCCAGAATACATAGCAAGCCCTCTGAGGCAGTGTTTCTGTCTCATTCAAAGCACCAAACCGTGGTAGGAGGAGCAGAGCTCGAGCAAACATGCAAAGCGTAGGAACCAAATGAGCCTCAACTCAACCACCGAGAAAGCATACTTTCCATTGATGGAATTGTAACCCTAGGATCGAGTAACTCAGCTCTCCACTGTTGATGAGAGAGGGATCACGAGGCTTCCAGTTGGGGAAGGATGTCCTGTGTGTGCCACACAGCTAAGGCAGAACCATGGAGATCATCAAACTCAATTGAACGGTCCAAAGAACAGCTCGCAAGGGATAGAGTTAATACACAGAACCAAATAAACGTGATATTAATGGTAAGGTACAATGCATAGTGACAAGTGAACCAAAAAATCCAGAAACACCATAATCGCTCATAAAATATCAATGGGATGGAGAAACAGAGATGTAACACCTGTCCTAAAACCATGCAAACATTAATATGGCAATTAACCTTTGAATTACCAAGTTACTGTGGTTAGATGCTCTGCAGATATTTGTGACATAATATGGGCTATCCTATGGCCAAGAAAATAAGTAGTTTGCTAATGGATTGTATATTTTTAATGTTGGATTTTGGCAAGTTAATTATATAATTGTAGATATATATATTTGTTTATTTAATGTCCATTAACAAATCATATATATATGATATAATTTGTTTTTATCATATAATTTTTTTTAATTACCATTTAGTAAGCTAATTATATAATTGTAAATATTTAATATCCATTAACAAATATGTATTGTTTCCATCATATGACCCCTTTTTTCCAGCGGTTGAGTAGCCCTCTTTTTTTGGCGGTTTTTCCCTTGCAAAGTCCTTTCTAGCCATGCGTTGAGTGGGAGCAGTTTCTGCTCATCAGTGAGATGCAATAGTTTATGATTTGAACCTGACATTTAATGATGCATAAACTCCATATAAATCAATTGGTGTACACTTTTTAACCAATAAATAGCATTGTTATCAATCCAGCATAAAGATAAACTACATAACAAAAATCAATTGGTATACATTTTCTAAAGAAAAATCACTGTTATCCATCCTATATAAATCAATTGTTATCTTATTGAATATATGATTAATGTTGAGAGATATTTAAAAAAAACAATTAATTTTTAAATAGGAAAAATCTTTTTTATAATAAATTTTTAAAAATTATTATTTTATGCCTTATGGGGTTTCCTTTGCAACCTCTAGTGCAAATGCTAGTTATACCCTCATAAAATAAGGCAAATGTTATATAAGCTTTATAACATTCAAAAGTACAATTTAAACAATAAAAAGTTACATATTTTTTTTACACTCTAAAATAAATTTACACTTGAAGAAATTTAATCCCTCTAGACTCATATTAGATCTGTGATTAAGATGGATCTATGTTGATATTAAGATAAATAACTAGTATCATTGATTATTTCAAAATTACACCAACTCCACAATACTCAAATATTATATTTAGTGAATAGATACCCCATATAATATTAATTAACATTTTTAGTCATATTAAGTATAAGAGAATTAATATACCTAAACATTAACATTTTGTTTCTATACTTCTATAAATTAGTTTGTAAAAAATGTTATTATATTACTTGTGCCTCTACATTCCTGGTCTAAGAGTCTTTTTCCTTGGTCTAAGAGTCTTTGTCCTTCACAAATATTAATATGGTATTAATTAATTGTGTTTTAATTTAATTTCTATCATTATTAATTAATTTACCATTTTAATTATTATTTAATAAAAATAGAATTTTTATTATTTTTAAATATTAAATAATAATTTTTATTATTTTTAAATAATTTAATATTAATATTAAAATTAATTTTTTTTAAATAATATTATTAATATTAACACTAATAAAATATTAATTTATTTTTTTTAAATAATATAATTAATATTAACAAATAAAAATTTGTAATATTAATAATAAAATTAAAGGGAACCTTTAATCATTTGTGAATTGTCCAGGTAAAGTAACAACTAACCACTACAGGACTTAGCACTTTTATGAGTGTCTGTGGAAGGCCATAATGCCAGAATTATCGTTTACTTCCTATTAGTTTTGAGGTTGACTTTTTCCAGTCGCTAATGATTAAAAGGGCGAACACAATTTCCGTTATTTATATCTAATAAAATTGAAATTTTATTGTGGTTTCTAATACCTTCACACAGCATTGCCAACACTTGAAATTTCTACCCCGGATGCGGGTGCCAATGCGACAGCCAGGGAAGGGCCACATGCCGTGCATGTGCCGCCCCGTGTTGAATTAAGGCAGGCACTTCACACTGCCGCCGAGGATTGAAGAATGTTTGTTCGTGCTCAAATGCATTCAATGCCGCACAGGGTGAAACGCTGGAGCTGCAGAGTGCAGTTATGGCGGGCTACTTTCGAGAGAATGATGGACGGGTTAAGAGCGGCAAGGGAGCATTGCAGGCTCATTTGTATTGTATGCATTGTATGGTGCTGGCTCTGGAGCATTTCGGTCTGGGGGGCGCCCGTTCCCTGCAAGCTTCAGCTACTGCTGTTGCAGCTAACCAGCACGAGGTGGTGGAACAATTACAGTGGGTACTCACGGGCGAGAGTCATTCGTGTGAATTTGGTCCAGGAGCTGACAGAGGAGGTCTCAACACCACAGGGGGGCGACGCAGGGTGGAGAATTGTTCCTCAGAAGCTCCAGGAGGGAAAATGGCTCCAAGGCAAAGACTGCTTAGCAGGCGGGGCTCAGCTCGCGGAGGCTCTTCGCGCAGCCCTGTCGCAGACTCTCATCACCATTGCTGTTGTCAATATTGCCACCGAAGGTCAGGCGCCTCTCCTTTACGGGTTAGCCAGTATATGGATTCCGGCAGTCCCAGTGCCGGGCCGCCCCCGCTGCCAGCGTTTGGCACCGTCGTTTTCACTCTGGGAGGCTTAAGGAACAACGCTCGTATCAATGCACATATATCTGTGGTTTTCACGGAGGACCCTGAGGATGAGGAGGGAGGCTCAGGCAGCAAGGAGGAGCCCTCCGAGGACATGCAGGAAATCATTGAGGAAGCACAAGTGGGAGTTCTGGAGCAGACTCCTTCCCATCCACAAGCGAATGAGGCATCGTCCTCCAAGCAGGCTGAAGTGGACGCTTGGGAAGGCCGCCCTGAAGGAGATGGATGGAGCCGAATCCTCGAGAAGAAGCCTGAGGAATGACAACCCTCGGCAAGCTCCGTCTCCATCCTCTTTTGCTTAGGTCCGGAATCAGCTCTTTGTTTTTATCTATGTCGGATATAGGCCAAGTATCTTTGTCTGGGTCTTGTTTGTTTTTCCTTAGGTTATGGTTATCATAGTCCTGCCAGTTCGGCTTATGTCAGTGTTTGTCAAGGATCCTCGGTCACCCCTGCGCGGGTATAGTTCTGTTTTTGGATGGAAACCCATGCGTGGGTCGCTGATGCAAGTAGTGGGTACAGTTTTAAATTTTGTCATAGGATGGAAGTGAGCAAGTCTGGTTAGGAAGCCCCTGCGCGGGTCTACTTCGAATCATGAACAGTCTCAGTTGGCCCTGGGCCACATGTCATTCTGGATGTAAGGTTTTACTGTACATAATATAATAGATTAGTCTAGTTTAACGAGAAAAAAAAAAACACTTGAAATTTCTACCTCTTTGAAAACTCAACAGCCACTCTCTCCACCACCTTCCTAACACCGCCATCTTAAACGTAGGCTCTCATCACACACTTGCTACTTGAAGTTGTCTAATGTTATCAAGTAGCTAATGCTATTGAGACACTCCAATTCACACCAAATTAGGCACATATTACCTAGCGAAGAAGGTGCACAGGACATATGTAATGAGAGTTTATCATCTTAATCAAATTTTTAGATTTCAAATTGTCATATTACTTGCAATAGACAAACATCTATTGCTAGTTAAAATTTTCATATTACTTAATTTAAAGGAGTAAGGCAACACACCTATTGCTAGTTCACCCAACAACCTTGCTCATACCATAAGTCATTCAAATAAAAAATTTGAAATTATCAAACAAATCTTTATCTCTTTACTTAATCAAAAATGGTTAGCCTTCTCTTCACTATATCATTAAATAAATAAACTTAGCACTAAAAGTTGATTTGTTGTTCTCTCTGCTACTATGTACATGTTCACTATAAATCTCCTCCTTCCAACTCTTGCCTACAAATATTTGAGCTTCGCTATTACGGCCTCCAGCTAAGGTGCTTCTGTACCTTTATTTTAACAAGTAAAGCAGGGATAAAGCATCGATAAAGGCTTCGTGAAGGGAACTAGTCTCAAACCAAGCAAATTCAGAACAAAAGAAGCACAATAAACATGGAATGAAATTTGAAAATTATTACTTCGTCTCGAAAATAAGTTCCATGGTGAGGTATCCATATACATTTTTTTGCTTAGCAACCATCAAGCCATTGAGTGAGTCTAAAAAGTATGAATAATAAATTTTAAGGATATTTTTAAATTTTATTTTTATGTAATGGTTATTTATTAAATTCTAAAATTTATAATTTTAATAATAAAAATTGCACACTCTTTATTCTAATAAAAAAAAAATAATAATAATAATAATAAATCATAGTAGATAAGAGGAAAGAAACTAGTGAACAATATGGAAAGACTTCGTAAATTAATTTTAATTAATTTAGCTCGTTGTAAATAAGATGTAATCACCTTATGGACAAATCAATAAGTAATGTACAACTAAGGAGGGAAATTAGTGAACAAACTCTTTACAATAGAAAAAGGAAAAAATAAGAAGAAATCACAATATTTAAGAAGGAAACTAATGAACAATATGGAAGGACTCGTAGATTATTTTTAATTAATTTAAATGGTTGTAAATAAGTTGTATTTTGTAATCATTTGATGGACAAATCAATTAGTAATCTACAACTCAAGAGGAAACTAGTGAACAATATGGAAGCACCCGTAGATTAATTTTAATTATTTTAAATCATTGTAAATAAGATGTAATCACTTGATTGACAAATCAATAAGTAATCTACAACTCAGGAGGGAAACTAGTGAACAATATGGAAAGATTGGTAGATTAATTTTAATTTATTTAAATCATTGTAAAGAAGATGTAATCACCTGATGGACAAATCAATAAGTAATCTACCACTAGAGTTGTAGATTGAGACCAATACACCAAGCCCCCGAAACAGTTCCCCACAATAATTTTCCAATCCAAACACATTTCTCAGATATTCAACTTAGAGAGAATGAGAAGGAGATAAACTTGAAAACAATGTTGAATCCTTAAAAACAACTCAAAGAGATATATTTTAATGGAGCTAATATTCTCTTCAACTAAGAATTTTTTTTAATAGGCTTTCTTCAGCTTTGAGATTGTGAAAGTTAGATTTATGTAGATTGCAGATGCTGAAATATTGTTAAAATCTGACCATAAAGAGATGCTCCAAATAATTGCAGCTTCTGAAATATTGTTAAAATCTGACAATAAAGAGATGTTCCAAATAATTGACTCCTCTCTTTAGCATCAAATTAATCAACACTCCACTTAGCAATGCCCTATTGGAACTGGGATCTTTTTATAGGCTTCCCACCGGTGGAGCATGGAACCCTAGCACACACTCAACTTCGTTTACTGTGGTGTAAAATAAAAATGAGTATAAAGCTGCCAGAGAAGATGCCACCTTACAATTTCGTGCAAAAGACTGAAACATGTTCAACGTCAAATATATTCACCATGTGAAACATGTTAAAAGATGTTCAACTTGAAATATATTGACTATGAGAAGATTGAAATATATTCACCATGTGAAACATGTTCAAAGATGTTGAACCTGAAATATATTGACCATGAGAAGATGGAAATATATTCACCATATGAAACATGTTCAAAGATGTTGAACCTGAAATATATTGACCATGAGAAGATTGAAATATATTCACCATGTGAAACATGTTCAACGTGCAATATATTCACCATGAGAAGATTGAAAACTGTTCAGCATACAAAGTATTGGACATGGGAAGAGTGAAAGTCGCAGCTGGCTACTCGTTTCACAGGAGGGTACGATTTAGTAGAGACGCATCCCTTCCAGCCAACCGTTTGAAATTCCTTTAGGAATCACTTGGCACATCATCATACTATGTATGTTACTTTTAATTAACTTATATGCATTTCGACTAGCGATAATGTCTAGTATCACAGCCCCATGATTTGTATAGCGTAGTTTAAGTAATAATTTTATTTTATTTTTATATTTTGTTTCGTGAATTTTATTAAAAATATGATATAGATATTTTGAAATCATGAATGACGTGATTCATAAAATATAAGTGGTATAGAATTTTTTTTAAGATTATTAATTCATTATTATATATTAAAAATATATTTTAAATAACAAAAAATCTCAATTAATTTAATTAAATTTTGATTATCCTCATGACATTTTGGAATGTGTCCTCATATGATGGGGTTCATGACAAGTGTGAATCTATGGGCCAGTCTAATAAAAAATAATTATATTTTTATGATTTTGGAACTGATACTCATCTTCGAGGCTACACTCAAATTTCGTGTGTAATTTCGATTTAGGTTACAGTTTATTTGGCTACAGTCAATCAAGATAGGTGTTTCTTGCAGGATTTAAATTTGATTGGTTTGAAATTCGATTTGTTTGTCTGTATTAACACTGAAATTGTATTTAAGTGAAACTAGTACTAGGTAGGGGTTATATTTTTGAAAAGTGATTAACTGAAGAAATCTTGTTTTGAGACATATTAAAATTCGATCACAAAATTTGTAGAGACCAAATTTCAACCTCATCATTACATCACATCCTCTAAACTTTAATGTTTTCTAAAAATAATATATAAAACTAAATTCATTATGAAAATATCATTGCATCAACTTTAATGTTTTTTAAAAATAGCATATAAAACTGGGTTCATTGTGAAAATACTGTCAGACCTTGCATATGAAAAGAATGTAACTAGGGTGCTCTCCTAGTTACTATTCTTTTGACTTTAATTTAAATTATATTATTTTTTTAAAATATAAAGTATCATTTAAATTGATTTATTTTTACTTTATTTATTGAATAAAATAATATGAAATTTAATATTTTAATATAGAAAGATAATAAATAATTAATTAATCACATGATACTTGTAAAACAACGCCAAAAGGAATTTCTTCCTACAAAACAAAGTTGTTTCAATCCATATAACAAAATCAAATATCTTTTCTTAATATTTCACCTTCAAGTGGGAACTCCACCTTATGGATCCACTCTACCGAATCTCCCAATTTCAATTATGGTAAGAGATGAATAAGAGGGGAAGTTATTTATCAATGGAGTAACTTGGTTTCGTGATTAGAAGTTGGTTATTTTTTCTTAAAAAATTTAATAGTAAAAACTTTTAAATCTTGTTTTTCTAGTGAAAATGGATTCAACACCATCAAAAACACCAAAACACCTAAATTTTAAAAACAATTATAACTAAAATTTCCAAAAATAATTACCATATTTAACTAAAATCTGAGCCCAAAATTCATTGTTTTATGATCAATTTACTCCATTTTTAAAATGCAATAGGGCAGTAGAGATGAAACTAATTTGCCACGTCATATTGATGTCATGTCAGGTCCCCTGTATACGTTAAGTTAAACAAATCCAATTTTCCAAACACCGAGAGGTATAGTCAACCCAGAAAAGGTATCTGTTTATTTAAACTGTCCACATGCAAAGGTTTTTTTGATAGCGACGTAGCCACTACAGTGGCACAGGTTTCAAATATTTTATTTACTAAATATTTCTACCTTATTTATTTATCTATTTTGGATACATTATTTTATATTATAAAGCATGTTCACCTTACTAATATGGAGATTTATTTATTATCTATTTAGGATATTTTATTTTATACTAGAGAGCGCGTACACTTACACTAATATAAAAACGTAACCTTTCATGCATGTTAAATGTCAATCTAGGATCTCAAATTAATGCGTTTACTAAGATTTGTTAAACTTCCACCAAATTAGGTTTCGATTATGAATTTTGATGAGACGCACATTCAAAAGCATGCAAGCCCACCAACTGAAATTTAGTATTTAATTTTATTGATTTCCAATCTGATTTTAAGATTAAACCACGCAATCTCATATTCACCCTTAAAAGGTTGTTCAACCCTAATCTGATATTAAGATTAAAAAATATGAGGTCAGATTTTAGGCCATCTGTTCTTAAAATTAAATAACTTTTACAATCACATCTGTGCCATGCAACCCCACAATGTCATATTCATTCCGATCTTATCAGAGTAAATAAATAATAAATAAGAATGAAAGGGCACGTGACAACGCAATATGATAAAAATACGTGATATACGATTTTTTTTCTAGAGCTTTATAGATCTAAGAAATGACAAAAGTACCCCCACCAGATCACAAGAAGCCGAGTCAATAATACAACATTCATAGTAATGACGTCTATAGATCTAAGAAATGACAAAAGTACCCCCCAGATCAGATCACAATAAGCCGAGTCAATAATAGAACATTGATAGTAATTAGACATCGTCTCCTCCTCCTCTTCTGCAAAGTCTACTACCCCACCCATGAAAGACGCTATCAAAAGTATTTGGTCCTAATTCTGGTCAATAAACAACACAAACGCTCCATAAACGAGATACTCAATTGGACAAACATGTGCGCTGCCCAACTTAGAAGACTTCTTCTATGTATCTTTGACTCGATTGCATCTCGAGACTCGGGGGAGCTACGAGGTAGCGGTGTGCTACTGATTGCATCTCCGACTTCTTCCCCACGCATTTTCAACTTCTTCTTTAATGATTGCATCTTATGTGTTTTACAACATGTTTTTGATAATTTCCTTGTCTTTTGGATCTATTCCCAATTTAACAACTAGCTTCTTATAGGTCTCATTTTGAATATGCAATGCTATAAAATTTTCCTTCTTTGACTTGAAATGATTTGAAATTCTCTCCAAAAGCATTTTCACTTTACTTACTGTTAAAGAGATTTTTCCTAGGTCACTATAGAGCATTTCCCCTTGTTGTCTATGCAAATTAATCTTGTCGAGTAGTGAGATGTCAGTGATATTTATGGATATATCTAATATTTTAAAATCAGGTCCTAAAGGAAAAGATTGAATAGCTCAATGCATGATGGACAAATTTAATTGGTTCTTTTCTAAATCCATAACATAGAGTAGCCTTGTTTGATAAGTTGGAGTTGCTTATGTTGCTAGTTGAGTTGCCATGTTGCTTCTCATCTTATGACTTCTTTATTCAATCTATTGATAATTCCTCTATAACACTTCTGTGGTGGAGGGAGTTTCTTCAATTGAGAATACTGCCAAATCAATGAAAACAGAGGAGGAGGTAGAGCACTATGGGTTTCCCAACTGCATTTGAAAACCTGGTTGATTTGAGGGCCCCTCTATTAATTTAACTTGTACCTTTTCTTCTTCTTCTCTTTGAACCTTTGCTCTCTTTTGCAATTGTGAGTCTTCTATCTCAACATCAATTTATTTAGGTATATTTCTCTTCAAGCTCTTCTCTCTCACTACAAAGGTTTGAACATCTATTATTTGCTTCATTTTGCTCCTTGGCCATGTTTCTTAATTTGTCATTTTCCCAAGTCCTCACTTGCTTTCATGAATATAAGGTGCAAAACTAATATCCCCTCTTTTATTTGAAATTATATGATGAGGGTCATATTTCCACTTCTCTCCTTGATCAAATCCAAACTCCTTCATTATTTATTCAACTTGCAGGAGGGCTTGTCTGTTATTCACGATGAATGGCCCAACAGTTTTTTATAACTTAAAAATATACCCTTTACATACGAGAACAAATTGAACTTGGTAAAAATTTAGACTATACCTTATAAATTCAAGAGAAAATATCCTCATAGGCAAAAATATTGCCAAATGATATGGTGGTACTTCAGCCCCAAACAATTTCATCTCAATGTAACATTCAAAAATATACGAGTTCCCCACTCTAGTGTCCTTGCTTTTTAAAAAATGCTACAAGAAAATCCCAATTTAATTTTACCTTGAATTAAATTAGGAGAAAAACTGTAATTCCATATCACAAGAAAACTTGTACGAATTAACTAAACTAATTTGACTTAGTTGGCTCAGTTAATTTGAGTTGAGGGTCTAACCTGAGTCATGCAGAGTGTTTCCTACTCTATAGGAGCCCTGGTTGAGTTTATTTTGAGTTGTAAGTAATTAATTCAGTTTAATTGAGTTAAACTAGTTCTAACCGTTGGAGCAACTAGTAAGAGGTCTAACAGTGGGGTGTTGATTCATGTGTTCAACCAGTTAACTGATAATTCAACCATAAATAACTCATGCATGTGTGATCCAAGAATTACCTAGTTGAGCTTGGAATTCAAGGACAATGTACTATCAGTTGTATAATCATCAAAATTGTACAGGTGGTGCATGCAGTCAGAGGAAGGACATTGATGAATTGTACAATTCCAATTGAGGACTTTCCCTCATTAATAGGGGTTAATTCCCAAGGAAACAACGCAAGGAAATAGGTACTTGGGAAAGAAGAAAATTGGTTAAGTATTGGCCAAGTCTTGTCTAAGAAGTTGTGAGATAGATTGATATAGTGCAGAGGTTGCTCGGGCTTGAGTAAAGCATTGTAATCTTCTCATATTTTCTAACTAATGCAATATATAGATAGCAAGGTTTTTAGCTATGGCTTTCCCCAAGAAATCATTTTGTAATGTGTTCATTGAATTATTCCTCTTATATGCTTCATGATTTCGTGATCGTTAATTGTTTCCGCAATTAGTAGAGTAGATTCAAGTATATTGTTTTAGTAAATTCCAATTAGTAGTTTGAATCTGTTAGAAAGTTATATATTACGGAGCAATGGAACACATAAAATATTGCAGAAATATAAACACAGAAAACGCATAAAAACAAGAGAGACACAGATATACGTGGTTCACCCAGTTTGGGCTACGTCCACCCCGAATAGCCAGTCCTTCCTTTCTATTATCCAGCAAAATGAAGAGACACAACCTACAGTAGATCCGCTGTAATATCCTCTGTTTTCTCTCAGTCTCACCTCTCTACTTCTCGCTCGGAGAATACACATATATTACACAGCCTCAAATACAATGCCCTCATACAAAGAGAGGAGTTGCCTTCTAGGGCAACCCGTATCATTCTGGGTCATTTCCAGATCCATTTCTTGTTCAACATCGCTCATAGTGGCTTCTTTCTGGTACTCATTATTTTGTGTTTGTTCCAGGTTTTTTTCCCTCTCTCTTTCCACAGAACTCCCTTCCATTGCTTGATCTTCTTTAGTAATCTCTTCCTCTTCCTAAAGCACCTGAAAACTGTTCTGCCTGAACTGTTGTCCTTCACGCTGCTGATTTTTCGGTCCTCTTTTACTTCCTTTACTTCGATTAACCACTTTCTGGAAGCTATCTAATTCTTTCATTGTGTTGATTCTGCTTTTGTTTATTTCTTTGTTGAGTGGACAGTCTCTGAAAAGATGTCCATGTTCATGGCATTTGCGACATCTGAATGGAATGTGCTCATAATCCACTGTTTGCACCCATTCTTCATCAAAAACTTCCAAGATCACCTCCTCCGGTAGAGCTCCTGATAGATCCATTTCCACACATATCCTAGCAAAGGAAGTATATTTTCCCCTTCTAGTGGCTTCAGAGGCTTTAACATAGCGACCTAATTTATTGCCTATGGCTGCTAATGATTCATTTTGCCAGTAATCAAGAGGTAGAGAATAGAGCCTTACCTAGACCGGTACTGAAGTAAAAGTTTCCTTTTCTGGAACAAAGTTCATCATCCATGGTCTCATGTAAAGCCCCGCAGCAGCATAGAAGTAAGGCCCTCCTTCAAATATTCTGTCCTTGTCTTCAATATTTGTGAACACCACCGTAAAGAAACCCTTAGACCCGAGATGAAGATCTATGCTCCCTTTAGGTTTCCAATGGTATTTAATCCATGACTGTAAAGCTTTTTCAGTGGGCCATAGTCCCATGAACTTACAGATGATGGCATATGTCCCCATGTGCTCCCTGTGCGCCTACAGCCCTGGATTATTCAAAATAACCCTGGGAGTGAAGTCAGCTTTGCGTTTGCAGGGTCCCTTGCTTTTCTTGTCTTTACTTTCCTGTTTTTTGTCTTCTAACTCTTTGTCTTTTGTGCCATATTGATCCTTAGCTTTGGGTTCTTCTATTTCCTCTCCCGTAATTCTTTTTCCTTCCACAACTGTTTCCCTAGCATTTTCTAGAGGCTTCTTGCCTCTGCTGGCCACAACCTCCTTGTAGGAGGGAGTGGAGCCCCCTCCTCTACTGCCCTTCATAGGGCTCTCTGATTGCCCCTGTCTGCGCTGAACGTTGTTCGACCTCCGTTGTTCACTTTCCGCCAGAGTTCGCAAAAACCCTCGATCGATGACCAGTCTGCACATGTCCTTATACCAGCAGAGCATTGTAAGATACCTTACATATAGGAAAAGATGATGATTTTAATAACAAGAATCCATGAATAACGACAGATAAACTGTAACCATAGCCTTAATGGACCTCGGCTACCAAAGAAATCCATTACATTATTAGTAAACTTTACAGAATGTTGAAAAGGGGCTCCAACCCGTGGGAGACTTTAAACAAAAAAAAACATATACATTACATCACTTAAACCATTCTTTCTCTTGGGAAGAATGTTTGTTACATAATAATAACCAATACAAAATTCAAACTTAGCATTCTACCACTGTGCAGACCCTAGAGCAGGTAGGCCCTACCAAGAATTTAAATATGGCACGACCTGAGGAGGTTGACTACGAGAAAGTCCTCGAGAGGTAAACGTAAAACAACAAAGAGATGCTATCCTTCTGAGCGGACGAACACAACTGGGCCTTACCCAAAAATTAAGGCGGCTCCTAGAAAAACGCAAAGGAAACGAGTCCCCTCAAACAACCATATGCAAACCTTTCGAACCGAGACTTACCCAGAGTGTTTATTCGCAACAGCGACCTCCGAGAAGAGCCAGAACCGCTAAGGTGGAGGCCGAGGTACTTGAGCCTGAATCCCCTTCACTGTGTCAGAAGGAACCAACATTTAGTGAATAACATAACCTGGAGATAAATAAGAGCAACAATCTAAGCGAAGCCCAGAATACATAGCTAGCCCTCTGAGGCAGTGTTTCTGTCTCATTCAAAGCACCGAACCATGGTAGGAGGAGCAGAGCTCCAGCAGACATGCAAAGTGTAGGAACCAAATGAGCCTCAACTCAGCCACCGAGAAAGCATACTTTCCGTTGATGGAATTGTAACCCTAGGATCGAGTAATTGAGCTCTCCATCGTTGATGAGAGAGGGATCCCGAGGCTTCCAGCTGGGGAAGGATGCCCTGCATGTGCCACGCAGCTAAGGTAGAACCATGGAGATCATCAAACTCAATCGAACGATCTAGAGAACAGCTCGCAAGGGATAGAGTCACAGAACCAGATAAACGTGATATTAATGGTAAGGTACAGTGCATAGTGACAAGTGAACCGAAAAATCCAGAAACACCATAATCTCTCATAAAATATCAGTGGGATGGGGAAACAGAAATGTAACACCTGTCCTAAAACCATGCAAACATTAATATGGCAATTAACCTTTGAATTACCAAGTTACTGTGGTTAGATGCTCCGACTGCAGATATTTATATATAATTAATTTATTATTTTTTATGTATTGGACAGTGTAATAAGAGGTTTGTGACATGATATGGGCTATCCTATGGCCAAGAAAATAAGTAGTTTGCTAATGGATTGTATATTTTTAATGTTGGATTTTGGCAAGTTAATTATATAATTGTAGATATATATAATTGTTTATTTAATGTCCATTAACAAATCATATATATATGATATAATTTTTTTTAATTACATTTTAGTAAGTTAATTATATAATTGTAAATATTTAATATCCATTAACAAATATGTATTGTTTCCATCATATGACCCCTTTTTTCGAGCGGTTGAGTGGCCCTCTTTTTCTGGCGGTTTTTCCCTTGCAAAGTCCTTTTCTGGCGGTTTTTCCCTTGCAAAGTCCTTTCTAGCCATGCGTTGAGTGGGAGCAGCTTCTGCTCATTAGTGAGATGCGATAGTTTACGATTTGAACCTAACATTTAATGATGCATAAACTCCATATAAATCAATTGGTGTACACTTTTTAACCAGTAAATAGCATTGTTATCAATCCAGGGTAAAGATAAACTACATAACAAAAATCAATTGGTGTAAATTTTCTAAAGAAAAATCACTGTTATCCATCCTATATAAATCAATTGTTATCTTACTGAATATATGATTAATATTGAGAGATATTTTAAAAACAATTAAATTTTAAATAGGAAATTTTTTTTTATAATAAATTTTTTAAAATTATTATTTTATGCCTTACGGCATTTCCTTTGCAACCTCTGGTGCAAATGCTAGTTATACCCTCATAGAATAGGGCAAATGTTATGTAAGCTTTATAACATTCAAAAGTACAATTTGAACAATAAAAAGTTACATATTTTTTTTTACACTCTAAAATAAGTTTACACTTGAAGAAATTTAATCCCTCTGGACTCATATTAGATCTGTGATTAAGATGGATCTATGTTGGTCTTAAGATAAATAACTGGTAGCATTGATTATTTCAAAATTACACCAACTCCACAATACTCAAATATTATATTTAGTGAATAGATACCCTGTATAGTATTAATTAACATTTTTAGTCATATTAAGTATAAGAGAATTAATGTACCTAAACATTAACATTTTGTTTCTATACTTTTATAAATTAGTTTGTATAAAATGTTTTTATATTATTTGTGCCTCTACATTAATGGTCTAAGAGTCTTTGTTCTTCACAAATATTAATATGGTATTAATTAATTGTGTTTTAATTTAATTTCTATCATTATTAATTAATTTACCATTTTAATTGTTATTTAATTAAAAATATAATTTTTATTATTTTTAAATATTAAATAATATTTTTTATTATTTTTAAATAATTTGTCAGGCCAGGAGTAACTCCAGTTTGACAGAAAACTCAGAAAAATTGATTCGATTTATTACATTAGGTAGCTATTGTTATATACAAGAATGTGACTGCTTAGTTCACAAGGATAATTTTAGGGGCGAATGTTCGCCCTTTGACGAAATTAAGGGGTTTTAAATTTTTAGTGGGCGAATATTTTGTATCATAGTACATTTTTACAAATCACCTCAAATAGCCCACCTTATTTTAAGGGAGAGGGTAAAAAAGGTAAATTTAGCCCTTGAAATTAGGACTTACAACCTTCCATTCGCCCATTCTCAAGAATAGGTTTTATTTAAGTGAATCCATTCGCCCATTTTCAAGAATAGGTTTTATTTAAGTGAATGCTATGGGCCAAATACCATATTTATAAAAGAGGTATGGTAAATTAATAAAAATATAAATAAATGAGAGGTATGGTAAATAAATAAAACATTTTATATATTTACTCCATAAGTCACCTTATATACATGTAAGGGTGTAAACAAATAAAAATATAAGTAAAGTGGAGGTATGGTAAATAAATAAAACGTCTTTTTATACTTACTCAAAAGGTATGGTAAATAAATAAAAATAAAAATAAACTAGACGTATCGTAAATAAATAAAACCTCTTTTTATATTTAGTCCATAACCCTCGTTCTATTTATGAAGGCTCAAGAAAGAGGTTTTATTTAAGTGAATCCTTTGGGCCAAATACCATATTTGTAAAAGAGGTATGGTAAATTAATAAAAATATAAATAAACTAGAGGTATGGTAAACAAATAAAACATTTTTTTATATTTACTCCATAAGTCACCTTATATTTATGAACACTCAAAAAATGGGTTATATTTAGGTGAAACCTATGGCCAAAATACTATGGGACAAATACCATGGACTAGATTGTTATTAATACCATGCAAAAAAACCATTATTAACCCTAATATTAGAATTAATAAAAGTAAAAATGGCACATGGTATTCACCAAAATGGCACATGGTATTGACCCATGGTATTCACGAATGTAGCCTATTTAAATGGGGGAATTAAACCAGCATGTAGCCTATGCTAAGATTCACTAGGACTTTACAAAGTTTTATTATTTAGTGAAAGACTCGCCAAGATCTTACAATATTTTATAATTGAGTAAAATATTCGCCATGCCTCGTGAGAGATTCGCCAAAAATTATATATTCATATTATATTATTGATAAAATCGCCTTCCATTTTTCCTATATACCATGGAGATTCGCCCATTTATTATATTTATAAATTTAGGGGGGGTTCTTAAAATTTTCCCTGTTAGTTCATCTTCTGATGACTGTTCACATTCCAGGTTCACCCAATCGCAGAGGATTAGGTGTCAATATTCCCCCCCCTTAATCTGAAGGGATGTTGGTGAGTCCAAGCATCATTCTGAATCTTTCAAGCTTTTCTCTTCCAAGCGCTTTGGTGAAGATGTCTGCAATTTGCTCATTTGTGGAACAATGATGGAGATGGATTGTTTTGGCCTCAACATGATGTCGGATCAGATGATATTTAGTATTGATGTGCTTTGTACGATCATGGAACTTTGGATTCTTGGCCAACTTTATTGTAGAGGTGTTGTCAATCATGAGTGGAGTTGATTGTACTTGTTTTACCTGCAAATCTTCAAGAATTTTCCTGAGCCACACAATTTCTTTCATTGCTTCAGCTGCTGCCACGTATTCTACTTCTGTTGTGGAATCTGCTGGAACCGATTGTTTATGTGATCTCCAAGAGACAACTCCTGATCCAAGACTCATAGCATATCCTGAAGTAGATACCCCAGTTTCTTTGTCTCCATCGAAGTCTGAATCAGAGTATCCAATCAAGTTGAAGTCGTCCACCTGTGTATACTTTATTCCAAGGTCTTGAGTTCCCTTCAAGTACCTTAGAACTCTTTTTGCAACAGACCAATGTCCCTCACAAGGCTTTTGCATAAACCTGGAGAGGATTCCAACAGCAAATGAAATGTCTGGTCTGGTAGTAGTGAGGTAGATGAAACTTCCTATATGCTGTCTATACTTTGTTGCATCCTCAAATTCCTTTCCTTCAATAGATGTGAGCTTTAAGTTTTATTCCATTGGAGTAGAAAGAGGATTGCACTCTGTCATGCCAAATCTGTTTAACAAATCTCCAATGTATTTCTTTTGAGAAAGAAATATGGATTTTGGATGTTGGGTTACTTCAATGCCAAGATAGTAATGAACATAGCCCAAATCCGTCATTTCAAAACTTTTCCCCAATTCCTTCTTTATGGATGCAATGTAGCTTTCATTGTTCCCTGTCATTAAAAGATCATCTACATATACCACAAGATATACAACTGTTTTGCCAACTTTCTTGACAAATAAAGTTGCATCATCAAGATCAAAATGATTGAAGTTGAGTTTCAGAAGATGCTTAGTTAGTTTTTCATACCAGGCTCGCGGTGCTTGTTTGAGGCCATACAAGGACTTCACAAGTTTGCATACTTTTTGTTCATCTCCTTTCACAACAAATCCTTCAGGCTGGGACATAAAAACATTCTCTTTTAGATCTCCATTCAAGAATGCAGTTTTTACATCCATTTGATGGACTTTCCAACCGTTCTGAGCTGCTAGTGCAAAGAGTGTCTGGATGGTGGCCCATTTTGTTGTGGGGGCAAAAGTTTCCTCATAATCGACCCCTTCCTTCTGTGCAAAACCTTTTGCCACAAGCCTAGCTTTGTGCTTGTCAAGTGAGCCATCAGCTTTGTATTTGTTCTTTTAGACCCACTTGCAGCCAATTGGTTTGGTTCCAAATGGAGGATCAACCAGCTTCCAAGTGCCATTCTTTATGAGGGCATCATACTCCTTTTTCATCGCTTCTTTCCATTCATCATGAGAAGCAACTTCTTTGAAGGAAGTTGGTTCAAAATCTGTAGACAAGTTCAATTCACAATCATAAGTAACATCCATATCAACAGGTGAATTAGAGTCATCTACATCACCTCCATCTTGTCGGTTTGAATTTCTGGTTCTTGTTTTTCCAATTTCATCAGGATGAACACTTTCAAGTGTCTTTGTCAGCCACTTTGGGGGACCTTTCTGAGATGGTCCAGGCTGCTCTGTTGATTGAGTTGGGATTGAATCAAGATTGAGTCTCCTAATTCTATCAATTACATCACTTAAAGCATCATCTGTTGTTGGAGTTTCATGCAGAGGAGATTGTTCTTCAGAAGAAGAAGATTCCACATGTTGTTCTAGTATAGGAATCCCCCCTTCAAGATGTGGAATCTGATTATCAAATTCTTGAAATGATTTTGTTTTTGCGAATCTATCCAAGCGATCAAGTTGCCGCTCAACAACATTGTCAGATTTGGATGATTCAAGAAAAATGACATCTCTAGATACAACAAACTTTTTATTTACTTCATCATAGAGGCGGTATGCTTTAGAGGTGTTTGAATACCCCAGGAAGATACACTTACGACTTCTAGCACCAAGTTTGTTTCTATGTACCTTTGGTATCAAAGCATAACAGGTGGAACCAAAGATCCTAAGATGTTTTACCGAAGGAACATGTCCATACCACAATTCATAAGGAGTCTTGTTTCTTATAGCATTAGATGGACATCTATTCTTTATATATGCAGCACATAGAACAACATCAGCCCAAAACATTATCTTTACATTTTTGAAGAAAAGCATGGATCGTATCATATTCAAGATTGTTCTATTCATTCTTTTAGCTACACCATTATGTTGGGGATTATAAGGCACAGTTGTTTGATGTTTGATCCCATGTTGGCAAAGATAGTTTTCAAATTCATTTGATGTATATTCTTTTCCATTATCAGTGCGAATAGACCCAATATGAGATTGTGCATCATTTTCAATCCATTTATGAAAATTCTTGAATGCTTGAAAAGCATCAGATTTGTTCTAAATAAACCCAACACATTCTGGTGTAATCATCAATAAATGTCATGATATATTTATTTCCATTTGCAGAAGGAACAGGCAGTGGACCACATAAATCTGAATGAATGAGTTCAAGCTTCCTATGTGCTCTTGAATGTGAATCATGAAAAGACTGTTTGCTATGCTTTCCTAGAATGCAAGCATCACATTGCTTATGTTTCCTAGGAATTGTAGGCAAACCAGCAACACCATTTTTCTTCAATAAGCGGAGACTGTCATAGTTTAAATGTCCAAATCTAGCATGCCATAATAAACTTGATGGAAGTGTACCTTCTTCATGATGAGAAATATATGAGAAATGTTGTGCATGAGCAGAGGTTCCTTGCAGTTTGAGAAGCCTTTCTTCTTCTATTCCCCTCATGACAAGTGAGTGGTCAAATTCTTTTCTTACCTCAAGCTTGCCATCAAACATATGAATGGAGTGACCTTGCTGGCAGATGTGGACCAAGGACAACAAGTTTCTCTTGAGTTGTGGGAGATATAGAACATGATCCAGAAGAAAGTCTGGAAGACCAGGCAGTTTAAGCCTGATTGTGCCAAGCCCTGATGGCTTGATTTTTGACTGATCTGCAAAGTATACCGCTCCATCAACATTGTCAGTGAAATCTTCAAAAAAATCTTTTCTATGAGTCATATGACAGGTTGCTCCTGAATCAAGCAACCAATCATTTTTCGAAGAAGCAAGTGAAGCATTAAACAAATCTTCATTTACTCCAATGTTACATTGTGCCTCAATATAGTGAGCGGATTCAGGTGCTTTACCTTTGTCTGTATCATCAGTTTTACCTTTCTGCTGGTTTCTTTTCTGCTCAATTTTGTCCCATGGTAGCTTGCATGTAGAAGCATCATGTGATCCATTTTGTTTACAGCGAATGCAATGTAAGTCTGCCTTTTCTCCTTGAGAATGTCTGCCCCCCTGCCTCTGAAGTATCTTCCTCTTCCTCTTCGTCCACCTCTTCCTCTTGTAGAATCTTGAGCAGGATGCTTTTCTTTATGAGCAAGGCACACAGTCTCTTTAGAAGATTTAGGAGTTGTCTTCTTTCCAAAGGCTTTCTCTCTTTCAGCAAACTTTTTCACAAGAGAGTCAAAGGTTATATCTTTAAGATTTCCATTTTCTTGTAAAGACTCAAGATAATTGGAGTAGGTAGGATAGAGTGCCTTGAGAAAAGAAATAAGAGGGATATCCAGCTCAACTTTAGTGGATTTAATATCATGCATTATAGACTTTACTTTAGATGCAAGAGCAAGAGGATCATTATTTTTCAATTCAAGAGTGAAGAGTTTAATTATGAGCTGAACAACTTCAAGTGCAGAATGTGAGTCATAGAGTTCTTTCGGCTTTTTTAAAGCTTCAAAGGCAGTTGAATATGATGAAATATGGCAACTTACTTCTTCATTTACAGATGTTGCGATTAATGCATAGGCTTTTCTGTTCTTGTTTTCCCAAATAACGAGCTCTTTGTCTGATGTAGGCTGCACTGGGTCATTGTCTCCTTCTCCGACACACACTCCTTTCCACAACTCATTAAAGATGAGGGTGTGTTTTATCATCTGGGACCATTCAGGATAGTTCTCCTTGCCAGTGAGAACTATTCCTATCTTAGAGATGATTGAATGCATTCTGTAAAAAAATACTTCTGCTGATAAAAAAACTTTCGCTGATAAAAAACTTCTGTTGATAAAAAAAAACTTTCTGCTGATATACAATGAAGTTGTACTCAAAAGGGCAACTCAAAAGATTTCAAATCCATAATGTGACCCCTATAAATCCATCATTGTATAAATTCACCTTACATAAACCTCATATAAGTTTCATATAAGTCCATCATTGTATAAATTCACCTTACATAAACCTCATATAAGTTTCATATAAGTCCATCATATAACCCTCATAAAACTTCACCTTATAAATCTTATATAAATCTCATAAAACTTCACCTATAAATATCATGGTCATGCGCACTCTTTGAACTGTAATTTACAGCGGTCAACTTCGGCAAAGCATTAAACCAAGTTATGGGTGAACCAAGTTATGGAGGCCAGCGCACAAAACTTATTTTAAATTCGAACTTATTTGAATCAGGCAGCAAGCGTATTTATTGGAAAACTTCAAAATATATGTCAGCAGCATTTATTTGAAACAGGCATTCGATACCATTCTCAACGGAGCAGACTGAAACAAATTGTTTCCATCTCTACTGACCGGAAAAAACTCGATGAATCTGCGATTTCAAAATAAATAAATTCAACTTCTCGATCTCTGTCAAAGATAATTTTTTTTCGAATGATGAAGCAATCCCTGAAGAGGAAGGGAATAGAGTTAGCTTGATTAAGCCCGGGGCCCCATGGGGATGATATCCCGCTTCCGAGATTGAACAGTGCGACGATGGGCTGTTGAGGGTTCAGCACCGTTTCTCAGCTTCTGTAAGACGAACTGTCTTCTCCTTTGTTGTTCGATTATTGTGCCAGTATGCCCAATAATCAAATCTAAATACATATACCGTTTTCTTGCTTTTATACCTTGTGATTTCTGTATTTTACAATGGGATTTAACAGAAGTTGACTTGTTTTGAAGTATGGAATAAACTGTACAAAAGCTACGAACCAACATAACCCATTTTCTTTGAAGTACGAAATAAACTGTACAGAAGCTATGAACCAATATAACCCATTTTCTATGATCACTATCCACGCACATTCAGAACTGCATGTGAGAGCATGACAACAACTTGCAGATACGGATAGAAGAACTTACTATACCACCATGCGTTTGCTGATGCTGAATATACGATTTCTGTGTGTCAATGTGAGGGACAACGTTCAATACCACCATACACAGTCAATTCAACAGCGTTCCAATTGAACAACGTTTCAATGGAATGGTGCGAATGGGTGCCATAATGGAGATTCGAACCTTGACTGTTCAATTTCAGATGCGGTCAGGCCTATGCAGGTCAGAGACAAGCGTTATGGACAGAGCGCAGTGGCAGAGGCAGATTATTTCAGAACAGAAGGGAATAAAGCAGAGGCAGAGGCAGAGGTCAGGACAGAGGAGTTACAAGGAGCATAATAGCTAAAACAAGGAGCTGGCTCTGATACCATGTCAGGAACTCCAGTTTGGCAGAAAACTCAGAAAAACTGATTCGATTTATTACATTAGGTAGCTATTGTTATATACAAGAATGTGACTGCTCAGTTCATCTTCTGATGACTATTCACATTCCAGGTTCACCCAACCATAGAGGATTAGGTGTCAACATAATTTAATATTAAAATTAAAATTAATTTTTTTAAAATAATATTATTAATATTAACGAATAATTTAATATTAATTTATTTATTTTTAATAATATAAATAATATTAACACATAAAAATTTTCAATATTAATAATCAAATTAAAGGGAACCTTTAATCATTTGTGAATTGTCAAGGTAAAGTAACAACTAACCACTACACGACTTAGCACTTTTATGAGTGTCTGTGGAAGGCCATAACCAGAATTATCATTTACTTCCTATTAGTTTTGAGGTTGACTTTTTCCAGTCGCTAATGATTAAAAAGGTGAACACAATTTCCATTATTTATATATAATAAAATTGAAATTTTATTGTGGTTTCCAATACCTTCACACAGCATTGCCAACACTGCCTTGACATTTCTACCTCTTTGAAAACTCAACAGCCACTCTCTCCACCACCTTCCTAACACCGCCATCTGAAACGTAGGCTCTCATCACACACTTGCTACTTGAAGTTGTCTAATGTTATCAGGTAGCTAATGCTATTGAGACACTCCAATTCACACCAAATTAGTCACATATTACCTAGCGAAGAAGGTGCACAGGACATATGTAATGAGAGTTTATCATCTTAATCAAATTTTTAGATTTCAAATTGTCATATTACTTGCAATAGACACACATCTATTGCTAGTTAAAATTTTCATATTACTTAATTTAAAGGAGTAAGGCAACACACCTATTGCTAGTTCACCCAACAACCTTGCTCATACCATAAGTCATTCAAATAAAAAATTTGAAATTATCAAACAAATCTTTATCTCTTTACTTTATCAAAAATGATTAGCCTTCTCTTCACTATATCATTAAATAAACAAATTTACCACTAAAAGTTGATTTGTTGTTCTCTCTCCTACTATGTACATGTTCACTCTAAATCTCCTCCTTCCAACTCTGGCCTACAAATATTTGAGCTTCTCTATTACGGCCTCCAGCTAAGGTGCTTGTACCTTTATTTAACAAGTAAAGCAGGGATAAAGCATCGATAAAGGCTTCGTGAAGGGAACTGGTCTCAAACCAACCAAATTCAGAACAAAAGAAGCACAATAAACATGGAATGAAATTTGAAAATTATTACTTCATCTGGAAAATGAGTTCCATGGTGAGGTATCCATATACATGTTTTTGCTTAGCAACCATCAAGCCATTGAGTGAGTCCAAAAAGTATGAATAATAAATTTTAAGGATATTTTTAAATTTTGTTTTTATGTAATGGTTATTTATTAAATTCTAAAATATTTCCATAATTTATAATTTTAATAATAATAAAATATTAAAATAAGAATTATAAACTCTTTACCATAATAAAAAAAAATAATAATAAATCACAATATGTAAGAGGAAAGAAACTAGTGAACAATATGGAAAGACTTCGTAGATTAATTTTAAATAATTTAGTTCATTATAAATAAGATGTAATCACCTTATGGACAAATCAATAAGTAATGTACAATTGAGGAGGGAAATTAGTGAACAACACTTTACAATAGAAAAAGGAAAAAATTATATGAAATCACAATATGTAAGAAGGAAACTAGTGAACAATATCTTTACGATAGAAAAAGGAAAAAATAATAAGAAATCACAATATGTAAGAAGGAAACTAGTGAACAATATGGAAGGACTCGTAGATTAATTTTAATTATTTTAAATAGTTGTAAATAAGATATAATCACGTGATTGACAAATCAATAAGTAATCTACAACTCAGGAGGGAAACTAGTGAACAATATAGAAAGATTGGTAGATTAATTTTAGTTTATTTAAATCGTTGTAAAGAAGATGTAGTCACGTGATGGACAAATCAATAAGTAAGCTACCACTAGAGTTGTAGATTGAGACCAATACACTGAGCCCCAGAAACAGTTCCCACAATAATTTTTCAATCCAAACACATTGCTCAGAGATTCAACTTAGAGAGAATGAGAAGGAGATAAACTTGAAAACAATGTTGAATCCTTAAAACCAACTCAAAGAGATCTATTTTAATGGAGCGAATATTCTCTTCAACTAAGAATTTTTTTTAATAAGCTTTCTTCAGCTTTGAGATTGTGAAAGTTAGATTTATGTATATTGCAGATTCTGAAATATTGTTAAAATCTGACCATAAAAAGATGCTCCAAATAATTGCAGCTTCTGAAATATTGTTAAAATCTGACAATAAAGAGATGTTCCAAATAATTGACTCCTCTCTTTAGCATCAGATTAATCAATACTCCACTTAACAATGCCCTATTGGAACTGGGATTTTTTTATAGGCTTCCCACCGGTGGAGCATGGAACCCTAGCACACACTCAACTTCGTTTACTGTGGTGTAAAATAAAAATGAGTATAAAGCTGCCAGAGAAGATGCCACCTTACAATTTCGTGCAAAAGAGTGAAACATGTTCAACGTCAAATATATTCACCATGTGAAACATGTTCAAAGATGTTCAACTTGAAATATATTGACTATGAGAAGATTGAAATATATTCACCATGTGAAACATGTTCAAAGATGTTGAACCTGAAATATATTGACCATGAGAAGATGGAAATATATTCACCATATGAAACATGTTCAAAGATGTTGGACCTGAAATATATTGACCATGAGAAGATTGAAATATATTCACCATGTTCAAAGATGTTCAACGTGCAATATATTCACCATGAGAAGATTGAAAACTGTTCAGCATACAAAGTATTGGACATGGGAAGAGTGAAAGTCGCAGCTGCCTACTCGTTTCACAGGAGGGTACGATTTAGTAGAGACGCATCCCTTCCAGCCAACCGTTTGAAATTCCTTTAGGAATCACTTGGCACATCATCATACTATGTATGTTACTTTTAATTAATTTATATGCATTTCGACTAGCGATAATGTCTAGTATCACAGCCCCATGATGATTTGTATAGCGTAGTTTAATTAATAATTTTATTTTATTTTTATATTTTGTTTCGGGAATTTTATTAAAAATATGATATAGATATTTCGAAATCATGAATGACGTGATTCCTAAAATATAAGTGGTATAGATTTTTTTTTTTAATTATTAATTCATTATTATATATTAAAATTATATTTTAAATAATAAAAAATCTCAATTAATTTAATTAAATTTTGATTATCCTCATGACACGTGTAAGGGTTATAATTTTGAAATTTGTCCTCATATGATGGGGTTCATGACAAGTGTGAAGCTATGGGCCAGTCTAATAAAAAATAATTATATTTTTATCATTTTGGAATTGATACCCATCTTCGAGGCTACACTCAAATTTCCTGTGTAATTTCGATTTAGGTTATAGTTCAGTTGGCTACCGTCAATCAAGATAGGTGTTTCTTGCAGGATTTAAATTCGATTGGTTTGAAATTCGATTTGTTTGTCTGTATCAATACTGAAATTGTATTTAAGTGAAACTAGTACTAGGTAGGTGTTATATTTTTGAAAAGTGATTAACTGAAGAAATCTTGTTTTGAGACATATTAAAATTGGATCACAAAATTTGTAGAGACCAAATATCAACCTCATCATTACATTACATCCTCTGAACTTTAATGTTTTTTAAAAATAATATATAAAATTAAATTCATTGTGAAAATATCATTGCATCAACTTCAATGTTTTCTAAAAATAACATATAAAACTGGGTTCATTGTAAAAATACTGTCAGACCTTCCATAGGAAAAGAATGTAACTAGGGTGCTCTCCTAGTTACTATTCTTTTGAATAACATATAAAACTGGGTTCATTGTGAAAATACTGTCAGACCTTGCATAGGAAAAGAATGTAACTAGGGTGCTCTCCTAGTTACTATTCTTTTGACTTTAATTTAAATTATATTATTTTTTTAAAATATAAATTATCATTTAAATTGATTTATTTTTACTTTATTTATTGAATAAAATAATATGAGATTTAATAGTTTAATATAGAAAGATAATAAATAATTAATTAATCACATGATACTTGTAAAACAAGGTCAAAAGGAGGCCTCATCTATGGTATTGATATTCTTCGAAGATCCGGCACGATGGCAAGCAACGGTTTCGAACCCTCGCCGTTCACTCGCATTCGCAAGGTATTATCGAGCTGCAGATTTTGATACCTCACGCATTGGGGCCAGAACTTGCGAGTCTGCGGGTCGGATCATGTGCTGGGAGCGTGGGAAATGAAGCAGGGACAACAAAGAACGCCCTGGATTCAGGCTGCGGAGTTTCTTTTCTGGCATGCAACCCTCCCCGTGCCGTATGATCTCTCATGCCATTACAGTTACTCTCTCGTCGCCGATCAGCAATTTCTCAGGGCGGAATCAGGCGAAAGCTATTCCCTCACACTCCCTCAAAGACTTCCGGACGAAGCCTCCGTCGAAAGTCACGATTTCAGGCGGGTTAAAGAAAATGTAAAGGCCCAGAACGTGGACGGGTTGGGATCTACAGGTTCTCTACCTGTTTCGATCGCTGCAATCAAAGAAGGGGGACTGCATGATGCAGATCTGCCCCCTCTCTCAACGGATTGGCTCAAACAGTATAGATCTGGGCCGGATCTATTTGATCTGACCAATTCTCGAGAACAGCTAGAACCCAGGAAGCAGATAGGTGGCAATATGCATAGATCGAGCAGAGGGTTTGCAGACATCGACATGCAAATGGAAGAACGACCCACTAAGAGGTCAGATCTGGAAGATTGTTCACAGTCAGAGCACATGCGGTTCAGCAGCGACACTGGCTTAGGCAGATCAAGAACCCAGCAGAAACCCAAGCCACAGGTAACAATAACACGTTTTCAGATTTTCATTAAAACCCCATAGGGGAAATCTTGTTTAGTGTGGGTTCATGCAGAATGCACCATCATGCAGCTGAAACAGCAAATTCAGGAATTGACCGGATGTCCTGTTCAGATCCAGCATCTAGTCAGTGGTAGGTGGTCCCTCCAGGATAATAGAACCCTGGAAAGCTATGAGATTAGTCCAGAAACAACCATTGTTTTAAACCTCAGGCTGAGAGGAGGGGCTCTATCCCAGGGACAGCAAAGCTCCTCAAGAGGGGACAAGGGGAAAAAGACAGCACCTCAGCAACAACCCAAGGGAGGTTCCTCCTACAAAAACATTCTTCAGGGTAACAAAGATACAGGGTCCTCTCCAGATCAAGGCAGATATACACCTAGGCCATACATAGTAGATCAGTTAGGGCAAACCCCAGCCCTAAACTTTGATTCTACAGGGCTTGATGATTTCGTTAAGTCCTATGAAACGCAGGCCCTAATCTGTCGTTTTAACAGTTTCTGGCCAAAACCAATGGATCTATTTCATTGGATTTTCACCACTTGGACCATGGAATGTGATATACATTTATGCTCCAAGGGGTTTTTTATAGTTAGATTCGCATCCTTGGAAGTCAGAGATACAATCATCAGAGATGGGCCTTGGTTCTAGGGAACATCAGGGCTGTTCATGACCCCATGGTTCCCAGATTTCGATCCAAACAACATGACTGTATCCAAAGTGCCGGTTTGGGTCTGTCTATATAACCTTCCCCTTCACTTTTGGAGTGAACGAGTCTTGGAAGGAATTGGGAACAGCATAGGGAAATATATCAAAACAGATCTGGAGAGGATTGATGAAAGGGTATACACTTTTGCACGCATTTGTGTGGAAGTAGATCTAAGCAAAGGGCTGCCAGACAACATAAGACTGATCTACAAACAACAAAATTGGCTGCAAGCACTAGACTATGAAAATACTGCTTTCAGATGCAGGCTCTGCAGGTAGACAGGACACCTGCAAAGCACATGTCCAGAAGCCAAGAAAGCAAACAGTAAAAAGAAGCAGAAAGGGAAGCAGAGAAAATGATGGCAATTTCCTCCCCCTAACTCAGATGATGAAGAATCAGAAGCAGAAGAGGATGACACCCCCGCAGAGAATGCAGAGGTATCCCAAGAAATGGAGACTCAGAAGGAAACTACATCAGATAACAAGATTTCACAGCTCCACCCAAATCAGGCAGAGAAGGAAAGCGAGGATCAAAGCATGGGAGGGATCAAACGGCATCACCACTCAGATACTTCAGACTCAGACAAGGAAACAGCCTCACAGAAAGCAGAAACACAGTTAGTCATAGCTTCGATCGAGCCCACTCAAGGAGAGTGGCGCAAGGTCGAAAAGAAAAAGGGGAGAAAAACTTGAAGTGTGAGTTTTTACTCACTGCCGGAATTCAGTTTTTTGCCTCTTTCTTCTTTCTCCTCTCTTTTCCTTTCTTCTTCTTCTTTATGCACGTTAGCTTTTTAACGTTGCGTGGGGTGCGAAAGCACTCGAGCCCAAATGGGCAGCTTATGGAAATGCTTCAATGCATCCGCTAGTGTAACTTTTCATTTTTTAAATAAAGGTTACTTTTTTTTCCCCTGGAAAAAAAAACAAGGTCAAAAGGAATTTCGTCCTACAAAACAAAGTTGTTTCAATCCATATAACAAAATCAAATATCTTTTCTTAATATTTTACCTTCAAGTGGGAACTCCACGTTATGGATCCACTCTACCGAATATCCCAATTTCAATTATGGTAAGAAATGAATAAGAAGGGAAGTTGTTTATCAATGGAGTAAATTGGTTTCGTGATTAGAATTTGGTTATTTTTTTCTTAAAAAAATTAATAATAAAAGCTTTTGAGTCTTGTTTTTGATAGTGAAAATAGATTCAACACCATAAAAAATACCAAAACACCTGAATTTTAAAAACAATTATAACTAAAATTTCCAAAAATAATTACCATATTTAACTAAAATCTGACCCCAAAGTTCATTCTTTTATGATCAATTTACTCCATTTTTAGAATGCAACAGGGGCAGTAGAGATGAAACTAGTTTGCCACGTCATATTGATGTCAGGTCAGGTCAGGTCCCCTGTATACGTTAAGTTAAACAAATCCAATTTTCCAAACACCGAGAGGTATAGTCAACCCAGAAAAGGTATCTGTTTATTTAAACTGTCCACATGCAAAGGTTTTTTTGACAGCGGCGTAACCACTACAGTGGCACAGGTTTCAAATATTTTATTTACTAAATATCTCTACCTTATTTATTTATCTATTTTGGATACATTATTTTATATTATAGAGCATGTTCACCTTACTAATATGGAGATTTATTTATTATCTATTTAGGATATTTTATTTTATACTAGAGAGCGCATACACTTCACTGATATAAAAATGTAACCTTTCATACATGTTAAATGTCAACCTAGGATCTCAAATTAATGCGTTTACTAACCAACTGAAATTTAGTATTTAATTTTATTGACTTCCAATCTGATTTTAAGATTAAACCACGCAATCTCATATTCACCCTTAAAAGGTTGTTCAACCATAATCTGATATATTAAGATTAAAAAATATGAGGTCAGATTTTAGGCCAACTGTTCTTAAAATTAAATAACTTTTACAATCACATCTATGCCATGCAACCCCACAATGTCATATTCATTCCGATCTTATCAGATTAAATAAATAATAAATAAGAATGAAAGGGCGCGTGACAGCGCAATATGATAAAAATACGTGATATACGATTTTTTTTCTAGACCTTTATAGATCTAAGAAACGACAAAAGTACCCCCACCAGATCACAAGAACCCGAATCAAGAATACATCAATCAGAGTACCTAGGCATAGTCTCCTCAGCTCCTCCTCTTCTGCAAAGGTTTTTTTTTCCCTTTTTTTAGACGTCTATAGATTTCTAATGACAAACGTATCCCCACCAGATCACAAGAAGCCGAGTCAATAATACAACATTCATAGTAATTAGACATCGTCTCCTCCTCCTCTTATGCAAAGTCTACTCCTTGAATCACATGGACACAACCTCCCACTGCTCCCACCCATGAAAGACGCTATCAAAAGTATTTGGTCAATAAACAACACAAGCGTTCCATAAACGAGATACTCAATCGAAAAAACATGTGCGCTGCCCAACTTAGACGACCTTTACATGCATTTGATTGCGCTTATGTATCTTTGACTCCACTGCATTTCGAGGTTCAGGGGCTACGAGGTAGCCGCGAGAAGAATTCAAGCACTGGCAGGTGACATGGGCGGCTAGTCAAATCTAGAATCAAACAAAGATACTAACTTGTGAACCTCTTTTAATATGCGAAGTAGACTTTTCTCATTAATTTTACTGCTTTTTATAATTACTACAGCGCTGTCTCTCATATTTAATGCCCTTAGTTCAGACTTCAGTTGAAGATTCCTCATTTAAATATTTGATCTTTTTTTTTTAGTTTTCATTGCTTCTTTTTGTATAGTTTTCTGCCATGCATCAATGCTTGATTGACCTATTCATCTTAATTTTTTATTGAACAATTATATGAATAGATTTCCATTAAGAATATATCTCAGAAATAATATTATCTTGTAATAGTTGCTACAACCTTCCACTAAAATTTTGCCTTAGCTTTGTTTTGGAGCCTCCCTACCAACCATCTTTAGCAGCATGTCTTGCACTGCCCAAGTACATATGTTTTCAGTTGAGTTTCTTGGTTTAACAGCTTGTGTTTGCTAGCTTGTTTGTCTTTCACCCGCAAGATGACATCCCGTGAATTGGTCTTCAAGTGGCTCTGGGGCTCACTTGGCAAATTGCGTAGAATTGGAGGGCAACTAGCTTTGTTTTCCAGAATTGCGTAGAGCATCAAGGCAATCTACTCCTCTCTAGAAATGCGTAGAGCAAGCAGATTGCGTTCCCCTTGAAAATTGTGCAGAACAACCCATCACTATGCTTTCTCTCAGAATTTGCGTAGATTTGGCTGGCAGCCTTGGCTTCAGTCCATAAATTGCGCAAAGCTTGAGGGGCAGCCAGAGCCACTCAACCTAGAAATTGCGCAGAAGTCATCCAGAGGCTTGCAGTCCGTTGCATGTGCTCCCAAGTTGACAGATTCCCTCAAGCACTGAGAAATCTTGATTTACATGCACGGGTTGTTTTTTCCCGAAAAAGAAAAAGCAAAAAAGCAAAAAAACATCCCTAGATTTTAGGGATCTATTTTTAGCAACTAAGGGTTACATGCAAAAGTCGTCTTAGAAACCTCCCGCCAATGTCGTTTTACCTAGATTTGTGGCATGCGCGTCATACGCCTCAACCTTATCAAAACTATTTATTCGACACTTCAGAGCTTATTATTGACTTCAATCTTGAAGCTCTAGCATCCCCCATCGCATCTAAGAACATCTGGCACACTCAACTGACCTTTTTTCGGGTAAGTCTGCTTTTCATATCTTTTTTATTTTCTGTTTCATTAAAGGTTTGTTTTCATTTTAATGCATCCTAGTTTGTAGAAGCATTGTTTCAAGTTTTCCATTGCATCTCCTTGTTGTCGTATGCATGACATTGTTTTTAGACTAACAGTCGTCATTGCGGCGACTCGCTTCACACAATTACTTATTTTCTCGTTTACTAAATCCCGCAGTCACTGACTTCACGCATGTTCATTCCCTCATGTCTTCACAAAGCTTCCCACATGCATTTAGTCTTTCAATGTTTTCAATGGTCTGTCGGCGGGTATGGGCTACCTTGGCCCGGACCTTGCCTTGCCCGGATTGCACTGCGCATTTCTAGGATGGAAGGCTATGCCTTGCTCCCAGAAATTGCGTAGAGTTTGCCTTACACTGGTCTCCCAGGCTTTCTCTGTGCAATTCTGATAGGCAGGGCCTCGTTTGACCCTGCAATTGCGCAATGCAATTTTACTGGGTTGTAGTCATGCTGACTGAAACTGCACAGTTTCAGTCATCAACAGGCCAAGCTTGACTGTCCTCTACGCATTTTCAGCAGTTAGTCAGCGCACTAACAGTCCAGACTGTGTTTTGTGCAATTCTGGCAGTGGGTCTCCCAGCCTCCCTATGAAAATTGTGCAAATCTTCCAATCGGCCACCCACATGTGTTGCATGTCAGTCCTCAAGTTTCTTTTGGTTTTCACTGACAATTTTCTTGCCATGAGTGTTGCTCTGTCTCCAGGTACCATAGGTGTTTATCTGTCTCTCAGTAGTACAGGTACAATGGCTTCCAAGAGATGAAGGTCAGAGGGCACTGTTGACAGTGCAACTAGAGATGTGGTCGAGCAAGTGTCTATGAGCTTGCCCATCTATGAAGACACTAAGCTATTCATAGACAAAGATATCAAGATCAAATGGTAGGACATCAATGACATATTTTCAAGCACCTTTAAGGAGAATCTGGAGGACCACAGAGTCTATGTCAACATACAAAAGTATGGCTTGTACCAGATTGCATGCAAGTATCCCGCGTGTCCATACGTAGACATGATCCACTAGATTGTCTTGCATACTGATCTAGAGACAATGGTGTTGAGCAGTGTCAGTGGAATAGAACTTGCTACCTTCAGGGCAGAGGATTTTTAGGAGATGTATCACTTACCATAGCTGGTAGTCATAATGGATGAACCCTTCACTAGGCCCAATAGCAGTGAAAACTCAAGATACATCATGAAGAGTTGGGTGAGAGAGGCATATAAGTTCAGGAAAACATCCAACCAGGTTTACAAGACAAGGATACTGCAAAAGGATTATCAACTCTTGGTCATCTTCGCATGTTGCTTATACAACCATGAGAGTACAGAAACATTCCCGCAGAGTTGGATGATTGTGTTGGATCAACTGGCGAATAAAGGAAGACCTTTCAATTGGTTCAACATGTTGGCTCTCCAGTTTAAGGGACAAGTAACAAATGTCCAACATCCGCCCAAAGGTCAGTGAGCAAATCTCTTCATGTTTTCTTACATACTTGATGCAATATGTGTCCGTCAGTAGTTACCTGACTTGGGTTGGGCACGGACACCTTCAAAAACCTCTATGCAAACTTATTACAGATTGTTCTCTGAATGCAGCTTTCGTGGATTTATAATACAACTATCAAACCACTTTGTCACCCCTATGTATAGGATGATCTTTGAGCAGGATCCACCTTGCATGTTGCAAGCAGAGATGGAGGCATTTGTTGACATAGCAGAGTGGTATGTCTCACCCCTTGGCACCTTCATCCGGATGTACAACACGAAGAAGGCTCTGCATGTTTTACCGAAGTTTTCCATGGATAAGCTGGTCATAAAAGAAGTTGCACCCTAACCCACTCTTGCTTTGCGGATTGGGTTGTATGAGGTCTAGAGTCTCAAGCATGCTGAGGTCGAGAAAGATGAATTCAAGAGATTCACCTTTGGCACTAGAATTTTCAATCCATATCACCCACATCGTTTAGTAGAAGACCATTGTATGAAAGTATATTATCTTTGGATCCACAGGGTGTGTCATTGACCTAAGGAAAACCTATGGAGATACTGCTATAACTTCTCAAGGCTCAATGAATCAGTCAGAATAGTTGTAGAGTGGTTAGTAGCACAGAAGGAAACATCATCTCAGAGAGAAGTAAACATCAGCAGCAGCAGAGGGCAGCAAACCTGCGCTGGACAAAGACAAGAGGAAGGTCGTTGACATCGCAGAGGCGAAGCAAAGTTGCAAGATCAAAGCAGACCCACTTGTGTTAAGAGAATATTTGGAGATTGAGGAAAAGAGGCAATAGTGCGACAGAAGGATTGCGTAAATACAGAGGGAGAAGCAAAAGCTGGGAGAGGCAGAAAAGGAGTTGTAGGAGTTGAAGCAACAACTAAGGGAGGAATAAGAGTTGCGTAGAAGAGAGAACGAAATGCAGCCAAAATAGGAACAACAGGAGGCGCAACATGCACACATTGATGAAATTGTGCCTATACATGTTATTGATTCATCTAAACAACTGGCACATAACAAATAGGGTGAGCAGTCGCAAGAGCAGGACTTTTCTCAGGAGATTGAACAAATGTTGGAACAAATGGACACAGATGTGTTTCAACCAGAATTAAATCAGGACATTGACCTCATGCCTTAGAACCAATAGGTCACTCCACCAGTTTCACCAGATCCAAGAGCAGAGCAAGTCCCAAGCAATCAAGGAGACACTAAAATCCTTAAGGACAATTCGGAAGCGGATGTGCACAACATATATTTCAACGAATGCCAACACAGAGTTGTGCAGTTGCACAGAGTGCCCACTTCGAATGTCCATGTATCTCCTGTGCAATTTGAAGAGCGAGTGATCGTGTCTGATGTGCACAGACATCTAGCTGCATTGGCCGATGCTACCAAGGTATATGCCAAAGCCACCAACTCGAGTGTTAGATTATTTATAGTTGAGAACGATTGCATGGCTAAGGAGTTACAAGCAGCCAAGCAAGGAGAGGAGAAAGTTACAACGTCCACCAGAGCATAGTTGAGGAAAGTGATACTTGATAAAGTATCATCTCTCGAGACAGTCATGTGGAAGTTGTATTGTAGGTTCATCACCGTACATAAGTTAGTTGTCCATCTTAACAGTTTGCAGCAATGTTGTGCTAAGAGAGCACGCATATTGTCAGACATACACACTGATGTCGACCACATGAAAATATGAACAATGAGGTACAAGGGAGCCCCATTTCACTTGCCAAAGATGATGAAGCCAAAGGCAGTGGAGTTGAAGGCATGCATCCGGAGTCAAATCCAGAATTATGAGGAACTCCCGCAGCTCATCACCAGCTTACAAGCTTCACATGCACGAGAATTCAGGAGCATGGATGTCATTGTATGCACGTATGCGATCCCATCCATTGGCACACTCACCGAGGAAAAATAAAACAACCAAGTCTGACTAAAGTTGGTTATGTACTTTGATCAGTTGATGCACATAGCCACCAGCGCAGACTTGCAGGTGAGCACAGACACTATGCATCAACATGTCGCTAGTCCGGTTGCACTCTAGACCATGATGCGCATGCTATCTGATGAGTTGGAAAGAGGTGCCAAATGTGCAATAGAGGCAATGGTTCACTTTTAGAAGGATGTCACCACAGAGTACACATACACCATAACTGACTACCAAGCTTGGCATCAGTTCGCCGCCATCGATCATCAAGAGGATGTCGAAGAGTTAGTCTTCCCACAGTTGTCTAAGTCTTAGTGATGTCTTGCATGGCTTACTCAAGACTATTTTTGTCTCACATGGGTACTTGTGCATAATGTATTATAAACATGTTGTAAAATGAAATACCAAGTGTCAATAGTAGAATGTAATAGTCATGCGTAAGTTGAAGAGTCATGAGGGTAGTTGAAGAGTCACAAAGGGGAATGTCAAGGGTCACCCCACCCTTTTCTATAAATATAACCTCATAACTCATTGTACGAGCTTTTGGGAGCCAAGCTTCCGATAGGTATAACTTAGAGAAAGCTTGGAGTGTATTGTAACGAGCCTTGGTTTCTCCATAGTGCAAAGCTATTACATCTCTTTGGAGGAACAAGCAACAGTGACTGTAATGTTCTACTATCGGGGCTAGTAGTTTTCATGGTTGTATGTATGATTGGATCTTTCACTCTTTTAATATTAATAGAGCCAACATGTTTCATGCATATATTGTGAAATTCAAATTGAGGGCTTCCCCTAATTAATAGGGGCTAATTCCCAAGGAAACGATGCAAGGAAATATAGACTTGGGAAAGTAGAAAAATTGGTTAAGTATTGGCCAAGCCTTGTCTAGGAAGTTATGAGATAGATAGAGATAGTGCAGAGGTTGCTTGGGCTTGAGAAAAGCATTGTAATCTTCTCATATTTTCTAACTAATAAAACACATAGATAGCATGGGTTTTTAGCTGTGTCTTTCCCCAAGAAATCATTGTGTAATGTGTTGATTGAATTCTTCCTCTTATATGCTTTGTGATTTCGCAATCATTAATTGTTTTTGTAGTTGGTAGAGTAGATTCAAGTGTATTGTTTTAGTAAATTACAATTAGAAGTTTAAATCTACAAGGAATTTCTACATGGTATCGAAGGTGAAATCACATTAGAAGGGAAGAATATGAGTTTTTCTTTGCAGGTGAAATTGAATTTGCAGCGTCATTCTTTAGAGCCGACAAGATGTCATTTTATGGATTGAGACTCGAGTATGCCCTTGAGGGTAACTCGAATTATATTTCTTGGAAGGACAAGATGGAGGCAGTGTTGGAAGACAACGGGCTGAAGTAATTCATAGACAATGATATTCCTAAGCCTCCAACAACTGATGCTCAAGATCTGGCAGAGTGGAAGAAATGTGTGGCAAAGGCGAGAAGGATCATACTAGAAGGAGTTCGAGATCATATTTTCTCGAATCTCCATGGGAAGGATACACCATATGCAATGTGGAAAGCCTTGATAGACTTGTTTCAGAACAACAGTGACCACAGGAAGCTGACACTAAAGGAAAAACTTCAAAAGAGCAAGATGGAGAAGGGAAACACAATACCACAGTACTTGAGTAGGTTCAACCAATGTCAGGACGAGCTTGGGAGTGTTGGTATTACATTCGTTTAAGGTTATATGGTCAAGCTATCACTTCTAGACCTTCCCCAAAGCTAACACAACTACCAAGATTCGGTAAATGGAATGGAGCATCTACGAAAGTGGGAGCATTTGTGGTCCAACTTGGTGCAAGAAGATATCAGGCGGAACACCAGAGATGGAACCTCATCCAAGCACAATGATGAGGAGAACTATGCCTTCGATGGAAAGGAAAAGAAAGGAAAAGGGAAGAAATCCCAATCCAAAGGGGATTCAAGTCAAGGTGAAAAGAATAAGGACTTGTCAAAGATTAAATATTTTAACTGTCATGAGTTGGGACACTATGCGATAAAGTGTCTGCACAAGAAGGTTGGAAAGGAGCCCTCAGGAGGAGAGATAGGTGAAGCTTTATCTTCACAATTCAAGTTGGATTTCACCCTCATTGCATGCATGGTGACATTGGTGATGGGTAGTGTGTAATATCTAAATAGTGGAGCCTCATTCCATATGACCAGCAATAAATAATTTTTCATCGACTTAGAGGAGAAGGACCTCCAGATGCACATCGAAACGAGAGATGATGGAAGGTATAACATAACCAGTATTGGTACAGTTACTTTTTAGAGGGAGTTTGGTTCTCCTATCACATTAAAAGATTTCATGTATGTTCCAGGTCTGAAGAAGAATTTTGTTTCAGTTGCTATGTTGGAAGATTGTGGCTACAATGTGATATTTAGAAAAGGAAAGACTTTCTTTTGTCACATAGCCACAAGAAAAGTGAGGTGGATCGGGGTTTGGGTGAAGAACCTCTACAAATTGGATGTAGAATATTGTGCTACTTTGATCACAAAAGAAGAGAAAGTGCACAATCGAGACATCAGTGAATTCTGGGATAGACTATTTGGCCATTTGCACCATGGAGCTTTGAAGATCATGCAGAAGATTTCTACAAGGCTTCCCAAGGGTGCACTAGAGCAGAGAGATACATGAAAATGGTGTACATTGGGGAATTACACCCAAGCCACCTTTCATGATAAGGACATTCGAACGCAAGCGATCCTTGAAAGATTTCACTCAGATGTGGGTGGACCGTTCTCAACAGCTCTAAAGCCAAGTATAGGTATTATGTAATATTTGTAGATGATTTATCATGCAAGTGTTGGATTTTATTCATGCAAAAGAAAGATCAGATGTTCTCTAAATTTTGTGAATTTGAAGCATTTGTTGAGAAAGACACTGGCAGGAAAGTGAAGGCTCTCAGGAGTGATAATGGTGGAGAATATGTGTCAAATGAGTTCAAGAAATTTTGTGCATCAGATAATATTTGACGGGAGTTAATAGAACCCCATAACCCATAGCAGAATGGGGTGGTTGAGAGGAAGAACAAAAGTATTGTGGGAGTTTCACGGGCGATGTTACATGATCAGGGCCTACCATTGTGTTTGTGCTCTGAAGCATCCAACACAATTGTATATGTGCAAAACAGGAGTCCTCATTGAATTCTCAGGATGAGTACACCAGAAGAAGATTTTTCAGGTAAGAAACCAGATGTGGCACACTTTTGGATATTTGGTTCATCAATTTACTGTCATGTTACCAGGGATGTAAGGAAAAAGCTAGAGCCAACAGCTAAGTTGGGCATATTTATGGGGTGCAATGATACACCTCACTGTTGGCATTATGATTCTGGTATGGCTCTATGTTACAGATGTTGTACTTGATGGAAACACCCTCAAGTGGCAATGCTCTGATCAGGCTCTCAAAATGTTGAAAATCAAGAGGTACGCAGGAGAATAGTTCAAAAGGTGCGTACACGCAGGTACGCCGTGAAGGGACTGCGACCAAACACGCAGGTCACCCGTTCAGAAGGTGCGTACCCCCAGTTCACTTACTTCAAGGCAGAGAAGCGCGTTCACGTGGGGTTTCCTATGTTTGGCCCGTGGTATTTAGCCCGCCGTTCTTGATTCTATGGTTTTGGCCCGTGGTATTGTTTTATATTATTATTATTATTGAGCCCCATGTTTTAGGGACCCTTGTACTGGTGATCTATGGTTTTGATCCATGATTTTAGGAAGAGCTTGCCTATATAAAGCAAAGGAAATCACTTGGCTAAGTATCTTTTTGAAAATTGAATATCTTAAGATCTGAAATATTGGGTTATTGTCTTAAAAGCTTGATCTATATAAAAGTGAAGTTGAAAGCGAATCTGTGAAGGGTGATCTCTCGAGTGCATGAACAGATCTAGGCATCTGACGATCTGTAGCACACTGGTGGACTGCCAGTTTCGGCCCTAACCAGAGGTACGCAGGTGATTAACAGTGCAAGCGCGTGGGTACGCAGAGAAGAAGAAGGCGCACTGCGTGGGTACGTAGAGCAGAAGAAGGCGCAGTGCGTGGGTACGCAGCACGACAGAGGATCAGGTGTGTAGGCACAGGGAAAGTACGCGGCGCTTCAGAAGCTGCAAGTGCGTAGGTACGCGGCGCGATAGCATCTGTGGGTGCGTGGCTACAGTAGCAGTACGCGGCGAGATAGTATCTGTGGGTGCGTGCCTACAGTAACAGTACGTAGAGCGATTGAAGAAACAGTGCGTGGGTACGCGATGCAGCAGAAGGGTCTCTGCGTGTATACGCAGGCGAGCAGAAGGTGAAGTGCGGAGCCACGTAGACCAGAGAAAGAAAAACTGTGTATCTGTCTTAAGATCTTTTGTTGGCTGACTTTTCTCTGTTGATAAGGTGTTCTGGGTTCTGTTTGCTGTTATTGTTGATCTGGTTACTGCAGTTGACTGGGTGATTTACTTGTACTTGATGATCTCTTGATGTTTATGGATCCAGTTTGAAAATTTATGAAAAGTGGTCCTTGAAAGAAAAGAAGTAGGGGGTTGTAGCTCCCTTCCAGGAGAGACTGGAAAACGAGAGAGAGTTGTAGCTCTCTGCAGGTTGCAGCCTGCGTACTGGTAAAGGACTGCACCAGTACAAAACCATTGTAAAAAGAGTTTCTGATTTGAAAGAAGATAAATACATATTGCAGCAGGTGGTTTTCACCCACATTGGGTTTCCACCTTACATCTGGTGTTCTTTGGTGTGACTATCTGTTTTCTTTGTTCATGTTCATTGTTTTATGATACTGACATGCAAAAATAATTCAAAGTATAAATGAGGAAGATTTATTAAAAGAACTTGATAATACTGATTCACCCCCCCTCTCAGTATTATTTCCAACAATTGGTATCAGAGCCAGGTTCTTCAGAGAAGCTTGATCACTTGGAGGAAGATCATTCATCATGAGCAACTACGAGAGGGAAGCATCAATCAGGCCACCAATCTTTGATGGGACAAACTTCAATTATTGGAAGGTAAGAGTTATTGCCTATCTTCAATCTCTTGGTACAAAAGTTTGGGATATCATAGATACAGGCTATACTTTTGCTTCAGCTACTCCTACAGATTCGGCCGAGAAGAAGAAATATGAAACAAATGCTAAAGCAGTCAATAATCTGCTAGGATGCTTATCTCAAACAGAATTCGTAAAGGTTATGCAATATAAATCTGCAAAGGAAATATGGGACAAGATTGTCTTGAGCTATGAAGGTGATGAACAGGTAAAGCGTGCTAAACTTCAAACCCTCAGGATTCAGTATGAGAATCTTAGAATGTATAATGATGAAAGTGTGGCTAACTATTTTCTTCGGGTAGACGAGATTGTTAATTGCATGAAAAACTTGGGTGAAGAAATAAAAGAGGCTATTGTGGTTGAAAAAGTTCTAAGATCATTGTCCCCCAAGTTTGAATCTAAAGTGTCTACAATAGAAGAAAAGGAAAATCTACGAATTCTTACTATGTCTCAGCTACACAGAATTCTAACTGCTTATGAAATGAGAAAGGGAGGTCCATCAGATAGAAGAGAAGCTGCTTTCAAGGCTTCAGGCAAAGGAGACTATTATGAAGCAAGTCACGTGCCAGAAGAAGAAGAAGAAGAATCAAATTTTGTCAGAAATCTTCAAAGGGTTTCTGGAAGGTTTAGAGGTAAGTTACCTTTTAAATGCTTTGCTTGTGGAAGAGTAGGTCATTATGCTGCGAAATGTCCTTATAAGGATAAAGGAAAGGAACCTACTAGATGGAACAAGAAACAGATTGCAAATAAGAAAAGCTACTACACTCATGAAGATAGTGATGGTCTATCAAATAGTGATGAAGATGAACGAGGTAATGACTATAAACTTTTAATGGCATTTGAAGATGATGATTACATGGATGCTATAGATGTGGATAGCTTTCATGAAGAAATTTCTAGACTCAAGACATGTATAGAAGAAAAGAATATGATCATTGATACTCTACAATTTCAGATTGATGAAAAAGAAAAATATCTTGAAAAGTTAGAAGGTGAAATTGTTGGTCTTAGAAAAGAGATTGAGAAAACAAAGGCTATTAATCTTAAGTTTGTCAAAGGATCTGAAACTCTGGATGAGATCATCAATGTACAGCGTTCTCCTCTAAACAAGACAGGTCTGGGCTATATTGGAGAAACTTCTCAAGCATCCACCTCAAAGAGTTATCTTGATGCAGCAAGAAGGAATGAGCAAAATCACAATGGAGATCACCAGGTAAAGCAGGGACCAATTACAAACAAAGACTATCAGGCAAACCAGGGGCAATCCGTCTTAAGGATGAACAAAAGCTACAACCAGCCACAGGTAAAATCCTCTCAATTTGCTTCAAGAATGGATGACAATAGAAATTACAATCGTTTGGCCGGAAGATTTGATAACCGCAGGAGTTTCTTCAATGGACAATGCTTTTCTTGCCATAACTTTGGTCACAAAGTAGCTCAATGTGTTGCATATAAAACGATCATGATTAGAGAAGCTCAAAAACAAAGAAGTATGACAGGGATTACAAAAAGGACCTATAACAACTTTTCGGTTCTTGAAAATGAAGTTGAATGTTCTATTTTCAATAACTTTGGTCATGAAGATTCTGAATGCAGGAGCAGGTTTCAGCAGACAAAGGAACAAGCCTCAAGCACCAAAACATGAAGAATAAAGGAACCACAAGCAGAAAGATGTGGGATAGCATTTTATGCAGAGGGACAGGAAAATCTATGGTACATTGACAGTGGATGTTCGAAGCATATGACAGGTGATAAAGAAAAACTTGAATCATATTCTGCTTTAGAAAAGGGAAAGAAAGTTTCTTTTGGAAATGATACTCCTGCAACTATAAAAGGAAAAGGCACTGCTCAGTTAAAAGAAAAGGTCAAAGCTGGAAATAATTTGTATGTTGATGGATTGAAGCATAATCTTCTGAGTGTCAGCCAGATGTGTGATCAAGGAACCGAAGTAATATTTAGATCAAATGGATGTCTTGTTCGTGATCTTGGTACAGGTAAAACGGTGATCAAAGGTAAAAGAACTCCAAATAATTTATTCATATTTGAAGAAGGACAACAACAATGCTACCTAAGCAAGGGTGATGAACACTGGTTATGGCACCGGAGGTTGGGGCATCTAAGCTTTTCACAAATAAGGAAAGCATGCAAATATCAGGCAGTTCGCGGTCTTCCAGATATCAAAATTCCAGACAACACCATAAGAAAATCATGTCAGTTTGGAAAGCAAACCAGAACTAACTTTCCAGAGAAGGAAGGATCGGCTAGCATGCCTCTTGAGCTTGTACATACAGATGTATGTGGACCATTCAGGAAAAGGACACCCCGAAGAGAAGAATACTTGATATTATTCATTGACGATTTCTCCAGATTTGTCTGGTTAGGACTTATGAAGCACAAAGATGAAGCATTCGAAAAATTCAAATCCTTTAAAGCCTTGGTTGAAAATGAATCAGGATACAAAATTAAGTGCCTCAGATCCGACAGAGGTGGGGAGTTTACCTCAAATGAATTTTTCAATTTCTGTGAAGAACATGGGATAAGAAGAGAATTCTCTACAGCTAGAACTCCTCAGCAAAATGGAGTAGTGGAAAGAATGAACAGAACAGTCCCACAAATGGCTCGTGCTATGCTTGATGAGTCTGGAATTCCCGCAACTTTATGGGGTGAAGCTGCATATGCTGCGGTGGTTATTCTCAACAAAACAAATGTCCGGGTGAACAACACTCAAACTCCTCATGAGCTCTGGTATGGTGAGACTCCTTCGGTAAAGCACTTCAAAATCTTTGGGAGCAAATGCTATATTAAGAATACTGATGAGCAACTTGGAAAACTTGAACCTAGAGCAGATGAAGGCATTCTTCTTGGTTATTCTCCACACAACAAAGCATACAAGTGCTACAATAAAAGACTTGGAAGAATTGTTGACAACATTGATGTAGTGGTTGATGAGAAGGGATACATTCCTAGGCAAGTAAATCATGAAGATATCAAAGAAGATGAAGACTACCCTCAAAGATGGAATGATGAAGAAGAAGAACCTCAAGAAGAACCAGAAGAGCAGATAAGGATAGAAGAGAAGACTCCATCCAGATATGTTCAGAAGAATCATCCAGAATCTCAGATTTTGGGGCAGAAAGAAGCAGGTGTGCAAACAAGAAGAACAGTTGCAGAAGCTTCAAGCTATTTGGCATTACTCTCTTCCACTGAACCACAAAATGTGAAAGAGGCATGCAAAGATGAATGTTGGGTGAAAGCAATGGATGAAGAACTTGAGCAGATCGAAAAGAACAACACTTGGGAGCTGGTTCCTAGACCAAAGGATAAAAACGTTATAGGGACAAAATGGGTCTTCAAAAATAAATTGAATGAAAATGGAGAAGTAATTAGAAACAAGGCCAGACATGTTCATAAAGGGTATGCGCAGCAAGAAGGAATAGATTTTGAAGAAACCTTTGCTCCTGTTGCAAGACTTGAGGCCATTCGAATGTTCCTTACTCTCTCAAGCTTTCAAAACTTCAAATTATTTCAAATGGACATGAAATCAGCCTTTCTGAATGGAGACTTGGAAGAAGAAGTATACATTGAGCAGCCAGATGGTTTTATTCTTGGAAATGATCCAAATCTTGTATGCAGATTGAAAAAGGCTCTCTATGGTCTCAAACAAGCTCCAAGAGCTTGGTACTATCGCTTGGAAAAATATCTTCATCAACAAGGTTTTTCAAAAGGATCAGCAGATAACAATCTTTATATAAAAGTTGAAAATGACAAATTGCTAATACTTGTTGTGTATGTAGATGACATTATCTTTGGCAGCAATGAGGAAGCTATGAGTCAAATCTTTGCCTTGGTGATGCAGAAAGAATTCGAAATGTCCTTGCTGGGAGAACTGACATATTTTCTTGGTTTGCAAATCCAACAAAAAGAAGGAGGGATCTTTTTGTCTCAAACCAAGTATTTCAAGCAGATTTTGAAGAAATATGGCATGGAAGATGCAAAACCAGTATGTACACCCATGGTCACAGGATGTAGCCTCAGTGCAAATGATGAATCAGCAGCAGTGCATCAACCAACCTACAGATCTATGATTGGAAGTCTACTTTATTTGACAGGTACCCGACCAGACATCATGCATGCAGTGGGAATAGTTGGAAGATTTCAAGCAAATCCGAAGGAAACTCATCTTCAGGCAGTGAAGAGAATCTTTAAATATCTTCAAGGGACTCAAAATTATGGCTTATGGTATCCTAGAGATACAGATCTCACACTTCATGCTTATACAGATGCAGATTGGGCAGGAAGCGTGGATGACAGGAAGAGCACAAGTGGTGGTGTGTTCTTTATGGGTTCCAGATTAGTATCTTGGTTCAGCAAGAAACAGAGTTCGATTGCCTTATCTACCGCTGAAGCAGAATATGTTGATGCTGCATCTTGCTGCACTCAACTCCTTTGGATGATGCAGACCTTGCAGGACTTTCAAATCACTTGTACACCACCTATCTCCATCTTATGTGATAACACAAGTGCAATTAGCATTTCAAAGAACCCAGTCATGCATTCAAAGACCAAGCACATACCGATCAAGTATCATTTTCTCCGGGAACAAGTACTTGAACAAAAGGTCAAGTTGGAGTATGTTCCTTCTAAGGAACAAGTTGTTGATATACTCACCAAACCATTGCCCAGGGAGACCTTTGAATACCTCAGGCAAAAGCTGGGGGTTGTTGATGCATCATCTTGTTGAATCTCTTCTGATGGTTGGTTGTATGCAAGGCTCAGTTGGGGCATATGCGTACATGTGCTAGGTTGCGGATTGGTTGAAGATCGAATGGCACAGGTTCAGGGGGAGCATATAATGCATTGTTGGCATTATGGAGGACGTACAGAAGAAGATCATGGATGCTGGTCTGAATATTGCTGCAATATGTCTCTATCTCTTTCATGGTCATTTATGGTGTTTGGTGGATTATGGTTCTTCTTTGCAGATCTGGTTCATATTCAGGGGGAGCATAACCCTTTGCGCTTGATGTCAAAGGGGGAGAATGACGTTGAAGTTTTTGAGGTTGCCATCAAGTCCAAAGGGGGAGATTGTTGGCATTATGATTCTGGTATGGCTCTATGTTACAGATGTTGTACTTGATGGCAACACCCTCAAGTGGCAATGCTCTGATCAGGCTCTCAAAATGTTGAAAATTAAGAGGTACGTAGGAGAATAGTTCAAAAGGTGCATACACGCAGGTACGCTGTGAAGGGACTGCGACCAAACACACAGGTCACCCATTCAGAAGGTGCGTACCCCCAGTTCACTTACTTCAAGGCAGAGAAGCGCGTTCACGTGGGGTTTCCTATGTTTGTCCCATGGTATTTAGCCCGCCGTTCTTGATTCTATGGTTTTGGCCCGTGGTATTGTTTTATATTATTATTATTATTGAGCCCCATGTTTTAGGGCCCCTTGTATTGGTGATCTATGGTTTTGATCCATGATTTTAGGAAGAGCTTGCCTATATAAAGCAAAGGAGATCACTTGGATAAGTATCTTTTTGAAAATTGAATATCTTAAGATCTGAAATATTGGGTTATTGTCTTAAAAGCTTGATCTATATAAAAGTGAAGTTGAAAGCGAATCTGTGAAGGGTGATCTCTCGAGCGCATGAACAGATCTGGGCATCTGATGATCTGTAGCACACTGGTGGACTGCCAATTTCGGCCCTAACGAGAGGTACGCAGGTGATTAACAGTGCAAGTGCGTGGGTACGCAGAGCAAAAGAAGGCGCACTGCATGGGTACGCAGAGCAGAAGAAGGCGTAGTACGTGGGTACGCAGCGTGATAGAGGATCAGGTGCATAGGCACAGGGAAAGTACGCGGCGCTTCAGAAGCCGCAAGTGCGTAGGTACGTCGTGCGATAGCATCTATGGGTGCGTGGCTACAGTAGCAGTACGCGGTGCGATAGTATCTGTGGGTGCGTGCCTACAGTAACAGTACGTAGAGCGATTGAAGAAACAGTGCGTGGGTACGCGGTCCAGCAGAAGGGTCTTTGCATGTATATGCAGGCGAGCAAAAGGTGAAGTGCGGAGCCACGTAGACCAGAGAAAGAAAAACTGTGTATCTGTCTTAAGATCTTTTGTTGGCTGACTTTTCTCTGTTGATAAGGTGTTCTGGGTTTTGTTTGTTGTTATTGTTGATCTGGTTACTGCAGTTGACTGGGTGATTTACTTGTACTTGATGATCTCTTGATGTTTATGGATCCAGTTTGAAAATTTATGAAAAGTGGTCCTTGAAAGAAAAGAAGTAGGGGGTTGTAGCTCCCTTCCAGGAGAGACTGGAAAACGAGAGAGAGTTGTAGCTCTCTGCAGGTTGCAACCTGCGTACTGGTAAAGGACTGCACCAGTACAAAACCATTGTAAAAAGAGTTTCTGATTTGAAAGAAGATAAAGACATATTGCAGCAGGTGGTTTTCACCCACATTTGGTTTCCACCTTACATCTGGTGTTCTTTGGTGTGACTATCTGTTTTCTTTGTTCATGCTCATTGTTTTATGATACTGACATGCAAAAATAATTCAAAGTATAAATGACGAAGATTTATTAAAAGAACTTGATAATACTGATTCACCCCCCCCTCAGTATTATTTCCAACAATTGGTATCAGAGCCACGTTCTTCAGAGAAGCTTGATCGCTTGGAGGAAGATCATTCATCATGAGCAACTACGAGAGGGAAGCATCAATCAGGCCACCAATCTTTGATGGGACAAACTTCAATTATTGGAAGGTAAGAGCTACTGCCTATCTTCAATCTCTTGGTACAGAAGTTTGGGATATCATAGATACAGGCTACACTTTTCCTTCAGCTACTCCTATGAAATGAGAAAGGGAGGTCCATCAGACAGAAGAGAATTTGCTTTCAAGGCTTCAGGCAAAGGAGACTATTATGAAGCAAGTCACGTGCCAGAAGAAGAAGAAGAAGAATCAAATTTTGTCAAAAATCTTCAAAGGGGTTCTGGAAGGTTCAGAGGTAAATTACCTTTTAAATGCTTTGCTTGTGGAAGAGTAGGTCATTATGCTGCGAAATGTCCTTATAAGGATAAATGAAAGGAACCTACTAGATAGAACAAGAAACAGATTGCAAATAAGAAAAGCTACTACACTCATGAAGATAGTGATGGTATATCAAATAGTGATGAAGATGAACGAGATAATGACTATAAACTTTTAATGGCATTTGAAGATGATGATTACATGGATGCTATAGATGTGGATAGCTTTCATGAAGAAATTTCTAGGCTCAAGACATGTATAGAAGAAAAGAATATGATCATTGATACTCTACAATTTCAAATTGATGAAAAAGAAAAATATCTTGAAAAGTTAGAAGGTGAAATTGTTGGTCTTAGAAAAGATATTGAGAAAACAAAGGCTATTAATCTTAAGTTTGTCAAAGGATCTGAAACTCTGGATGAGATCATCAATGTACAACATTCTCCTCTAAACAAGACAGGTCTGGGCTATATTGGAGAAACTTCTCAAGTATCCACCTCAAAGAGTTATCTTGATGCAGCAAGAAGGAATGAGCAAAAGCACAATGGAGATCACCAGGTAAAGCAGGGGCCAATTACAAACAAAGACTATCAGGCAAACCAGGGGCAATCCGTCTTAAGGATGAACAAAAGCTACAACCAGCCACAGGTAAAATCCTCTCAATTTGCTTCAAGAACGAATGACAATAGAAATTACATTCATTTGGCCGGAAGATTTGATAACCGCAGGAGTTTCTTCAATGGACAATGCTTTTCTTGCCATAAATTTGGTCACAAAGCAGCTCAATGTGTTGCATATAAAACGATCATGACTAGAGAAGCTCAAAAACAAAGAAGTATGACAGGGATTACAAAAAGGACCTATAACAACTTTTCGGTTCTTGAAAATGAAGTTGAATGTTCTATTTGCAATAACTTTGGTCATGAAGATTCTGAATGTAGGAGCAGGTTTCAGCAGACAAAGGAACAAGCCTCAAGCACCAAAACATGAATAATAAAGGAACCACAAGCAGAAAGATGTGGTATAGCATTTTATGCAGAGGGACAGGAAAATCTATGGTACAATGATAGTGGATGTTCGAAGCATATGACAGGTGATAAAGAAAAACTTGAATCATATTCTGCTTTAGAAAAGGGAAAGAAAGTTTCTTTTGGAAATGATACTCCTGCAACTATAAAAGGAAAAGGCACTGCTCAGTTAAAAGAAAAGGTCAAAGCTGGAAATGTTTTGTATGTTGATGGATTGAAGCATAATCTTCTGAGTGTCAGCCAGATGTGTGATCAAGGAACCGAAGTAATATTTAGATCAAATGGAGGTCTTGTTCGTGATCTTGATACAGGTAAAACAGTGATCAAAGGTAAAAGAACTCCAAATAATTTGTTCATATTTGAAGAAGGACAACAACAATGCTATCTAAGCAAGGATGATGAACACTGGTTATGGCACCGGAGGTTGGGGCATCTAATCTTTTCACAAATAAGGAAAGCATGCAAATATCAGGCAGTTCGCGGTTTTCCAGATATCAAAATTCCAGACAACACCATATGCAAATCATGTCAGTTTTGAAAGCAAACCAGAACTAAATTTCCAGAGAAGGAAGGATCGGCTAGCATGCCTCTTGAGCTTGTACATACAGATGTATGTGGACCATTCAGGAAAAGGACACCCCGAGGAGAAGAATACTTGATATTATTCATTGACGATTTCTCCAGATTTGTCTGGTTAGGACTTATGAAGCACAAAGATGAAGCATTCGAAAAATTCAAATCCTTTAAAGCCTTGGTTGAAAATGAATCAGGATACAAAATTAAGTGCCTCAGATCCGACAGAGGTGGGGAGTTTACCTCAAATGAATTTTTCGATTTCTGTGAAGAACATGGGATAAGAAGAGAATTCTCTACAGCTAGAACTCCTCAGCAAAATGGAGTAGTGGAAAGAATGAACAGAACAGTCCAACAAATGGCTCGTGCTATGCTTGATGAGTCTGGAATTCCCGCAACTTTATGGGGTGAAGCTGCATATGCTGCGGTGGTTATTCTCAACAAAACAAATGTCCGGGTGAACAACACTCAAACTCCTCATGAGCTCTGGTATGGTGAGACTCCTTCGGTAAAGCACTTCAAAATCTTTGGGAGCAAATGCTATATTAAGAATACTGATGAGCAACTTGGCAAACTTGAACCTAGAGCAGATGAAGGCATTCTTCTTGGTTATTCTCCACACAGCAAAGCATACAAGTGCTACAATAAAAGACTTGGAAGAATTGTTGACAACATTGATGTAGTGGTTGATGAGAAGGGATACATTCCTAGGCAAGTAAATCATGAAGATATCGAAGAAGATGAAGACTACCCTGAAATACGGAATGATGAAGAAGAAGAACCTCAAGAAGAACCAGAAGAGCAGATAAGGATAGAAGAGAAGACTCCATCCAGATATGTTCAGAAGAATCATCCAGAATCTCAGATTTTGGGGCAGAAAGAAGCAGGTGTACAAACAAGAAGAACAGTTGCAGAAGCTTCAAGCTATTTGGCATTACTCTCTTCCACTGAACCACAAAATGTGAAAGAGGCATGCAACGATGAATGTTGGGTGAAAGCAATGGATGAAGAACTTGAGCAGATCGAAAAGAACAACACTTGGGAGCTGGTTCCTAGACCAAAGGATAAAAACGTTATAGGGACAAAATGGGTCTTCAAAAATAAATTGAATGAAAATGGAGAAGTAATTAGAAACAAGGCCAAACTTGTTTGTAAAGGGTATGCGCAGCAAGAAGGAATAGATTTTGAAGAAACCTTTGCTCCTGTTGCAAGACTTGAGGCCATCCGAATGTTCCTTGCTCTCTCAAGCTTTCAAAACTTCAAATTATTTCAAATGGACGTGAAATCAGCCTTTCTGAATGGAGACTTGGAAGAAGAAGTATACATTGAGCATCCAGATGGTTTTATTCTTGGAAATGATCCAAATCTTGTATGCAGATTGAAAAAGGCTCTCTATGGTCTCAAACAAGCTCCAAGGGCTTGGTACTATCGCTTGGACAAATATCTTTATCAACAAGGTTTTTCAAAAGGATCAGCAGACAACAATCTTTATATAAAAGTTGAAAATGACAAATTTCTAATACTTGTTGTGTATGTAGATGACATTATCTTTGGCAGCAATGAAGAAGCTATGAGTCAAAGCTTTTCGTTGGTGATGCAGAAAGAATTTGAAATGTCCTTGCTGGGAGAACTGACATATTTTCTTGGTTTGCAAATCCAACAAAAAGAAGGAGGGATCTTTTCGTCTCAAACCAAGTATCTCAAGCAGATTTTGAAGAAATATGGCATGGAAGATGCAAAACCAGTATGTACACCCATGGTCACAAGATGTAGCCTCAGTGAAAATGATGAATCAGTAGCAGTGCATCAACCAACCTACAGATCTATGATTGGAAGTCTACTTTATTTGACAGGTACCCGACCAGACATCGTGCATGCAGTGGGAATAGTTGGAAGATTTCAAGCAAATCCGAAGGAAACTCATCTTCAGGCAGTGAAGAGAATCTTTAAATATCTTCAAGGGACTCAAAATTATGGCTTATGGTATCCTAGAGATACAGATCTCACACTTCATGCTTATACAGATGCAGATTGGGCAGGAAGCGTGGATGACAGGAAGAGCACAAGTGGTGGTGCATTCTTTATGGGTGATTAGTATCTTGGTTCAGCAAGAAACAGAGTTCGATTGCCTTGTCTACAGCTGAAGCAGAATATGTTGCTACTGCATCTTGTTGCACTCAACTCCTTTGGATGATGCAGACCTTGCAGGAATTTCAAATCACTTGTACACCACCTATCTCCATCTTATGTGATAACACAAGTGCAATCAGCATTTCAAAGAACCCAGTCATGCATTCAAAGACCAAGCACATACCGATCAAGTATCATTTTCTCCGGGAACAAGTACTTGAACAAAAGGTCAAGTTGGAGTATTGTAGAGCCTCTAACTTGCACTTGATTATCCATCATTACCTACATCTTTTCTTCACTTATCCCTCTCTTTTGCTCTATTTTCCGCCCAGATCATTACATTTGATGTCTCTAAGCATAATTAATTAACTTTGCTTATGTTTTACTGTTGGTTTAGATTTTTGACATATAAACAGAGTTTCCGCAGCTGTTCAGCAATTCCGCTGCTGTTCAGCAATTCCGCAGCTGTTCAGAGATTCCGCAGCCTTTTTGTTGTTTGATATGCTCCACGTGTCTTCTCAAGGAACGAGCCACATGGGCATGCTGGGTTGGATGTACACATGGATTGTATGCTATTGGTTGAGCCAAACCAGTCACGTATGCCATTGGTCAACGCAGGTATTCCCTCGGTCAAACGGTCAAGTTCTGAACGGTGGCACAGGAGCCGTGAGCAGTTGGGACACGGAACTGTAGCTGGCACCTCTTCCATGCCACGAGGACAGCTAAAGACAGGATCCAAGCATAGATTTGTCTCCCATGATGACCGTTTCCCTTAAAAGTGCACGGATTTACCTACGTGTTTGCTGCACAAGCTAGTTAGCTATGACTGCGTGTTGCTGCGTAGTTAATAGGTTAGGCTGTAGTTGCTTAATACACGCAGAGAGTAGTTGCCTCTGTGCTTATAAATAAGCGTGTGCCAACGCTTGTAGATTAGCTTTTGGATTATTGTAATTGCTGCGCTGATTTTGTATAAAAACTCTGTTTTAAGAAGGTTGTTCCTACAGCACTTTTCACTGTATTTTTGACATGCTGTTTTTATAAAAGAAGATTGTTCTGTTCACCTTTTCGTAGCTGATCTTCTAAGTTGGTTGCGTGGATGGAGGGCCCCCATCTATGACAGCCCGTGTACATAGTGTTTGGTTTCATTTTCATGCTTTCAGCAATCTTTATTTCTTTTATCATGTATAATAGTTTGATTTCATGTCATTTTATTTCCAGCATTCATTTTAAACTGATCAGTATTCTTTTTGCAGGTTTTTAACCCGGGATTGTTTTGTCTTTGTGTATTTGCTTAATATCTGATGGTATTTTCAGTTGACAGATTCAAAGTTGCTGCCTTTACTTTATTTTCATAGCTGATTTCTAGTTTAGTTTCTCAAAGTTGTCTGCTAACATATTGATGGTCTCTTTATCATAAATTGTTCATCTTTTAGAGATCAGAATACTAATAAATTACAGCTGGCTTTGAGTACTTTTTAGACTAATCTTTAACTACTTTCTAATCGTGCTTTACATAGTACCATATGTTGGAAGCAGAGAGTTAGGAAGAGCTGAATATTATAACTAGTCTTTAAAGTAGATTTTTCTCATTTTTGATCACATCTCTAACTACTTCCTAATCGTGTTTTACATAGTACCATATGTTGGAAGCAGAGAGTTAGGAAGAGATAAACATTATCATTGGTTTTTAAAGTGATTTCCTTACCTTTTATTTGCAGCAACATGAATGGTGTCTAGTGCCATTAGAAAGTGATTCTTTGCTTTCAGTTCATTTCAAGTTATTTATTTCTTTCAAGCTTTTTTCTTTGCAGTTTAGAAGGTAGTTAGAAATCACCTATAACACACACTCACTCATCTAGAAATCACCTTACACACACACTCACTCATCTGTTTATAAAAACTCCATTCCATCTTAGGAAGATAAATTGACCACAAACAACACCCCCAAACGACAAAAAGATCTAAGAGGTTGCTTAAGTACATATAGTACACCTTCACTTCATCAGCTTACGAGCCCCGGGTTGACAATTAATGACATCAATTTAGAAACACTAAATTGACTAAACAAGTATGTTCCTTCTAAGGAACAAGTTGCTGATATACTCACCAAACCATTGCCTAGGGAGACCTTTGAATACCTCAGGCAAAAGCTGGGGGTTGTTGATGCATCATCTTGTTGAATCTCTTCTGATGGTTGGTTGTATGCAAGGCTCAGTTGGGGCATATGCGTACATGTGCTAGGTTGCGGATTGGTTGAAGATCGAATGGCACAGGTTCAGGGGGAGCATATAATGCATTGTTGGCATTATGGAGGACGTACAAAAGAAGATCATGGATGCTGGTCTAAATATTGTTGCAATATGTCTCTATCTCTTTCATGGTCATTTATGGTGTTTGGTGGATTATGGTTCTTCTTTGTAGATCTGGTTCATATTCAGGGGGAGCATGTTCTTAGGGGGAGCATAACCCTTTGCCCTTGATGTCAAAGGGGGAGAATGACGTTGAAGTTTTTGAGGTTGCCATCAAGTCCAAAGGGGGAGATTGTTGGCATTATGATTCTGGTATGGCTCTATGTTACAGATGTTGTACTTGATGGCAACACACTCAAGTGGCAATGTGTTGGGTCCCTATAATACTAGTGATTACCCCATTACTATTGTAGTTATACCCCTTATTTATATTGTTGTGCCCCTATTACCCCCATATTATTATTTCTGTGCCCCATAGAATCCCTCTATTGTTATTTTTGTGGCTTTATATTATTATTGTTAGGTCGGCTGGATTATATTGTGACTCCTTAAACTCCTATATATAGAAAGGAGGTTTATTCATTTGTATCATCCAAGAATTGTTCATTTATGTAATGTAAAGGAGGTTGCCCCCTCGAAGAGGCTGAATTCTAAGGCGTTGATCTATCTTTTCTATCTTTTCTTGAGCTGGTTTCATAACATTTGGTATCAGAGCTTTGGATTCTAGGGTTTCGCTGCTCCAAACAGGTCATCGTGGCATTTTCGATATAAATTTTTTTCTGTGACGTTTCAGAAGTCGCAAAAAAAAACCCATTTGAGAAGAATTGGTGTTGAACCTTGGGTCTGAATTTCAGAGCTTTTCGCGCGATATTTTTGGAGATATGATCTGAGGAAGTTGGTCTTTTTGCAGACTCCTGAATTACATTCAAAACAGGTGACCTGGGGAAAATCGTCATAACTTTCTCTCTGAGGATCGGATTGAAATTTCATAAAAAGTTGTAGAAAGAGGACGGACTGTAGTTTCTTGTGGGTGTTTTTTATATCCAAAGGTCGAAACAGTGACTCGCGGCACGTCGTACAAGTTAGCTCTACTGAACTAGTCTATAATCAAGTCACTGTGGGAGATTTCACATAACTCTTCCTTGGAGAATCCAATTTGGGTCAGACTTGTGGCATTGGAAAGAGGACACAGAGAGCTACTATAGGTCACAAGTTCAGAACTAGATGACTGGAAAGTACAGAGATACATCAGAGGCAATATCGAGCTCCTACAAAGTAAAAAAAGGTGTGTAGATTTTTTTAAATTTTTGCTTAAGCTTGGTTTGAAAATTTATTTTGAAGGAATTCAAAGGGCATAGTAGAGCATTATTATCGGTAACTGATGCCCCGAGGAAAGAAAATGCAAACACCTAGTAAGGAACCTGAAAGCTCTAGCATGACTCATGAAGAAGAGGAAGAAATGCTACATGATATATCAAAATTACAAGAACAAGTGCAACAAATGTCACGCTCACAAAAGTTAACAGATGCTAAGATAAATGGCGTGGAATCTAAGATAAATGGCGTGGAAGCTAAGATGAATGGCATGGAAGCTAAGATGGACAGTTTGAAGATAGATTTGAACACAAATTTGAAGACAGGCATGGCAGATTTGAAGACAGATTTGACTAATTTTCTACAAGAAATACTTACTAATGGTGAAAAGGTAGTAAAGGAAACTCATGATGAGAACAAAAGAAATGTTAATCATGATTCCATAGACGCTAATGTTGGATCGAAGAATCACCATATTCCAAAAATCGATATGAGGAAGTTTGATGGCAAGGATCCCGCCACATGGATATTACAGATGGAGCAATTCTTCGATCTCAATAATGTGCAAAACACACAAAAGGTACGTATGGCAACTTTATATTTGGAACCAAATCAGTTTGTATGGTATCAATGGCTTTGTTCTCGTAAACAATTTATCACTTGGGCAATTTTTACGGAAGAATTGATAGCACATTATGAGGATACAAAAAGCAACACTTTTTTTAGCCAATTGATAAGTCTCAAACAAAAGGGTTCAATAATGGAGCACATTGAGGAGTTCCAAAAATTGAACATAAGGGTAAAAGATATTCCAGAGGAGCATAGGATTGATGTGTTCATAGGGTCTTTAAAGGATAATATCCAACATGATGTGCGCCTTTGGGAACCTGATTCATTAGAGAAGGCATTCAGGTTAGCAAGAAAAATGGAAAGCAAAATTATGGCAACTAGGAAGCATACCATTCACAACTATAAAGATGGAAGTGTTGTTGCCCATAGTCTTCCACAACCTACAAGGTTGACACCACAACAATTGGAAGAAAAAAGAGCAAAAGGGCTTTGTTACAATTGTGATAGCAAATACACAAAAGGTCATAAGTGTGCTGAGAAGAAATTATTCTACATAGATTGTGAAGAGGAAGAAGAAAAGGAGCAAGAAAGGTCAAAAGAAGAGAATATATTCCAGGAACAAAGCCTAGATGAAGAACAAATAAATCCGACCATATCTTGTAATGCATTGGCGGGAATTACCACTCCTCAAACCATCAAGATAGAAGGACAAATCAAGAAGAAAAAGGTAATAGTGTTGATTGATTCAGGAAGCACCCACAATTTTATTCATTGTAGGGTAGCAAAAGAATTGAATTGCTTCCTATATCCAGCACCAGAGTGTCAAGTGATGATTGCAAATGGAGGAACAATAAATTGTTCTGGAAAGTGCCATAATATCAAGCTATCCATGGGAGAATATGTATTGACTAGCCCAATGCTTTCCATTCCAATGGGAGGTGTTGATGTTGTACTAGGAGTCCAATGGCTACAATCCTTGGGTACAATAGCTTTTAATTTTCAAGAACTTTTCATGAAATTTTCTGTGGAAGGAAAGGAAGTTGAATTAAGGGGTATTGCAGGGAAACCAGGAAAGATAATCAGCTCTAATGGCATGACAAAGCTTCTAAAAAAGGAGCAAAGAGGTGTAATTGCACAATTATGTTCGCTAGATGTTTCCACATTGGAATCATCTATTTCTCCAGATCTCCAAAAAGTCCTGGACAATCATTCCAAGGTATTTGAGACTCCCAAAGGTCTCCCACCTATGCGTGATCATGATCATGCTATTCATCTGATTCCAGGAAGTGTTCCTCCAAACATCAGGCCGTACAGATATCCCTATGTCCAAAAAAGTGAAATTGAACGTATGGTTGCAGAAATGCTAGAGGCTGGTATAATTCAACCAAGTCAAAGTTCTTTCTCAGCTCCAGTAGTATTGGTGCACAAGAAGGATGGATCATGGCGCATGTGTCCAGATTATAGGGAGCTCAACAAGCTCACTATTAAAGATAAGTTCCCCATTCCTGTCATTGATGAATTACTGGATGAATTGCATGGATCAATTTACTTCACCAAGTTGGATCTTCGTTCGGGATATCATCAAATCAGAATGAAGATTGAAGACATTCCGAAAACAACATTTAGAACTCATGAGGGTCATTATGAATTTTTGGTCATGCCTTTTGGCCTTACCAATGCACCTTCAACATTTCAAGGTTTGATGAATTCAATTTTCAAACCATTCCTTAGAAAATTTGTGTTAGTATTTTTTGATGATATACTAATCTACAGCAAGTCTTGGAAGGATCATGTTGAACATGTTGACAAGGTGCTACAACTATTGGAGGAGAAACAATTATATGCAAAAAGATCCAAATGTTTCTTTGGAGTCCAGGAGGTGGAATATTTGGGTCATATTGTATCTCATGAAGGAGTTAAGGTAGACCCTAGCAAAATTAAAGCCATTAAGGAATGGAAAATCCCCACATCCATAAAGCATCTGCGAGGATTTCTTGGGTTGACAGGGTATTATCGCAAGTTTGTTAAGAATTATGGGAGAATAGCAGCACCTCTAACAACATTATTGAAGAAAGATTCATTTTCATGGACTCCGGAAGCAACAAAGGCCTTTAAACATCTTAAAGAGGCAATGTGCCAAGCACCGGTCTTAGCTACACCGGACTTCACAAAAACCTTTATTGTGGAATGTGATGCTTCAGGAAATGGAATTGGTGTTGTTCTAATGCAAGATGAAAGACCCATTGCTTTTGAAAGTCGTCCAATCAAGGGAAAGTTTTTAAGCAAAGCTATTTATGAGAAGGAAATGTTGGCAATACTCCATGCACTTAAGAAATGGCGACCCTACCTAATGGGAAGACACTTCAAGGTAAAAACGGATCATGATAGCCTTAAATACTTTTTAGAACAAAGATTATCCTCTGAAGAGCAACAAAAGTGGGTCACAAAGATGTTGGGTTATGACTTTGAAATCATCTACAAAAAAGGGAAGCAAAATGTGGTGGCAGATGCACTCTCAAGAAAGGATGAGGATGTGGAAGCATTGTTGTGTGCCATTTCTATTATCCAACCAGATTGGATAAACGAAGCAAGGGAGGAATGGAAGAATGACGAAGAAGTGTGGGCACTTATTCGAAAGCTACAACAAGATTCCAGTACTTCTGATACATTTAGCTGGCAAAATGATTCGTTATGGTACAAAGATCGCTTATACCTCTGTAAGAATTCCCAGCTAAAACAAAAGATTCTTATGGAATTGCACACTTCTCCCTTAGGAGGGCACTCAGGATTTTTAAAAACTTACCACAGGGTTAAGAAGGAATTTTTTTGGGATGGCCTTAAATCAGATATTCAAAAGTTTGTGGCGGAATGTTTGGTTTGCCAACAAAATAAAGTTGAAACAATTAAGACACCGGGTCTATTACAACCTTTATCCATTCCAAGCCAACGTTGGGAGGAGGTTTCAATGGATTTTATCACAGGTTTACCCAAGTCTGAGGGAAAGAGTGTCATCATGGTGGTAGTTGACAGACTTACCAAGTATGCACACTTTTGTGCATTATCACATCCATTTAAAGCCAGTACAGTTTCTACTGCATTTATGGAAAAAGTTCAAAAGCTACATGGAAACCCAAAGATTATTGTAAGTGACAGAGATCCCATTTTCACTGGAAATTTTTGGACAGAATTATTTTCTTGTCTTGGTACTCAGTTAGCTCATAGCTCATCTTATCATCCTCAATCTGATGGGAAAACTGAGATAGTAAACAAATGTTTGGAAGGATATCTTCGTTGCTTTGTATCTGATAAACAGACACAATGGGTCAAATGGTTGCCTCTGGCTGAATGGTGGTATAACACTTCCTTCCATACAACAACAAAAATGACCCCATTTATGGCACTTTATGGGTATCAACCACCATCCATCACATCATATTTAAGAGAAAATTCTAAGGTTCAAGCAGTGGAACATCACATCGAACATCAACAACAAGTCCTCCAACTCTTAAAGGATAACCTCGTGTTGGCACAAAATAGAATGAAACAACAGGCAGATCAACATCGCAGTGAAAGAAGTTTTGATGTAGGTGATTGGGTATTCCTACGGCTACAACCATATAAGAAAATGTCCCTAAAGCAAGCTAAGAAGGATAATAAATTATCACCAAAGTATTATGGTCCGTACAAGGTGTTGGAAAAGATTGGTACTATGGCATACAAATTGGAGCTTCCTGCAGCTTCTCGATTGCACCCAGTTTTCCATGTTTCATGTTTAAAGAAGGTTATAGGCGACAAGCTCCCAATTCAAACAATATTGCCAGAACTTGACGAGGAAGGAAAAATTATATTGGAACCGGAAGCAGTCACAGAAACAAGAACTCGACAGCTACGAAATCGATCAATTTCAGAGTATCTTATCAAGTGGAAGAACTTATCCGCTGAAGATTCCACATGGGAGGATGAGAATTTTATGCAGAAGTATCCAGAACTACTCAAGCGTTGAGGACAACACTTTTTTGAAGGAGAGGGGCATGTTGGGTCCCTATAATACTAGTGATTACCCCATTACTATTGTAGTTATACCCCTTATTTATATTGTTGTGCCCCTATTACCCCCATATTATTATTTCTGTGCCCCATAGAATCCCTCTATTGTTATTTTTGTGGCTTTATATTATTATTGTTAGGTCGGCTGGATTATATTGTGACTCCTTAGACTCCTATATATAGAAAGGAGGTTTATTCATTTGTATCATCCAAGAATTGTTCATTTATGTAATGTAAAGGAGGTTTCCCCCTCGAAGAGGGTGAATTCTAAGGCCTTGATCTATCTTTTCTTGAGCTGGTTTCATAACACAATGCTCTGATCAAGCTCTCAAAATGTTGAAAATTAAGAGGTACGCAGGAGAATAGTTCAAAAGGTGCGTACACGCAGGTTCGCCGTGAAGGGACTGCGACCAGACATGCAGGTCACCCGTTCATAAGGTGCGTACCCCCAGTTCACTTACTTCAAGGCAGAGAAGCGCATTCACGTGGGGTTTCCTATGTTTGGCCCGTGGTATTTAGCCCGCCGTTCTTGATTCTATGGTTTTGGCCCGTGGTATTGTTTTATATTATTATTATTATTGAGCCCCATGTTTTAGGGCCCCTTGTATTGGTGATCTATGGTTTTGATCCATGATTTTAGGAAGAGCTTGCCTATATAAAGCAAAGGAGATCACTTGGCTAAGTATCTTTTTGAAAATTGAATATCTTAAGATCTGAAATATTGGGTTATTGTCTTAAAAGCTTGATCTATATAAAAGTGAAGTTAAAAGCGAATCTGTGAAGGGTGATCTCTCGAGCGCATGAACAGATCTGGGCATCTGACGATCTGTAGCACACTGGTGGACTGCCAATTTCGGCCCTAACCAGAGGTACGTAGGTGATTAACAGTGAAAGTGCGTGGGTACGCAGAGCAGAAGAAGGCGCAGTGCGTGGGTACGCAGCGCGATAGAGGATCAGGTGCGTAGGCACAGGGAAAGTACGCGGTGCTTCAGAAGCCGCAAGTGCGTAGGTACGCGGCGCGATAGCATCTGTGGGTGCGTGGCTACAGTAGCAGTACGCGGCGCGATAGTATCTGTGGGTGCGTGCCTACAATAACAGTACGTAGAGTGATTGAAGAAACCGTGCGTGGGTACGCGGTGCAGCAGAAGGGTCTCTGCATGTATACGTAGGGGAGCAGAAGGTGAAGTGCGGAGCCACGCAGACTAGAGAAAGAAAAAATGCGTATCTGTCTTAAGATATTTTGTTGGCTGACTTTTCTCTGTTGATAAGGTGTTCTGGGTTCTGTTTGCTGTTATTGTTGATCTGGTTACTGCAGTTGACTGGGTGATTTACTTGTACTTGATGATCTCTTGATGTTTATGGATCCAGTTTGAAAATTTATGAAAAGTGGTCCTTGAAAGAAAAGAAGTAGGGGGTTGTAGCTCCCTTCCAGGAGAGACTGGAAAACGAGAGAGAGTTGTAGCTCTCTGCAGGTTGCAGCCTGCGTACTGGTAAAGGACTGCACCAGTACAAAACCATTGTAAAAAGAGTTTCTGATTTGAAAGAAGATAAATACATATTGCAGCAGGTGGTTTTCACCCACATTGGGTTTCCACCTTACATCTGGTGTTCTTTGGTGTGACTATCTGTTTTCTTTGTTCATGCTCATTGTTTTATGATACTGACATTCAAAAATAATTCAAAGTATAAATGAGGAAAATTTATTAAAAGAACTTGATAATACTGATTCACCCCCCCTCTCAGTATTATTTCCAACACTCACAACTATCGGTTGTACCTACCATCTCACAGGATGACAGTTGTTTGTATAGATGTGAATTTTGATGAAGAGAAGGACATGAGATGTTCCCTTGATAGGGAGCTTCATTTACATGCATATGAGGAGATTTTGGCTCCAAAGAAAGAACCTCAGGCTGATGTGTAGCAGCCACAAGTAGAGGAGCAGAGAGTGGAAGCACCCACTCATGCAGAGACATATAGAGATGGAAGGAAGCACACTAGAGAAGCTGTCAGATTGACGCATGATGCTAGAGAGAATGTGGGAGCACCCACATCATAGTGCAGGAAGAGGAGGTAACCAGATTAGTACAATGGCTACATGAATATGATGAGCGATAGTATAGAGACTGAGCCATCCTCATTCATGGAAGCATTGCAACATACAGTATGGATTGATGCTATGGTAGAGGAGTTTGACTCCATTATCAGGAACATTTGTTGGGAATTTTTCGAAAGGCCATATGAAAAGTCAGTGGTAGGTTCCAGGTGTATCTACAAGGTGAAGCAAGCAGAAAATCGAAGTGTCGAGAAACACAAGGCCGAATTTGTGGCCAAGGGGTTCTCTCAGGTGGAGAGAATTGATTACGAGGAGACCTTTGCTCCAATAGCAAGGTAATATTCAATCAAATATATTCTAGCACTTCCAACACAAATGGGATGGGAAATACATCATATGTATATGAAGACATCCTTCCTTAATGGAGTGATTGAGGAAGAGCTGTACATAGAGCAGCCAGAAAGGTTTGATACCTTCAACAAAGAGTCACATGTGTGCAAACTCAAGCGAGTGTTGTATGGATTGAAACAAGCACCTCGTGCTCAGTACACCATAATCAACAACTATTTCACCATGTTGGGATTCACTAAAAGTGAAGAGGATGAAAACCTTTACCATATTGTGGTTGAAGGTAAATTATTCATTATGGTTTTATATGTCAATGATATAATTCTAATGGGTGATGAGAATTTGGTCAAATATTGCAAAGAGGACCTTGCAAGAGAATTAGAGATGAAAGACTTGGGGCTCATGCATTATTTCCTTGGTATGAAAGTATGGCAAGGAGATGGGGTACTATTTGTCTCTCACGGAAAGTATGCCAACGAGATACTAAAGAAGTTCCACATGGAGAGAAGCAAACTCATGGAGACTCCTATAGCAGGGAATTGGAAGAAGGAAGATGCTACTTCAGGTGAAGTGGTAGAGGTTACCATTTACAGGCAGCCTGTGGGTTCACTTATGTATTTGGTGAACACACGACCACACATGTATTTGTAATTAATCAGCTTAGTCAAGCAATGGTTAAGCCAACCAAAATCTATTGGAAGGAAACTAAACATGTGTGGAAATACCTCAAAGGCACCACTCAGTTTGGTCCTTAGTACAGATAGACGGAGGGAGTGAAACTTCAAGTCATCATAGATGCATATTGGGCAGGGAGTCCATAAGACAGGAAGAGCACATCAAGGGGAATATTCATTATTGGGTTAGCAATAGTTTCATGGCACAATAGAAAGCATAGATCAGTTGCGCTTAGTTCAGCATAAGCAAAGTACATGGATGCTTGTCAAGCAGCTTGTGAGGCTATCTGGATGAGGAAGATCTTTGTTGGGTTATTTGGTCAGTAGATGGATCCTACAATGATTTATTGTGATAATCAGAGTTGTATCAAACACTCTAAGGATCTAGTTTTTCATGATTGGTCCAAGCATATCAACATCTGGTATCACCATCTACGAGATTATGTGTAGAGAAGAATCATGTTGTTGGGGTACATTCTTACAGAGGAACATGATGCAGATATCTTGACTAAGGCACTATCAAGAGGAAAATTTGAGTTCCATAGAGGAAGGATTGGTGTATCTGATAATCCCTTTCTTGTTGAGAGCGAGTGTTGAAAATGGAATAAGAAAATCCTAATTTAATTTCCCCTTGAATTAAATTAGGAGAAAAATTATAATTCCACATCACGAGGCAATTTGTAAGAGTTAACTAAGTTAATTTGACTTAGCTGGCTCAGTTAATTCAAGTTGAGGGTCTAGCTTGAGTCATGTATGGTGTCTCCTACTTTATAGGAGCCCTGATTGAGTTTATTTTGAGTTGTAATTAGTTAATTCAGTTTAACTGAGTTAAAGTCAATTGAATTAGTTCCAATTTTTGGAAGAACTAGTAGGAGGTATAACAGTGGGATGTTTCTTCATGTGTTCAACCATTTAACTGATAATTCGGCCATAAATAATTGATGCATGTGTGATATGAGAGTTATCCAGGTCATATTGGAGTTCAAGGGTAGTGTATTATCAGTTGTATAATCATCCAAATTATACAGGCCGTGCATGCAGTGAAAAGAAGGCCTATGCTGGATTGTGCAATTCCAATTGAGGAATTTTCATAATTAATAGCGGCTAATTCCCAAGGAAATAGTGCAAGGAAATAGGGACTTGAGAAAGAAAAAAGTTGGTTAAGTATTGTCCAAGGCTTTTCTAGGAAGCTGTGAGACAGATAGAGATAATGCAGAGTTTTTTTGGGCTTGATCAAAGCATTGTAATCTTCTCATATTTTCTGACTAATGTAATATACAAATAGCGGGGGTTTTTAGTTGTGGATTTCCTCAGGAAATCATTATGTAATTTGTTGATTGAATTATTTCTCTTATATGCTTCATGATTTTGCGATCGTTAATTGTTTCCGTAGTTGGTAGAGTAGATTCAAATCTATTGTATTAGTAAATTACAATTAGCAGTTTTAATCTACAAGGAGTTTCTACATTGCTCAGTTGCAACAACTCTTTTGCTTCAAGAAAAATCCTAGGAGGTTGTTGATTGTTCAAAATAGTATGTACAATGACCATGAATGATAACAACTAATAATAAAAACCCTTTGTGTTTCCCTTCTTCCTAACAACACTAGTCCATTCAATCACAAATTTCATTTGATTCTTTGAATCCCACATATTCATACCCAAATGGTCAAACCTTTTAGCATGTACATATAAGAACATATAGACTAAGAGAGAGGGATATCTAAAAATACCAAAAATATGATAATTCTCAAATTGCAAAGTGATATACTTGGCTAGGTAAGAAGGGATATCCAAAAAAATATATGGTTGCAACATCAAACTCAAAAACCCTAGGGCTTGTTCACGCAATATCCCATTATCATCTTCTCCTAAAAGAGACAAAATTATAGCTAAGACATGTTGTGCAGATTCATAAAATAAGTTTGTTTGATAATTCATTGCTAATGAAGGAATTTCATAATTTGGTGGGAAAATGAATCTAAACATACCTTCCTTATTCTCTTTAGAAAGAAGTTTATAAGTGACGTGTAAGGACTGATATGAAAATCTCATGTGATTCTCAACTTTAGGAAAATTAAAAGCTTCGTGTGTTAGCTCTGAAGTGACCTCAAAAATATTCTCCCCTAAAGAAGACATAACAAAATTCCTTTGTGATACAAAAGAAGAAACTAACCAACTGATAAATTCGGGGAAATTATAGGTATGTGGGACAATTACATTATAAATATTGGACTAGGTGACTCGAAAAAGATTATCTAAGTCACTAGAATGGTCAAGGATTTCCTATCGAATATCCAAAAGGTATAAGGAGCAACGAGATTCATATACTTCTTCTTCTTTGTCCATAAGGGGTGTATGAACAGACATCATAGAGATTGCAGGTTTTAAAGTTGATTTCACGGTTTTCTATATGTTCCCAATTTGAAAGAAAGGATAAGGAAGAAATGTTGAATCATGAGTTACCAAGTAATTGAAGACAATGAACAGTCGAATGCTGGTGAGGAATTGACAATGTATGCTTTGGATGCAAGTCACTGTAAATATGCAAATGGAGGACAAATAAAATAATAGGCGGGACAACCTTTTATCAAAAAATCTTGATGATGTGTAAGGGCCCACTCACTTTCCCGACTCGATTCATGGGTACATTAGTTTTCACCAACTTCCAATGCATGGTTTTCATAAAAAACCATTAACCACTTATGAGGGGTACCCATAGTGGTTTGTGAAAAGCATGGAGAAACTGTCAGAATGAATCATGGCCATTGATTTGGAGATGGGATGTTTAGCCATCCTTCTTTCCAACAAGTCCTCATCTTGTAACCTTTGATTGCATTAACCTGTTGGAAATCCTTTGATTCCTCGGGTGGATTCCAATGAGCGATGATCCGACCCCAAACTTGTGTGTGGTTTAATTTCCAATTTATAAAATTTTTGGACCCACTTTTATATATTTTTAGGTTGTGTTATTAAGGCTCAAAGATTAGGCATGCATACAATATATAAATAAAACTTTTGAAAATGGATTGTTATATAAACAATTTACTACTCTCGTCTTATATATATATATATATATATATATATATATATATATATATATATCTATATATATATATATATATATATATATCTATATATATATATATATATATATATATATATATATATATATATATATATATATATATATATATATATATCGATTTTTTTGAGGAAAAGTAAAAAGCAACCTTTTACTATAACACCTTGCATTAAATAACTAGGGTGGTTGATTTCTTTAGCCTTCCAACTATTCATTCTTCTTCATTTGGGATACCATTTGGGTAATAATGTAGACCATTTTCTTATGCACATCTTCCAATTTAATGGTTAGGTGTCTCATATCCTTCCTTATCTCATACATCTTGTCACATTAACACCCTCTAGGAGGAGGATAGCTAGCCATGACATGATTATATCTAGGAATTTCCAAAAATCCAAGACTCCAAGTATTGCTAGAATTAAGACTACCACTACACCTAAAAAAGAAAACAACAAGAGAATTGGAGGGATAAAGCCTTTTTTAGTATTTGACAAGACCAAACAACTCAACAATCCCTTTAAATAAAAATAGAAACAAAAAACTAAAATTACAGACCTATCCATACTTTCAACAGGGAAAATAGGTTCATTACCATCCACAGATGACCTATAATTAGCCATTAACCATTAACCAGTAGAGTAGTAAAATTATTAATTTTATTAAGGCTATAAGTCTCTGTTGTACATAATTGCATTTTAAAAAAAAATCAGCTTTTTCACATTGAATTTGCCCAATATCATCATAAGTAATTATTTAGAGAGAACAATAGCAATAACAATGCAGCGGGAACAACCCTAGGTCTGTCATGATATGTCTTTCATAGGAATCAACATATCTCCTTCATATATCTGCCATAATCTTTTCTCATATCATAGATAAGAAGGCCCAAGGAGGCCATTATCATACCTGAGAACTAAGGCCAATTAGGGCATTGTTACACCACAAGACTGAGGCCCATTAGGGTCTGGTGGTGTTATCACAAATAATAATTTGCAAGGAGGTCGTTGTCATACCCAAGAATTGAGGCCCATTAGGGCATTTTTACACCAAAAGAATGAGGTACAATTTCGCAAACCCATATGATGAAATGATCATTATGTCACTACTAATTAATTACAGGTCCTGGTGTGCACATTTTTTAGGCACACAAACCCTACCTTTTACCTTATGAAATCCATGCCATTTGGAGCATTCCTGAACAACATAAATATATATGTGAAAAATTAAAAATGTTTAATTGTATTAATATTGTTTATGAGTAAAAAAATACTCTTCAAGTTGAATAATTCAATTTGTCCTTGAAATGAATGTTGGGCGTGCATTTTTGTGAAGTAGGCCAAAATTGCCTTGCTTCACTAAAATTCTTGTCCAGACTTCACTTCTTGGCCAATCTGATTGATTCAAATTGTAGATTTCTTATTTTACTCTTTTACACACTTTTATATTGTTATATCTTTACTAACCAGTCGAGTAGTAATATTGTTAATTTTCTTAGGGTTAGAAGTCTCTGTTGTAAATAATTGCATTTTAAAACATTTTCAACATTTTCACATTGCATTCACCCCATATCATCATAAGAAATTATGTAGAGAGAAAATTGGAAATAATAATGCAACAGAATAGTCATATGTATGTCATAATTTTTTCTCATATCACAGATAAGAAGGCCCAAAGAGGCCATTGTCATACCCAAGAACTGAGGCACAATAGGGCATTGTTACACCATAAGTACGAGGCCCATTAGGGCATTATTACACCACAAGATTGAGGTCAAATTTTAGAGACCCATAGGATGGAATGATCATTATATCACTACCAATTAATTACATGTCCTGGTGTGCATTTATTTGAGACACACAAGCCCTGACTTTTACCCTATGAAATCCATGCAATTTGGAGTATTCTTGAACAACACAAATATATGTGAGAAATTAAAAATATTTAATTGTATTAATGTTACCTATGAATAAAGAAATACTCTCCAAGTTGAATCATTCAATTTGGCCTTGAAATGAAGGTTGGGCATGCATTTTTGTGAAGCAGGCCAAAATTGTCTTGCTTCACTAAAATGCACGCCCAAGCTTCATTTCTTGGCCAATTTGATTGATTCAAATTGTAGATTATTTAGTTTATTATTTTAAACACTTTTACATTGTTATATCTTTACTAACTAGTAGAGTAGTAACAATGTTAATTTTCTTAGGGCTAGAAGTCTCTATTGTAGATAATTGCATTTTAAAACATTTTCAACATTTTCACATTGCATTCACCCCATATCATCATAAGAAATTATGTACAAAGAAAATTAGCAATAAAAATGCAACATAACATTCATAGGTTTGTTATGATATCTCTGTCATAGGGCTCAACATATCTGCTTCATATCTATGTCACAATCTTTGCTCATTGTTAGGGTCCTATAATAATAGGATTCATAATTTTGAATTGGTTATGGTTAGTCTTGTAATATTGCACATACTTTTGCTTTCTGCAAAATGTTTTCCATATTAAAAAATAAAAAATGTAAAGAGGGTATGTCCTAAAAAAATAATCAAAGGAAAAAAAGAAAGAGAAAAGATCAAAAAAGTGAAAAATATGAACCCCAAAAAGAAATAAAAATAGATCATGAAAGTGTGCAAATTCAAATGCCACTACTTTTACTTTACTATACAAAATAAAGATTGTGTGCAGCTTGTCAAAAATGCCGCAATCCATGATGGTCAAATAGCTTAATCTTGACTCATTCATGCTTTAAATTTCAAGTTGATAGATAGAGAATAAAGATCTAGCCAAACTGTTTAACCTTGCCAGATCAATAGTTAGGTAGAGAATAATAATGAGCTTATCAGTTTAATCTAAGCCATTGGAAGTTATAAAGTTAGAATTAGATAGTTTTCTTATCAAAAGAAAAAAGGAATAAAGGGTCTGCAAGCTCAAATGCACCCATTAAATGAAGAGAAAATGTTAGGGTAGATAAAGGGTAGGTAGAAGAAGTTTTGCAAAGTGCACAAATTGGCTAATACAAAAACAAATTTATCACGCTTAATCCTATGTTTCATGTGCAGGAGGAATTGTGAGAAAGAAAGGATATTCACCAAGCTTGTTTACTAATTTCTCCTCATTTCACTACACCCGCACATACTTATTTGCTAATTTCCCCATTTTCCCTTCATTTCTTATAAATACCCTTTTTCCCCTCATTTTGACCTTTACCCCTTAGTTTCACAAATTCCTCTAGAAATCACCCTTCAAAAATCATCCCCCTTTCAAAAAAAACCCCTTTCCCTAGTGTGAAACCAATTCCCCATTACAAATATCACTTCCCCCTTATTAATTTCTCTTTTTCCCCTAAAAACCACAAAAAAACCCTTTATCCTAAGTTTTTTCTATACCCCTGCATTATCTAATTAACCTCCCCCACTTCATATTCCCCTGATACCCTTTTTGACCCACCAACCCTTGGTGTAGTTAAAAAACCCCCGCCACATATCCCTTGGTCCCATCTTATTAACCATTGGATTATATTGAAAATCCCGACATTATTGGTTAATTAATTACAATTATCTGTAATTAAATCCCGGGCCCCGCCAAATCACTTTCCTGATTCCATCCATGCAACTCAACTACGCAATATCCCTCCGATCTCCTACCCCCAGATCCGACGGTGTACAACCATATCGTGCGGATTCATTGTCCGACCATTAACACCCCGAGAGCACACTAGATTCATGGTTTTGGCCGAGTGCTCTTTGGCTACATGGCAGCACCACGTTATATCTCATGCTCGCAAAAAATATAACCCACCATCCAAAAGCATTGTGATGGCACACAAAACCACCTCCCCACCTAAACCGAAAACTGCCCACTGTTCATTTAATTATTTCCGTGCCAAAATGTGACCGTTACCCGTTAAAAGGTCGAAAAAGCCCCAAATTGCTCTTTTCGCTCGTTTTTCATTGCAAACTGCTGCTTAGCCATTTGCAACATCCTAAACCTCTGCGACCAATTTGACCACCTTTTGTCGCCTAAAGATGCTCTGGATACCCAATTGAAGCAGCCAGTTGACAGTTGAAGCCTCAATACCCTCTTCAATTACCACAGAACCTAGTTTGCACACTAAATCACCAATATCTAGGTATTCATGGAAAAACTAAAACAACCCTTGAATTTGAAAACGCACAGTGTAATTGAACAGTTAATTAATTGAATTAATTAAGAAACCTCCCTAAAATTGAGGAGAAACTTATTTGTATACCCCAAACCCTTCTTTTACAAACTACAATTACCCACCCATTGTTCCAGAGCTTCTAAGCCTCACTTCTGAAACCGCTGAAAGCCTAATTCAAATTTGTAAACCCAATTATGGCTTCCCAAACCTCTCTGGACGTCAGACCTCTGCAAACCCATCACTTGGATATCGACCACCTTGCCTTAGCAGACCGAGACTTTCAAATTAAGGACACTGCTTCCCCTGCCTACCTACTAAAACTCCACTGTTGGAGTAAAGACAAATTTTTAAACCAGAACAATGACATTCACTTTTGGGAGTCCAATTTGCCCAAGTACTATTTCCCATAGGTACACCCATTCCCAGAAATCATCCACTTCTACCAAGCTTGCTACATTCCTAACCAAAGAGCCATTGTCACCCCTGACCAACAAGTTTTGTTCACCATTACAGTAGAATCCATTAACCAAATGCTGCAAATCTAGCCAAGCCAAAATGAGACCCCACTTTCAATTGAAGGCTTGCTTGATCTCTACACCAAGCTAGACATACCCAAGAAAGCTTAGATTATTCAAACTTTCATCATTAAAGAGTCTCACACTCCAACAGATAGTCCTCCTTATGCTGCCACCATTTTTTCTAAGAGAGGCAGACAAATTATTACCATGCTCTCTTGCATTTTAGGATACACCACAGATGAGCATGTGGATGAGGTTGTCCTGGCTTTCCTCTCTATCTTTTGCCCAGGAAAGCCTCCTGCTATAATGTATAACTATGCTCAGTTCATAGTAGACAAAATGCATGAACAATTCATTAGACTACCAAATGAGAGAGTTTTCAAGTACTCTTCAGTTTTGTTTCATATGTTCCTCTACTATTAGTCAGACAAGTTTCCAATCAACATTTAGAAGTTGGACACCAAAGGCAATCCAAGATCAGTCATCTATTGGACACCAGTGATCCAACAATACTCCACTGTTTTTTCCTACAAAGACTTCATTGATTCATTTGTGCATCCTGTTGTAAACATGCTAACCAGTAGCTATCAGCCTAAGATCAGTCAGGAAATTAAAAGGGTTTTATAGTTGGAAAAGAACAGTAAAGTGGGAGACTGGTATTTACACTAGAACCACACAAAGATAAGGATATATGGATGCCAATTGACCCCCTACAAACTGCCCAAATACCTCCCCATGAGGTTATTTGCATTAGAGTACTTTAGGCAGATAATAAACTCTGATGAAGTTAACTTCCTGGCAGCCAAGAAGAAAACTCAATTCAAAATGAAAAACCAATTGGGCCCCTTTATTTGTAATAATAGGGAAGTCGGACCAGAGGTAGATAAGATTCTATAGCAGATGAAATTTAAGAACAGTTTTATGTGGCAATATGACCCTCATGGAGTCATAAATAAATTAAGGCTCAAAGTGAAATTGGACCCTTTCATACATCATCCCAGGCCAGACATTAAGAGATTTTCCAACTATTTTGAATGGTTGGAAAACACTTTGATAGACATGGACAATACAATAGTTGATGTGGAGAATACATTAATTGATGTAGAAAAGCAGATTGACACTAGTTCCTTTCTGCAGGTTCCATACCTAGGAGAACCAATGAATATTCCTCCTCTTTTACAGACTCCAGCAAACGAAGAAAAAAAATGTAAAGAGAGCCAGGGAATGTTGAGAATGCAACAAGATGATGGAGCTTAGTGGAAAGGAGTCACCTTCACTAATTGGGCCCGCAGGCAAATTATGGCGCAAAGTCTATTTTTATACTATGTCTATTTTTAGACATATGGATCATGGTCTATGAGTTGCAGGATGCTATTTATGGATGATTGGTCATGTTGGGAAAATTAGATGGACTTCTATTTCTGGTTCACAGCATAGTGATCAGAATCTATTTTTAGACTGCCAGGCTAAAAATAGAAAAGTCAAATATTATTGTCTCATAATAATATTTAGACTATAAACATTATCTTATCCTCTTGGAGCACTTCAGTTTGAGCTACAGATGTGGCACATGCAGCTGTTAGAAGGAAATACGCTTTTCTTGTGGGTCAGTTGAGCTATTGCATACAGGACTTCAGTTAGAACTCATGTGGTTGAGTTTGGTGGAGTTGATTGTGGAGTTGATGGAGTTGTGTTCAGTTTGACTTGGTTAAACTAGTTGTAATTAGTCTAACTGCAAATAGACTAGTGATGAGTGATGTGAATTAATTGATTAAATTAATTCACTAATTATTAACTCATAAAGCAACTGAAGAATACATCAGTTAACTCAGTGCATGTACAGTTCAATGGAGACAGGTGTTAGAGGTTGCGATTGCTATCAGTTGTGACTATAGTTGTGCATGAGATCTTGCACAATCAATGGATTGAGTATGCCCATGAGGATTGCGCAGTATATGCCTAGTGAAATATCCTGTGCTCACGTGATTTTCACTTGGTATTGTGCAATAGAGGCAGGCAAAGCAGTGGAGAAGATTTGAACCTGTGACTTGTTTGGATCTCAGCTAGTTTTGTGTGTAACAGGTGGAGATAGTGTTGGATACTTGTGAGGAGTATTGTACTATGTAATGTTACATGTTCTCAATCATTAATATATAGATAGTGTGGGGTTTTCAGTTGTAAGCTTTCCCCGGGTTACATACTGTATTAATGTGTGCATGCGATTGATGTTTCATTATTTTTGATGCTACTAAATTGATGATCAACATAGAGGAGATTATGTATTGTGCATGTATTCCGCAATAGTGTATAATCGGGATAATCTCTGTGAATAAGTGTTTATTATTCAAAATTTCTACATGGTATCAGAGTTGTTGATCATCAGATCTATTATTCAAAAAGTGTTTACATTCTATTTCTTCAGGCAGAGTCTGTAACCGGGCCAGGTAGCCTCTGGATTCATCCTTCCTTTGGAAGGTGAGATATCCGGTAAAATCCCATACATTAAATCTCTATACGAGAAATAATTTGTTCTCATGAATTCTAGATTAGAGGCGGTTGAGTTTGGAGCTGGTGGAATTCGAATTTCCAGCAGTGTTTTCTTGGTGTCAACATTGCAATGTCGTTCAACAGATTGCAATTGGAGTATGCTCTTGAGGGCAGCTCGAACTATATTTCATGGAAGGACAGGATGGAGGCGGTGTTAGATGATAATGGGCTGAAGGATTTCATAGAGGCTGAGGTCCCAAAGCCTACTGATACTGCTCAAGTTGATGCTTGGCAAAAGAAGACAACAAAGTGTTGAAGGATTCTGTTGGAGGACGTGAAGGATTACATTGTGTCTAGCCTGCATGGTAAGGCTTCTCCATACTTGATGTGGAAAGCATTGACAAATCTATTCCAAAGCAAGAGCGATCAGAGAAAGCTGGTGCTCAAGGATAAACTCAGAAACATCAAATGTGAGAAGGGAGATAGTATGCCCAAGTATCTCATGAAGTTCACTCAGTGCAAGGATGAGCTAGGAAGTGTGGGGGTCACTGTCGATGACGAGGACTTGGTGAGCTTGGCTCTCCTTGGTCTTCTGAAGAGTTGGCATTCCTATCAGGACTCTATCAATGGTTGGGAGAAATTGCCAGGATGGGAGAGACTTTGGTCAGATCTTGTGCAGGAGGAGATCAGGCGGAATACCAGGGACGGATCTTCATCAAAGGGAACTGATGAAGAAATTGCACTTTGGCTGCCAAAGCAAAGAAGGGGAAGAACAAGAAAGCTTCTACGTCTGGTGCGAAAGGCAAGAAGCAGGACATGCCCAAGGTGAAGTGCTATCACTGTCACCAGCACGGACACTGTGCCACTAATTTTCCGCAGAAGAAGAAGAACAAGCAAGTTGCTGGATCTGCAGTAGGAGAGGCTCTAGCCTCACAGTTTGAGCTTGATTTTTCATTGATCGCATGCTTGGTTTCAAGTGTGATGGGATCGGTGTGTTTCTTGGACGGTGGTGTGTCTTTTCACATGACAGGAGATCGAGATTTGTTTTCTGATCTGAAGGACAAAGATCTTGGAGTGCACAACGAGATGGGCGATGATGGTAGATACAGTGCGACCGGTATCGGTACCATTTCCTTTGGGAGGGATTCTGGTAAACCCTTTGTATTGAAGGAAGTGATGCATGTTCCAGGATTGAAGAAGAATCTTATCTCTGTGGCGATGTTAGAAGACAAGGGATATGATGTTGTTTTCAGCGAGGGAAAGGCTTTCCTGCGCAGCAAGACAACTGGAGAAACCTGGAAGATAGGGGTTCGAGTGAGGAACCTTTATCAGTTGCATGTAGATGGATGTGTAGCAATGGCATGCAAGGCAGAAGGATTGGTGAGTTGGGATGATGGCAAGTTGTGGCACAGGAGATTGGGTCACCTTCACCATGGAGCCTTGAACATACTACAGCAGATCACTACAGGGCTTCCTAAAGGCACTCTTGCACAGTCAGATCAGTGCAAGGGGTGTACTTTGGGAAAGTTTGTGAAAGCCACCTTTCACGAGAAGGATAGTCACACCACGACGATTCTTGAGATAATTCACACAGGCGTGTGTGGACCTTTCTCAGTAGCTTCGACAAAAAAACACAGGTATTATGTGATCTTTGTTGATGATTTCTCTCGCAAGTGCTGGATCTTCTTCATGCAGAAGAAGAGCAAGACATACTCAAAGTTCTGAGTTCAAAGCACTGGTCAAGAAGGAATCGGGGAAGAAAGTGAAGGCTCTTAGGAGCGATAATGGTGGTGAATACATCTCTGGCGAGTTCAAGGATTTCTGCAGTGCAGAAGGGATACGAAGAGAGCTCATAGCTCCCCATAACCCACAGCAGAACGGGGTTGCTGAGCGGAAGAACAGAACGATTGTGGGTGCTGCACGGGCGATGTTGCATGATCAGGGCCTACCCCTTCACTTGTGGGCGGAAGCATGCAATACAACAGTATATGTGTAGAACCGTTATCCTCATAGGATACTTGGCATGAGTACACCCGAGGAGGCTTATTCTAGTAAGAAGCCCGATCTTTCTCATTTGAGGATTTTTGGTGCTAACGTTTACATGCATGTGACGAAGGATGCCAGGAAGAAGCTGGAGCCAACCGCAGAGGTTGGGATATTTGTGGGGTACAGTGATACGCCCCACAACTATCGTGTGTATTTGCCAGACAGTGGTAAGACTGTTGTGCGACGGGATATAAAATTTCAGGAGGAGAAAGCCATGAAGTGTTCACTTGAGAGGGAGCCACACTTGCATGCATATGAGGAGATATTAGTTCCTAAGGATGAGCTTCAGTACGTGGATAAGCCACAAGACGAGGTTCATGGAGTGGAAGAGACCACTCATGCAACGCCAACCATCAGAGGGTGAAAGCACTTGATAGAAGCTAAGCAACTGGCTCAAGATGCAGAGAAAGTTGTAGGACCACCTACAGCCCAACGCAGGCAGAGAGAGTCACCTGATCGATACACTGGATACGTGGCTCTTATGAGCAAATGTGTTGTGACTGAGCCATCCTCTTTCGAGGAAGTTGTGGATGATCCCACATGGGTAGACGCCATGGTGGAAGAGTATGATTCGATTGTCAGAAACAGTGCATGGGAGATTGTTCCTAGACAGGAAGGGAAATCAGTGGTGGGTTCGAGATGGATCTACAAATTTAAGCAGACAACTGATGGGAGCGTGGAGAAGTACAAGGCAAGATTTGTTGCCCGAGGCTTTTCACAGATAGAGGGGATCGATTATGAGGAGACCTTTGCACCTGTCGCAAGGTATTCTTCCATACGGATGATTCTTGCTCTCTCAGCGCAGATGGGATGGCACATTCATCATATGGATGTGAAGACTGTGTTCCTCAATGGAGTCATTGAGGAGGAGGTGTACATAGAATAGCCCAAAGGTTTTGAGATCTTCAGCAGCGAGTCGCATGTGTGCAGGCTCAAGAGAGCGATGTATGGGTTGAAACAAGCACCACGTTCTTGGTACACACAAATAGATAGCTATTTCACCGGCCTTGGATTCTCCAAGAGTGAGGTGGATCCTAACCTATACCAGATTGTGGTGGAGGGTAAGTTGCTTATCATTGTACTTTATGTAGATGATTTGATTCTAATGGGTGATGAGCTGTTGATACTTTCATGCAAGGATGATCTTTCTAAGGAGTTTGAGATGAAGGACTTGGGCCTCCTTCATTACTTCCTGGGATTGGAAATTTGGCAGTGCAGTGATGGACTATTTGTTTCTCAGGGTAAGTATGCTCGGGAGATACTGGAGAAGTTCAACATGCATGGCTACAAGCATGTTGATACTCCTCTTCCTGGAGGTTGCAGGAAGGAGGATGCCACTTCGACGGAAGAAGTGGATACCACTGTTTATCGACAGTTGGTGGGGTCGCTTATGTATCTGGTCAATACACGACCCGATATATGCTATGCTATTAACCAACTTTCACAAGCTATGGTTAAGCCAACCAAGCTCTTCTGGAAGGCAGGCAAGCATGTATTATGTTATTTGAGAGGCACATCGGGATATGGATTGTGGTACAGACAGGAGGATGAGGTGAAGCTATGTGGCTTCACGGATGCAGTTTGGGCAGGGAGCCCAACGGACAGAAAGAGCACATCAGGAGGGGTCTTCAGTATCCAGTCGATAGAATTTTCTTGGTACAGCAAGAAGCAGAGATCCGTGGCACTCAGTTCAGCAGAGGCCGAGTATATGGCAGCAATTTTGGCTGCATGCGAGGTTATATGGATGAGGAAGATCCTGATCGGTTTGTTTGGTTCTTACTTGGAGCCTACTGTGATTTACTGTGATAACCAAAGTTGCATTAAACTCTTGGCTAATCTTGTATTTCATGATAGATCTAAGCACATTGACATCAGGTACCATCATATCAGAGATTGTGTGCAGCGGAGAATCATGTTACTTTCATACATTCCAACGGAGGATCAGGATGCTGATATCTTGACGAAGGTGATCACCAGGAGCAAATTCGAATACCACCGAGGCAGGATAGGGGTTGCTGATAATCCATATCTTGTTGAGAGGGAGTGTTGAGAATGCAACAAGATGATGGAGCTTAGTGGAAAGGAGTCGCCTTCACTAAGTGGTCCCGCAGGCAAATTATGGCGCAAAGTCTATTTTTAAGCTATGTCTATTTTTAGACATATGGATCATGGTCTATGAGTTGCAGGATGTTGATTATGGATGATTGGTAATGTTGGGAAAAATAGATGGACTTCTATTTCTAGTTCACAGGAGAGTGATCAGAGTCTATTTTTAGACTACCAGGCTAAAAATAGAAAAGTCAAATATTATTGTCTCATAATAATATTTAGACTATAAACATTATCTTATCCTCTTGGAGAAATTTAGTTTGAGCTACAGATGTGGCATATGCAGCTGTCAGAAGGAAATACGCTTTTCTTGTGGTTCAGTTGAGCTATTGCATGCAAGACTTCAGTTAGAACTCATGTGGTTGAGTTTGGTGGAGTTGATTGTGGAGTTGATGGAGTTGTGTTCAGTTTGACTTGGTTAAACTAGTTGTAATTAGTCTAACTGCAAATAGACTAGTGATGAGTGATGTGAATTAATTGATTAAATTAATTCACTAATTATTAACTCATAAAGCAACTGAAGAATACATCAGTTAACTCAGTGCATGTACAGTTCAGTGGAGACAGGTGTTAGAGGTTGAGATTGCTATCAGTTGTGACTATAGTTGTACATGAGATCTTGCACAATCAATGGATTGAGTATGCCCATGAGGATTGCACAGTATATGCCCAGTGAAATAGCCTATGCTCACGTGATTTTCACTTGGTATTGTGCAATAGAGGCAGGCAAAGCAGTGGAGAATATTTGAACCTGTGACTTGTTCGGATCTAAGCTAGTTTTGTGTGTAACAGGTGGAGATAGTGCTGGATACTTGTGAGGAGTATTGTACTATGTAATGTTACATGTTCTCAATCATTAATATACAGATAGTGTGGGGTTTTCAGCTATAAGCTTTCCTCGGGTTACATACTGTGTTAATGTGTGCATGCGATTGATGTTTCATTGTTTTTGATGCTGCTAAATTGATGATCAACGTAGAGGAGATTATGTATTGTGCATGTATTCCGCAATAGTGTATAATCGAGATAATCTCTGTGAATAAGTGTTTATTATTCAAAATTTCTACAGGGAATAAGGTTCTAGTTCAGCCATGGAAACCACAAATGAACAGTTTGAGATCAGTTACAGGAAGAGGCCCAAGCTTAATCCTGTAACTGAACAGGAAGACACCATTGACTCAATGGAAATCACTGACATTGACACAATGGTGGGAAGAAGCAAAGGCCCATCAGCTTCACTAGCCCTCTACCTCAAATACCCAACTTATTGAGAGACAACTCAGCGTTGAGGTCTCTTCATTCACCAGGCCTGTGGATAAAGAGAAGGATATCAAAGATAGGTACAAAGAAATTAAGTTGAGAAATGAGAAATTGAAGGCTGACACTTATGCCCAATATTTCAAGCAGACACCTATAAATCAAAATAGATTAATGTCAACCTTTGACATTAAAACAGTTAAAACGAAGATGACATTCATGCAACCTACAATCGAACAACCAAGATCATCAGTAGACTATAGGAAGGTAGATTTTGAGGTTTTGTTTAGGGATTTTCATCCCATTGACCAAATTGAGTTCCACAAGTAGGCAGGTGAGATGATCTATTCCACCTTGACAGGTAAAGCTATGACTGCACACAACCTTCAAAGTTCATTGGAGAACATTATAGCACAATACAAATTAGAAAAGGCCTCCTCATAGGCCAAAGATAACAGAATCAAGTCACTGGAAGACTTGGTCATTGAGCTTGGACATGATCCCAATGATATCAAGGCTGCTGAGAAGTTGATAAAGAAAAAGAATGAGGACATTGTTGCTCTCAAAAAACAACTGAAACTGCCTCATTCAGAGCATCCACAAACAAAAGAGGTCTTAGAAAGCCAAACACATCAGGAGGAAATGATGGACCTTGTTTTACAACTTAATGACCAATTGAAAGAAATGGAGAAGGAGTTGGACAGCTTAATACAGCTGAAACAAGCCAGCCTTGAGACTGCCACTGCCACTGTCATTCCAACAGTCACTACAGTTGTACCATCCACCTTGGCAGCTTCATTGGCTCCTACAGCTCCACTGGCTATAGCACTACCAGCTGCCACAACATCTACATCAGCAACAAGTTCGACAACAACAACAGCTCAACCAGGTGATGAGGCAAGTAAATTGGTCAAGGAAATGGAAGACATGTCCATTCAGACCACATAAATAAACAAGCTTAAGGAAAATATAACCAGTCTAGAGAATGATAACAAGCTTGCACAGATTATGCACAAAGAAGAAGTTCAAAAGTCAACAAGGTTGACTGAAAGGATGAAGAGCTTCACTACAACAAAACCAGCGATTAGCGTCCCTTTTTACTTCTTTTTTTGCATCTAGAGCCCATTTTTGGTGCTATTTGCATCCATTTATCAAATATGGTGCAAAACTTGACACAAAATTTGCATCAAGTTTTGCACCAAATCTTACACCAAGTTTAGCACCAGGTATTGCAATAGGTTTTGCACCACATTTTGCACCAAATTTTATGCCAAGTTTTGTGTCATCCTTTACACCAGGTTTTGTTCCAGGTTTTGCATCAAGTTTGGCACCTAATTTTGTTTGACATACTTTTGCATCCTCATTTGCATCCACTTTTTGCACCTACACTTGCATCAACTTTTGCATCGACTTTTGCATCCTTTTTTAAATCATTTTTTGCATCCATTTTTTCATCCATTTGTGCATCCCTTTTGCGCCAAGTTTTACATCGTGTTTTGTGTCTAGTTTTGCATAAAATTTTGCATCTAATTTTGTTGCATCCACTTTTTCCTCTTGTTTGGCATCCATATTTACATCCTCTTTTGCATCTATTATTGTACCCACTATTGCATCTAATATTTTTGTGCCACAATTAGCGCCTAGTTTGGCACCTCCTTTTGCACCCACTTTTGATTATAATTTTGCATCCACGTTTGCATCCTCATTTGCATCTAGGTTTTCATCAACTACTACATCTATTTTTGCATCCCTTTTTGTATCCAATTTTGGACCGGGATTTGCATCGGGTTTTGTGTCTCGTTTTGCATCTACTTTTGCATCGACTTCTATTGCATCCACTTTTGCACACAATTTTGCATCCACTGATGCACCCATTTTAAATTTCACTTTTTGCATCCCTTTTTACATCTTCATTTGCATCATACTTTGATTCTTTTTTTGCATCTATCATTACATCCACTTTTGTTATGCCACAATTTGCACCATGTTTTGCACTCACTGTTGTATCCACGTTTGCTTCCAATTTTGCATCCATGTTGACATCCTCTTTTGCATCAAATATTGCATCTATTTTTGCATCCACTTTTATGTCAGGTGTATGCATTGGGTTTTGCATCTCGTTTTGTATCTACTTTTGCATCTACTTACATTATATCCATTTTTTGCATCCAATTTTGTTTTGCCTGTTGCATCAATGTTTGCTTCCACTTTTACATCCATTTTTGCATCTTATTTTGCATATTTTTTGTCTATTGTTACATCCACTTTTGTTGCACCATATCTTGCGCCTACCATTGCAACCACATTTGCTTCCACGTTTGCATCCCCTATTGCATCCACTTTTGTTTCATCCATTTTTGCATATACTTTTGTTTCCGTTGTTGCATCCACATTTGTTTCACCACAATTTGTGCCAAGTTTTACACCTACCATTGGACCCATGTTTGCTTCCACTTTTTCCTTCATGTTTGCATCCAAGTTTGCATTGACAACTGCATCTAATTTTGCATCCACTTTTGTGTCAGGTTTTTCATGTTGTTGTGCATCTACTTATGTTGTATCCACTTTTCATCCAATTTTACTTCTATTGTTGCCCCCATTTCTATGTTCGCTTTTGCATCCCTTTTCCAACACTCATCATATTTTTTGCATTGATGATATTCCTTATGGCATTGACAATTATGAACAATTGATGACAATGTCAATAATATTGACAATGATGAAAATGAAGATGATGGCGATGACATGAATTGTGATTATGATGATAAAGACGATAGTGGTTACAATGACAATGATGATGATGGCAATGATTATGATGATGACGATGCTAATGACGTTGGCGAATCTTCCCAATTTTAGATGTTGTCATTGTCATAATCATAAGCATTATCTTTGGTGTCATGATCATCATTTTCATCTAGGTCATCATCAAAAACAATAATGGCATGAATGATGATGATGCATGATTACAACAATGTCGATAGAAATTACAGTAATGATGATGATGGGGATGATAAAAATTACAATGACGATGATAATGGTGGTGATGATGATCATCATCGATCATCTGTCAAAAATAGAGTTGTTATTTCTCTTACGTATATCAATGTGTCCTAAACAACCCTTTTCTAGCACTGATCACATTTTTTGGGTTGATGATATTTCTTACAACATCTACAATTATGAACAATTGCAAACAATGTCCATAATGATGATGATGATGGCATGAATGGTGATTATGATGATAATGTAATGATGGCAATAACAATGACAAGGATGATGGTGATGATGATGACAATGATTATGATAATGAGAATGACCTTACAATCTTATGGATTCGTGAACAATTACTAGTTTCAATACCATCTTCTGGATACGTATTACTATCATACTTTTTAAATTTTCTGTCTCTCTTGAGGTATCTTACTATAATGGTGTTGTCAACACTAGAAAGATATCTTGTTGTAATGGTGGTTCTAATGTTAGCACTAGCAAAGTTTAGTAGGGAGGATGCTACTACAAGAGGAATTCCTTCTAAGTGACTATGGCATTCAAAATGAGGCTTTATGCGCTGCTTGTTAACACATGTTCTCATGCTCATATAAAATTAATGTGAAAAGTTGCTTTAATTGGTTCCCATGCATAATTGATATTGATAATGGGGTGGTATAAAATTGTAATGGGCATATCCGTTAGTGTTATGATGGGTCAACAACATTGAAACCATCCAAGTGACATTTCACCTTGGAACAATCGTCGCTCGTGCGAAAACACGAAGTTTATGTAAATGAAAGTTGTGATTGTAGTGGAATTAAAACCATCGAGAAATATCAAAGAAGACGCTGCCTACTAGTTTTGAAAGACAACCAAGGCATTGAACAACTATTTGCGTTAGGATGTAGTGAGGGAATCGAAGGAAATTTGGCAGCCCTAAGTTGCCATTACTATTGCCAATCACACATTCAATAGTAACCATAAAAGGTAGCCACATATAAACAGAACCTCGAGGTGTTGACAGTCAGAATCTATTGTAATAGCTTTGACGTATATATAGTTTTGTGTTTAGATGAGAATGAAGTGGGCTTCATCCAGGGTTCGGCTCAATCCTCGTCCATTCCATGCAGTGGTGTTTAATTCGCCAAGCAAGAGAATATTACGTGAGTGTTCAGAGTTAAATCAACAGAAATCAAGGACATGTGATTGTCAAATTATTGCTCCTCCCTTATGATTGAGCGCTTGATGTGATGTTCATTATCCTTGGGTGATACTTTTATTCCCCATTTTCTATTGAAAAAGTAGCGTTTTTCTGTTCGATTATGATAGGATTGGATGAACGCCGGTTTGGGTGGATGTAGACCCATGTTTTTTTGTGGTGATCTACAAATGTCTTGAGGATAAGAAAAAAATCCTTGACCAAGGTCCATGGTTTTGGGGATGAGTTGGTCTTCTAGTGAAGCCATGGTTTCCCAACTTCAATCCTCTCACTATGTTGCCGATGACTACTCTAGTATGGGTAAGATTCCCAGTTTTCCCATTCACTTTACCCATCTAGATCTCTTAGAAAAAGTGGGCAATTTTATTGGAAGATTCGTCAAAGTAGACAGGGAAAGACTTTTGAAAGGCATTTTCACCTATGTTTGCATATGTGTTTAGGTAGATCCCAATGAAGTTTTGCGAGATAAAATTGAGCTCAAGTGGATGGGAATTGTGTATTCCCAACCCCTGGACTATGAAAATACAACTTTTCGATATAGGAATTACCAACAAGATAGACACCTTCAAACTGTCTGTCCCTTTCCAATAGGGGCTTCCTCCTTACAGTCATCTAAGAACTCCAGCTGCAGTTGGAGGGATCTTAAGGAAAGAGAGGGATGGGAATTATGTATTCCCAACCCTTGGACTATGAAAATACAACTTTTCAATATAGGAATTACCAACAAGATAGACACCTTCAAACTGTCTGTCCCTTTCCAATAGGGGCTTCCTCCTTATAGTCATCTAAGAACTCTAGCTGCAGTTGGAGGGATCTTAAGGAAAGAGAGGGATCCAAAATGTAACACCCCTCCCTTGTGTGTCAAACTTTGCAAACCTAAGCTGAGAAAAGCTAGGTATGATGTGTAATATAAAAAGTAAATACATTATTAATAAATTAATCACTTGGAAAAGTGAGACACCAAGAGATGAGATTCTTGCCAAATCACATTGGTGAATGGGAAAGGATAATTCTTTCGTGGTAAAGCTTCTCGATTTAATTCTAGATAAGTTGGATGGATTGGAGATAAATATCCATTGAGAAAAACATAAAAGTTGTGCGGGAGAGAAAGGCAATCTTCTATGAGGAAAATCCTCATGGGAGAGAAAGGTGAGCTTTTATGAGATAAGCCTACGCAAATGGATAAAAAGATCCATAAAAGCGAGACACCGCTAATGGAAACCATATCATGAAAGAAGGTATTAAATACCCATTGCATAGATTAATTGGAGGCGGTTGATCCATGGCAAGAACCTCGACTCGGTGGTGAACTGAAGAGTCATTTCTAGGTTGGGTAGCGGTGCTCTGTTTTCCAAGTGTCGTTCTCTCTTTTGATCGAGTTTGACTCACTTGCGTGGATTGTTCTGTATGTTGGTTTCTTACCCTCTATGTTATAAATTCCTTAGCATATGAGAGAATTTTCATGAGTTTTAAATGCACTTCATGTGGCGTTAATGAGATGATTTTATGGATGCACATAAATGAAATTCTAATTACAGTCACAGTATGTGGATCTTATGTAGAATTGGTGTTAACCTGTCTTTTGTTAAGATAGTGAATAGTCGTGCTTGAGCCGCTATGAAATTTTTTTAACTGTGGTTAAGGCTCGACTGTATAAACTATGGTACAAGTTATTTGTGCTATGCATCCAATGGTGCGCTTCTGATTAATTGTGCATAATCCCTAAGATACACATGTTAACGTGTCATGCAATTGTGGCAGACGGATTATTGATTATGTATGATAAATGATTTTGTTTTGAAACGGTAGAGCCTATGGTTCGGGTTATCTAATATATGCATTATGCATTATAGGATGAATTGCATCCATTGAGGCATTCTAATTATTTATTCGTATTGCATAAGATATATGTCGGTGGTACTTTCGGCCATGACAATAGGAATATGAACATGTTATATGGCAAAACTAGTTATTGTAAATGGATGACCTGATCTCCATAAATGTTGGATTGAATCCTCAAAGGAGGGATACTCGGATGCGGGATATTGAATAATATTGATTGATTCCTCCTCTATGATGTGATGTAGGCATGGGTAGAAGTGCTTGTGTTAGCTTTGTTATGAGGTAGTTGTATATGAACGCGTGTGACAACCATTACATCTAAATTTATTACAAGCTAAAATTAGTAAAGGAAACCAATATGTTGCCTTTAATACTGTGGCTAGGAGGTGTCTATTGAAAGAGGACCCAAATTTGATCATAATTCATGGAACAAGGTACCAATCAACCTTAAGCACAATGCAAGAATAGGATGAAAACCTTAAGCATGACCACCAACTCATCGAATGGCCTTAAGGCTGCAATATGCAAGAAGAGGATGAAAAACATTGACTTTGAAAGCTTTTACAACCAGAGAACCTTAAAACCCCAACTCCCTCCTTAGGACAAGTGTATTTGAGTTTACCAAGAGTTGGCTTCCAACACACCCAACGCTCAATGCCAAACATGACATGGTACACTAAAACACAAAGACCGTAAAACCTTTCAACATATCGACAAAGTACACATTGTTCCTTGAAATACACATTCTAAGGAAACCCACAAATGACTTCTCCTCATTTTGAGGATGGTACCTAAGTTAAATTGGATTGCATAGGGATTTCTTAACACATGGTTCAAAATTATTACAACAATATACTCATTAATCACTAAATATGTCATTTGTAGGAATTGCAGTTAGGTGGGGAGGATAACACTCCTATCCATTTTTAAAGCTAAACCCAATTAATAAGTTCTCCATGTGCCACAATAAATGCAATTTTTATGACTATAGTGACACATCCCTCGAGATTTCCTTCCACACCAACACTTTTATCCATGAACTAAAGAGTGACTATTTCATTATTATATTATACATACATGTTAATATAAGCATTAAAATTTGTATTCCTTTGTAAAAAATGCTAGTCCAAGAGATACATTTGATCACCTTGTCTTGTATCCAATATCCAATGTTGACCCCTATATCCTTAGATCTAGAGTGAAGGTTTCATTTCTAATGTTGTGGTTGAGCTTAAATTCTAATTAAATATTTAGGTTAGCCAAGGTCATTACTTAACTTAATGGCTTTGCAATATACAATGTATCATATTTTTTTTAAGTTCAATTGGTGAGATATGTCTGGGGGATTGAACTTTCGATCACTTGGATACACAAGGGCTTGCCAACATGCTTTTTTCCAATTGTGCTACTACCCTCAGAAATATACAATGTATCATATTACCATCCACTTAAACCAAATTGACTTTTGGGACACATGTCTCTTTGATGATGAAGGGAATCCAATTATGTGATGTCAAACACATTCCCTCACAAACACTCACAAAGACCCTACACTTTTTAGGGTTCGAACCTAGGTTGTCTGTTATGAAACCAACTCACAAAAAGATAGAAAAGATAGATCAACAACTTAGAAATCAGCCTCTTTGAGGGGGCAACCTCCTTTACATTACACAAAAGAACAATTATTGGATGATACAAATGACAAAGCCTCATTTCTATATATAGGAGTCTAAGGGGTCACAATATAATCAAAGTCAACATAACAATAATAATATAAGGGCACAAAAATAACAATAGTGGGCTTCTATGGGGCACAATAATAACAATATGGGGACAATAAGGGCACAACAATAACAGTAAGGGCCACAATGACACTAGTAATGGGGGAATCACTAGTGTTATAGGGACCTAACATTGTCTATATGGAAACACTGTATAATTTTGAATTTATTTATTGTAGATTTGTACATAGATGGATATTCCTTTCTTTGCATTTATCTTTTAGAATTCTTGCTTTCACCAATTGATTTAGAGCTTATGGAGTCTCAAGTAGCACCAATACCCTTGCTTCTATTGGATTGAATAACATGATTTCTCTTTTGAAATCCATAATATCTCATTCACATGCTTCCTATTTCTCCCATAAGACTTTAGCACAGACTCCATGATCATGTTTGTGTCCCTCTTAATAACGCACTCCTTGGAAGGGGCCATAAAATATTTTATTAGGACTAAACTTGGATGTCTCTTCTTTCTTGCCCTTTGATTCTTCATTCAATCATACCACCCATCAACTTGTTATTTTTCCATTTTTCTTATAATGACCTTTGTTGTTGGGAAGGTGCCTTTCAAGTATTTTGTCTTTGCATATAGATACACATAAAGTATCATTATTTTTATCTAATGGACGTGGTTGTTAAAATCACCAATATTTAATTAAATATGCATTGTTATACCTGTGCTCAAGTCAACTTCAATTCAAATTCTAACACATGTGTGTATACCCTTCCTTGCTTAGTTTGTATATTGTTGTAAGTCCCCAATATATTTATGTTGGCTTTTGAAAGATCATCTCATCCCAAAATAAGTAGGGGGGATTCAATATTCAAATCCAGAGTGGGGTTGAAGAAATGGATATTGAAGATGGATTCAATTATAGAAACTATCTTTTGAAAAAAGGTTAGTTTTGCCCCAAAAAGAAAGTCCCTCCTTTGAGACCTTGCCACAACTTCCATAGTTGTGAAATTTTACAATAATAGAACCTCTAGAGTAGAGGTTTACCATATACTTAGAACTTAGGTTGGAATTGATTTGATTCTTGAACTCTTTAGATGATGACTAGAGATCATTAAATACATAGTTTGAAGCGTTTTCTTGTAGTTATTAATGAACTTGTTAACCATCCATAGATGAATACTTCCCTTGCACATGTGCTTGATTTTGTCAATAATGAAAGAATCCTACTATGTTTTTGGTATATTCGACAAGACTACATCTTTAAAATAAAGAAGATTCAATTCTTAATGCTTTGCAATCCTGTAAGAGGGAGGGACAATCGAAGTCACGCAGGAGGAGGTATTCCCTTTGTTTAGCGAAACTCTATAGAGATAAAGCACTAAATGCAAGATTAACCCCTTGTTTATGTGATAATTAGGGAATATATATCTATTCTCTCAAAGATTAGTCTTATATATTCAAAAAGAATTTCTCATTTATTCTAAATAACACTTAACACTGTTTATAGAATAATTTCTCACTATTACAATCACAATAATCATTTTTCAAGGCAAAAACTACATCAAAACTTTTTGAATATGCAAGTAGATAATCTCCACAAATGAAGATGAAAACATATTTTGAGCATGTTTAAAGTGGATTAAACTATAATAATAAAAGACACAACAAAAATCTTGATACAATAATAGCTCAAATAATTATCTTTAACAAAAATCTATTAAAAATTACTATAAAATTATAAAATGAAATTAACATTAATAAATAATCAATTAATTTATATAAAATTCCAATTTAATAATGAATAATTACTTAATTCTTTAAGTTCCACTTCAAAGAAAGCATTGACACATCAGCTAGAGAAGGGTGCATTATTGTTTTTGGAGTAAGAGAAGGGTGCATTATTGTTTCGGAGTTCTATGTCCGTCGCATCAATATTTTATTTGATGTGCCCAATTATTTTTCCAAAGTAAAACTATTATTCAACTTAAATAATAGAATGTATAATATTTCAAATTCTATAAAATGTATAATATTTCAAATTCTTTCAAAATCCGTTTTACTAAAACACAAATATATGGCCGTCGATGACATGATCGGACGGTAGATATTCTATCCCGCCTTTAAATTCAAATCCTCTTGGTAGTTTGGCGCCATTGCGCGTATCCCTCTCAAGAGCTCAGTAGCTCGCATATGAACAATCATGGTTTGCAATCGCATAAACATTGCCCCAGAATCGATCCACGAGCCACCAGATCTCTCTCTGCACGACTTCCAATAGTTCATCTGCGTTTCTTCGTGGTCAAAACGATTTCTTTGTTTCTTGATACAGTTCATCTGTGTTTCTTTGTTTTCTTTAGCACCGGCTGAAGGGGATAACTTTTGCCACATTCCGGGGTCATCTCTGTTCATTATAGAAGGAGGTCTTGTAACCTGCTCCAAACTGCCAGTTTCTCTCTTTGAAAGTTTGTATTGAAAACCAGTGCTGGGTCGAAGGTTTACTCATATGAAGGATGCAGAAAATGAGAGTCCTTTAGTGAGTCCATGAAAAAGGCTTGGCGAAGATTTGGGGCAAAATGATACCTGCAGCAGAGCCAACAAAGTTCCAAAATTAGAGCCAACCTCACCAATTAAAATCTGCAAACAACCTGGAATCCTATCTTTAGGACGAGATTGTTTGAAGCACCCCGAAAACTCAAGTATGTTATTACTATGCTACCTTTCTATAGACTGGAATTATTTCTTTTATTGTTGCAATATCCGTGATATAGTCCTGGTTCAAGCAATTGAAAGATAGACTTGATTTTTCTTCTAGTTGATTATGAGACTCTGTACTCAAGGTCATAAGAAAAAAAAATCCAAAACTTTTTAGCTAGTGAAGTATAAGTTCCTGAAAGTTAAATAGTAACTATCTCTATCCAATTACCCACTGTGTAGGCAGGCATATCATTGATTTCAGCAAGTCTTAGCATTCTCCTATCTACCTGGATAAGGAAGCAAAATACAAACGAATAACTATCTTATCCCTGGTTGAACAGGACAGGTAAAAACCATTGTTTCCTTAAATTAGTTTCATCTTTTACCCCTATAATAAGTTATTGTGTCAGGTTTCTGAACTCTTCCCTGACACACATGAAAGTCACATGCAGTTTCAACAATGGTATTGATAAATTATAACAAATTCTTGTACAAGAACATTCTTATAGTCGTTGCCTCTCAATGCCAAGCAGATGTTGCAATGAGAATTTTGTCCAACCATCCAAAATAGTAAATACATAGCTCCTCCTTCTTCCTTAGTCTTATAGCTATTGCAATATGATTAACAGAGCAAAGATTTAACCGTGTCCTTAACATTAGCACTGAGATGATATACACTAAATCCTGCCATAGTCACTCTAGCTCTCCATTTTCCTGTAACTTCATACCTCTCAATCCTTTCTTCTCCCTCACAAGCAATTATGTTCACTGTGTCTCAGGCAAGGCATTGTTTTTCAACATTCATATGATTTCTGCTATCCCTTTTAAGTGCAGCATCTAGTGACTCAAACACTGATGAGTAATAGTTTAATGCTTCCACGGACTGGGGGATGAAAGGTGTATTATTAGTGTTAACCTCTTGTTTTATGATCAGAAAGTAGAATGTCATGCTTGGAGGCCTTTTTTAACATATTGTTATTCGGTAACCATAAACTGCTATTCACAAAAACCAGGTATCATAATTTCTTTAATTTCAACTTGTTTCTCTTATTGGGGACAATGAAATGTACTGTCTTGCAATCTCTCTCACATGAAAATGAGCTAGCAGGTTTTCTTGAAATACAATTAAGAAACTGCTGCAAAATTAGCAAATTAACTCCATAAGATTCCCCCACAAGACAATGTTGTTGCTTGCCCCTTGTCATAGTTAGTTGCTTGGAGTCCACAAAATACTCCCACCTCCTTTAAGAATTCAATTCATCTCCAATCATTCGCTGCTTCTGTGGGGAAGGGTGAATTCTTCTTGTTACCTCTCAAATTGTATGTAATGATAAGAGCCCTAATCCACAATGTACAACTTCAGGGAACTGTTAGGATGGTCACCACCTTCACCTCAACAACCTATCCTCTTCACTTTAGGCTGGCTCTCCTTTGGCTCAAGGGGATATACCTAATACTATTAATAAGACAAAGAAATGAGACACAAGGTGAAGTTGAGAGAAGCCTTAGTAAAATAGAGTTTTGGAGTTTTATATTAACTCATGGTTTTATAAAGTTTTTTTTGAGAAATAAGAAAAGATATGTATTAAAAGGTTTGCACAAACTGCACAAATGTGGATAGAGAGGTATGTTTTAATGGTGATGGATTTTCCCAAACTTACATATGCAATTTTAGAATTGTGCAAGTGCAGAAAACTGTGAAGTATGTCTCAGGCTTGCCAGTGTGCTACCTTGTTCACGTGGACTCAATGAGTTCATGTTCTGCCCTTTTGGTCTATGTAAACCCTTTGTGTTGGCTCACTTGAGAGGCACATAGTGTTAATGATGCTTGTTTTGAACACCCTGCTTTTAACTACTTATGTATGCCTTTAGCTTGCCAAAATGGGCTCAATGGAATTTTGGCAGATTAAATGGATTTAGAAAAGACAATGTAATATTGATTTTCTTTTGTTTTGCATTTATTCTTATGCTTATCAATGTAACACTTCTAAAAATTCTTATGTACAATTTTGAAAATTTTGATGTAAAAATTCTCAGTATACATTAGCAAAATCCAGTGTCCTCTCCTCTTGTCCCTGTTCATATTCTTATCAATATTCTTATCAATATAAAAATCCACTACCTTTAGTTCTATGCTCTTTGTAGATATTGCTGTTGGAGGCCTGTTGACTGCTACTTCTGCTGACCTTTTGCCTTTTGATTATTCTTCCCCAAGGATTCTCCCAGGTATCAGGCCTCCAACAAAAATATCTACAAAAAGCATAGAAGGAGAGATAGTGGATTTTTGCCAACTAGAAAACTAGCTCCCCTACTTGCCTTTGTTGATCTGATTCCCAATAATGTTCTTGGCATGTGGGGAAATAAGGGTCTTGACCTCTTCAATTTAGCCCCAGCACTCCAACTACAAGAGCTACACCACCTAGTCATAAATAAATGATACAGGATTAGGTAGTAGGAGAATGGTAGTCATAAAGAAATGATACACCATTGGGTAAGGGGAGAATGTTCTGGGCTCTTTTTTCTCAAGAAAAGTGGTATTTTAAAAATTATGTTTTTTTTGCTCAAAGTTATGGAAATTTTGGTTATATTTTGAAAAAAGTTGTAGTTATTTTTGTAAATCCAAGTAAAAAATTTTAAATTTAAGATTTCTTTTTTTTTTATAGTGTTAAATCTATTTAGACCACCAAAAGCATAATTCAAACACTGCATTTACAAGAATTTTTGAAATTTGTTTGCCCTAATTCAAATCACTTTTGGCCATCCTCCCAATTCCTCTAACTCCATCAGATAAATACCTCAGGCCAACTCAAGAAAAATGATCACTGGGATTAGAGACTCCCCTTATACAATGTCCATTTGATCCTGTATGTAATGCCATTCTATCCATATGAAAAATTGTCATTATGATTAACCACCGAATAATTTACATTACCACTAGTCATAATGATTAACGACGGAACAATGTACATTACCACTCTTAAGATTGTTGGAGGATCAAATTTGATCCAATTTATGACACTAGAATTTATGGTTGTCAATATAAATTTTGTATATTTAGTTGAAGAATTTAGTTATTTTTTAGTTAGATGATTAATGCAGTCTACAATTAAGAAAGTTCCCCGGTGAGTAATGCAATCTACAAAGAAAGATCCCCGGTAAGAAAGATCCCCGGTGAGTAATGCAGTCTACAGTTAAGAGGGACATAGTGTCATTCATCCTGGCTTTGAACACCCTGCTTTCACCGACTTGGTGTTTCCAATGTGTTTACCTCTGTATGGCGAGCTCCCTGAAACCATTTAGCTTTCCAAAATGGGCTCAACGGAATTCTGGGAGATTAAATGGGTCTAGAAAAGGCATTCTAGTATTGATTTTCTATTATTTTACCTTTATTCTTACCAATAAATGTAAAAATTGTATTCTTATTTTTATCAATCAATATAAAAATTCTTTAAATTTTGATGTAAAAATTCTTTAAATTTTGATGTAAAAATTTTAAAAATTCTCAAAAGGGCAAAATTCAGTACCCCTTGCCTTGTGGTTATCAGTATACATTGGCAAAAATCCACTATCTCTCCTTCTATGCTTTTTGTAGATATTTTTGTTGGAGGCCTGATACCTGGGAGAATCCTTGGGGAAGAATAATCAAAAGGCCAAAGGTCAGCAGAAGTAGCAGTCAACAGGCCTCCAACAGCAATATCTACAAAGAGCATAGAACTAAAGGTAGTGGATTTTTATATTGATAAGAATATTGATAAGAATATGAACAGGGACAAGAGGAGAGGACACTGGATTTTGCTAATGTATACTGAGAATTTTTACATCAAAATTTTCAAAATTGTACATAAGAATTTTTAGAAGTGTTACATTGATAAGCATAAGAATAAATGCAAAACAAAAGAAAATCAATATTACATTGTCTTTTCTAAATCCATTTAATCTGCCAAAATTCCATTGAGCCCATTTTGGCAAGTTAAAGGCATACAGAAGTAGTTAAAAGCAGGGTGTTCAAAACAAGCATCATTAACACTATGTGCCTCTCAAGTGAGCCAACACAAAGGGTTTACATAGACCAAAAGGGCAGAACATGAACTCATTGAGTCCACGTGAACAGGGTAGCACACTGGCAAGCCTGAGACATACTTCACAGTTTTCTGCACTTGCACAATTCTAAAATTGCATATGTAAGTTTGGGAAAATCCATCACCATTAAAACATACCTCTCTATCCACATTTGTACAGTTTGTGCAAACCTTTTAATACATATCTTTTCTTATTTCTCAAAAAAAACTTTATAAAACCATGAGTTAATGAAGGTGTATTTATAGTATTTGATGGAGAGTTTCAAAATTGTAATATAGATATAGATTGTATAGTAGACAATAACATAGATGGTGAGATAGATATAAATGCTTTAGATGTAGATACACCCACTACTTTCACTAAAGTAGAAATAGATAACTTAAAAAATGTAGAAATAGAAGAAATAATGAATGATGATCCTGAAATTTTAAACCTTAAAGATAACTTTTTGCCCAAGGGATTAGTCCCATTAGAAGATTTGTTTGATTCAAATGATCTAGCTAGGAAACCAAAAATGGAGCCTTTAAGAGAAGACATAGAAGAATGTAATATAGGAACTGAAGAAAAACCCAAACTTATCAAAATAGCCAAAGCATTACCTCCAGATGAAAAAATGAAATATATAAATCTGTTCAAAGAGTTTCAAGATATCTTTTCTTGGAGTTATGAAGACCTTAAGTCTTATGATATCAGCATAATTCAGCATAAGATACCTATCAAAGAAGAACATAAACCTTTTTAATAGAGGCTTAGGAGAATTAATCCAGTTCTTATGCCACTCATTGAAAAGGAAGTAAAAAGGATGTATGATACACAGATCATAGCACCCATTAGATATTCAGATTAGGTCTCTAACTTAGTCACTACTAGGAAGAAAATATGAGAAATTAGACTCTGTGTTGATTTCAGAAACTTGAACAAAGTGTCATTAAAAGACAACTATCCTCTCCCAAAAATGGACTACATTCTTCAGAGGGTAGTAGGCTCATCCAGAATTTCATTGCTTGATGGATTTTCTAGATACAACCAAATCTTAGTTCAACTAGAGGATCAAGCAAAGATTGTATTTACTACTCCTTGGGGTACTTTCATATATTTGAAAATGCCTTTTGTATTAATGGATGCAGGAGCAACATTCCAAAGAGTTATGGACATAGCCTTTGCCAAAGAAATCCATGAATTTCTAGTAGTTTACCAAGATGACATCACAATCTTTTCCAAATCAGCTAACGAACATCTAGATCACCTAAGAAGAGTTTTCATTAAATGCAGAAATTTTGGTATTTCCCTAAATCCCAAAAAGACACTCTTTGGTCTAGAAGAAGGTAAGCTCTTTGGACACATAATATCCAAAGATGGATTTAGAATAGATCCAGCTAGAATAGAGGAAATCTTGACCATCACTCATCCTAGAAACATCAAAGAATTACAATAATTTTTAGGAAAAATCAATTTTCTTAGGAGATTCATTTCAAACTTAGAAGAATTAATTAGAGAGTTAAACAACATGTTAAAGAAATATTTAGCACTTAAGTGGACAGCAGAGGCTAAGAAATCTTTTGAGGCAATCAAATAAACCCTTAACAAAACTCCAGTCCTCATAAGTCCTTATTTTCAAAAATATTTTATAATTTTTTCTTTTGCTTCAGAACATACTATTGCAGCAGTCTTGTTGCAAAAGAATGATCAAGGTTATGAACAACCTATTGCATTTTTCAGCAAATATTTGAGAGATGCTACACTAAAGTACAACATAATGGAAAAACAAGCACTTGCTTTAGTGAAAGCTATTAAATATTTCAGAGTATACATCTTGTATTCACACATCATTGCTTATGTTCCAAATTCAGTAGTAAAGGACATTTTGACACAAAATGGGCCTAAAGGAAAGAGAGGCAAATGGATTGCCACTATTTTGGAATATGACATAGAAATAAATCCTAGAAAACTTATCAAAGGCCAAGGTTTAGCTAAACTCATGGCTAAATCGAACTGTCAGGCCTTAGATATAAATTTCATTGGTGCCCTAGATGATCAAGAAGAGATGGCGACTCCACAAATCAATGAACCTTTCATAGATTCACCTTGGTATGCAAATATCATATTTGTCTTACTAAACTTACAAGCTCCTCCTAGTTTATCTAGAACTAAAGCTAGATTTTTGAAAATGAAATCAATGAAATATTATATCATAGATAATGCTTTATTTTGGAAAGATAATGGTGGCATTCTATTAAATTGTTTATTGAAAGATGAAGCTGACAAAGTTACGCAAGAATTTCATGCAAGAGATTATGGAGGACATCTATATTAGAAAACAACTACTGACAAGATTCTAAGGGCGTGTTTTTACTAGCCCACCCTTTTTGCAGATCTCAAAAAACATGTGACCTCCTATCACAAGTGCCAAATATTTGAGGGCAAAAGGAAACTCTTGCTACTACCTCTCAAACCCATCTCCACAGAAGTTCCATTTCAACAATGGGGTTTAGACTTCATTGGTGAAATTCACCCATCCTTCTCTGCCCAACATAAATGGATTTTGACAGCCACTGATTACTTTACTAAATGGATAGAAGCCATCCCTTCTAGACAAGCCACAGACTCTATCATTATCTCATTCCTTGAAAATAATATCCTTTCAAGATTTGGATGTCCCCAAAAGCTCATTACTGATAATGCAGCTGCTTTTAAATCCAAGAAAATGGTAGACTTTTGTAAGAGATATCACATTACCCTTGTCCATTCCACTGCCTATTACCCTCAAGGTAATGGACTTTCAGAATCCTAAAACAAAATCCTGGTTAATATCATCAAGAAACTGCTAGAAGACAACAAGAAGTCATGGAACAAAAAGCAATGCCTTATGGGCAAACAGACTAATTACTAAAATTTCCATTGGTACATCTCCTTATCAGCTAGTATATGGTATGGATGTTATTTTTCCATCCTCTTTAGGAGTACCAGTGATGAAAATGATCCAAGAGTTGCAAGTAGAACCAAATGATATCCAAAGGAGGATAAATAAGACAATACACTTGCAACAAACCAAAGAAGAAGTCTATGTCAAGTCACAAGTGATCCAGGATAAAATCAAGAAGATTTTTGACAAAAAGACCAAAGCTGATGATTTTTACATAGGTGATAAAGTTCTCAAATGGGATTCTAGAAGAGAAGAGAAGGGTAAACATGGAAAATTTGATTTCCTATGGCAAGGCCCTTATATCATTTATGGTTACAGAGGTAACAATGCATTTTTCTTGAGACAGTTAGATGGAACAGATCTACTAGGAGGACCAGTCAATGGTAGAATGATAAAGCACTACTTATCCACAGATTAAAAATAGTCCATTTTAATTTGTTCATTGTATATAACATTGCAGAGTTTGGATTGGATTGGATGGAAATTTTTGAAGTTGAAGCCGGGAGAGAAGGCCCTAAGCTTTGAAAGGTTTACCATCATAAGTGTGAATAAAGCAGACTACGAAGGAGCAGCAAACAAAGTCAGAATTTCAAAGGCTACTCATCTTAAAGTTCTTGACATTTCACCAGGAAATGCCATCCCCATGTGGAGCCATTGTTAGGGTCCTATAATAATAGGATTCATAAGTTTGAATTGGCTATGGTTAGTCTTGTAATATTGTACATACTTGCTTTCTACAAAATGTTTTCCATATTAAAAATTAAAAAGTGTAAAGAGGGTGTGTCCTAAAAGAATAATCAAAGGATAAAAAGAAAGAGAAAAGGTCAAAAAAGTGAAAAATATGAACCCCAAAAAGAAATAAAAATAGATCATGGAAGTGTGCAAATTCAAATGCCACTACTTTTATTTTACTATGCAACATAAATATTGTGTGCAGCTTGTCAGAAATGCCACAATCCATGATGGTCAAATAGCTTAATCTTGACTCGTTCATGCTTTAAATTTCATGTTGATAGACAGAGAATAAAGATCTATCCAAACTATTTAACCTTGGTAGATCAGTAGTTAGGTAGCGAATAATAATGAGCTCATCAGTTTAATCTGAGCCATTGGAATTTATAAGGTTAGAATTAGATAGTTTGCTTATCAAAAGAGAAAGTAATAAAGGGTCTGCAAGCTCAAATGCACCCATTAAATGAAGAGAAAATGTTAGGGTAGATAAAGGGTAGGTAGAAGAAGTTTTTCAAAGTGCACAAATTGGCTAAGACAAAAGCACATTTATCATGCTTAATCCTATGTTTCATGTGCAGGAGGAATTGTGAGAAAGAAAGGATATTCACCAAGCTTGTTTACTAATTTATCCTCATTTCACTACACCCCCACATACTTATTTGATAATTTCCCCATTATCCCTTAATTTCTTATAAATACCCTTTTTCTCGTCATTTTTACCTTTACCCCTTGGTTTCATAGATTCCCCTAGAAATTACCCTTCAAAAATCATCCCCCTTCCAAAAAAAACCCCTTTCCCTAGTGCGAAACCCATTCCCCATTACAAATATCACTTCCCCCCTTATTAATTTCTCTTTTCCCCCTAAAAACCCACAAAAAACCCTTTATCCTAAGTTTTTGCTATACCCCCGCATTATCTAATTAACATCCCCCACTTCATATTCCCTCGATACCCTTTTTGACCCACCAACCCTTGGTGCAGTTAAAAAGCCCCCGCCACATAACCCTTAGTCCCATCTTATTAACCATTGGATTATATTGAAAATCCTGACATTATTGGTTAATTAATTACAATTATCTATAATTAAATCACGTCCCTCCCCAAATCACCTTCCCGATTCCATCCATGAAACTCAACTACGCGATATCCCTCCAATCTCCTGCCCCAGATCCGACGATGTATAACCATATCGTGTGGATTCATTGTCCAACCGTTAATGGCCCGAGAGCACGTGAGATTCACAGTTTTGGTTGAGCGCTCTTTGGCTACGTGGCAACACCACGTTACATTGCGTGCTCACAAAAAATACCGCCCACCATCCAAAAGCAGTGCGATGGCACACAAAACCACCTCCCCGCCTAAACCGAAAACTTCCCACTGTTCATTTAATTATTTCTGCGCCAAAATGTGATAGTTACCCGTTAAAAGGCCAAAAAAGCCCCAAATTGCTCTTTTCACTCATTTTTCATTACAAACTGCTACTTAGCCATTTACGACATCCTAAACCTCTGCGACCAACTTGACCACCTTCTGCTGCCTAAAGACACTTCGGATACCCAATTGAAGCAGTTAGTTGACAGTTGAAGCCTCAATACCTTTTGAAATTATCACAGAACCCAGTTTGCATGCCAAATCGCCAATTTCCAAGTATTCTTGGAAAAAACCAGAACAACCCTTGAATTTGAAAATGCACAGTATAATTGAACAGTTAATTAATTGAACTAATTAAGAAACCTCCTGAAATTGAAAAGAAACTTATTTGTATATCCCAAGACCTTCTTTTACAGACTACAATTAACCACCCATTGTTCCAGAGCTTTTAAGCCTCACTTTTGAAACCACTGAAAGCCTAATTCAAATCTGTAAACCCAATTATGGCTTCCAAAACCTCTCTGGACGTCAGACCTCTGCAAACCCCTCACTTGGATATTGACCACCTTGCCTTAGTAGATTGAGACTTTCAAATTAAGGACACTGCTTCCCCTGCCTACCTACTAAAACTCCACTACTGGAGTAAAGACAAATTTTTAAACCAGAACGATGACATCCACCTTTGGGAGTCCAATTTGCCCAAGTACTGTTTCCCACAGGTACACCCATTCCTGGAAATCATCCACTTCTACCAAGCTTGCTACATTCCTAGCCAAAGAGCCATTGTCACCCCTAATCAGCAAGTTTTGTTCACCATTATAGAAGAATCCATTAACCAAATGTTGCAAATCCAGCCAATCCAAAATGAAACCCCACTTTCAATTGAAGGCTTGCTTGATCTCTACACCAAGCTAGACATACCCAAGAAAGCTCAGATTATTCAAACTTTCATCATTAAAGAGTCTCACACTCCAACAGATAGTCCCCCTTATGCTGTCATCATTTTTTTTAGAGAGGCAGACAAATTATTACCATGCTCTATTGCATTTTAGGATACACCACAGATGAGCATGTGGATGAGGTTGTCCTGGCTTTTCTCTCTATAAATAGCAAAATATCAGAGCATAAAGACAACACAACCAAATAAACAGGGACATCATACAACAGTTGAACATCTGTCTCTATCTTCTTGCATGAAGATATTTCTTTCTCCTAGATTAATTCCCAAGACAGTTTGGGATATTTTGTAAACTATTTTTGTATAAATACTTCATAATTCGAAGTATTGAGTGTGGATTGCTATACATTTGTAGAGTTGTATTGATCAGAAACCTGAGGGTTATTGTACCAATTTTTCAAGTCAGCAGACTAGACTGAGTAATAAAGAGATTGCATTACAGGATTCATGTGTTGAGCTATTACAGTGAAGTATTTTCTTTTGTCAAATTTGTTATCTTCTTATGTATTTCACAAACTTGCATGTTATCTAAAGTGAATGAATTAACTGGAAATTTATTTCAGAATTTGTTTAAGTACACTCTGTCTTGAACAGTTAATCATTTCTATGTTTTCTTCTGATATCCGGATCTGAGAATCCTTAATTTCTCTCCCATCCCGGTTGACCTCTTTCACTTCTTTCATAATCCGGCCTAAGGAACCCTTAATTTCTCTTTGGATCCGATTGAAACCAACTTCACCATCCAGCCTTAAGATCTGAAATTACTCTTCTACCTTGCCCTGTAGGCACTATTTTTAAGATCCAGTCCTGTTGGCTTGACATTTGACCCCATAGCGCAATGGTAAAAGACATCACTCTATCCATCAAAGTCAGTGATCTCACCACCAAATCCAAATCAAAACCCAAGTACAATCATAACTAGCCTAAAATCAATTAACTAAACAAAGTTAAATCATAAAGAGAGAGCCCTCTCTTAGCATTAGGAAGGCTAGATCCTAATCTCCAAAGTTGGTTTGTGGTTACCTCTATAATTTCTTTCGTAAGAACTCAAGAGAAATTTTGTAGTGATGACACTCATATCACAGATAAGAAGGCCCAAAGAGGGCATTGTCATACCAAAGAACTAAGGCCCATTGGGGCGTTGTTACACCACAAGATTGAGGTACAATCTCACAGACCCATATAATGGAATAATCATAATATCACTACTAACTAATTATAGTTCTTGTTGTGCATTTATTTGAGGCATATAAGTGTTGTATTTTACCCTATGAAATCCATGCAATGTGGAGTATTATTTAACAACATAAATATATATGTGAAAAAATAAAATTATTTAATCGTATTAATGTTACTTATGAGTAAAGATATACTTTCCAAGTTTAATCATTCAATTTGGCCTTGAAATGAAGGTTAGGCATGCATTTTTGTGAAGCAGGGCAAAATTTCTTTGCTTCACTAAAATGCACGGCTATGCTTCATTTATTTGTCACTCTGGTTGATTCAAATTGTAGATTATTTATTTTACTAGTTTACATACCTTTACAATGTTATATCTTTACTTACCAGTAGAGTACTAACAATGTTAATTTTCTTGGCGTAGAATTCTTTGTTGTAGATAATTCCATTTTAAAACATTTTCAAAATTTCACATTGCATTCACCCCATATCATCATAAGCAATTATGTAGAGAGGACATAAACAATAATAATGCAATAGAACAATGATAGTTCTATCATTATATCTCTGTCATAGGGCTCAACATACCTCCTTCATATATTTTTTATAATATTTTCTCATGTCACAGATAAGAAGGCCCAAAGAGGCTGATGTTAGACCTAAAAACGAAGGTTCGTTAGGGCGCTGTGACATGACAAGGCTGAGGCTTGTTAGGGTGTTATTGTTTTTTTTGGTGAACATTCACATTATATTAAAATGGAAATATACACAAAGTACATGCAAATGATCTTGGGGGGTATTCACCCATCACCGATTGAGGTTCTCTACCCTTGGAGAGAGAACTAGAAAACCTTTCCAGAATTTTCGAATCATGTATTGTGCTACGCATCATCATAACAATGTTTAAGTTAAACATTACAATATTCAAAACCCTCGTCCTGTGGTGGGATCGAACCACTAAGAGACATAACTTGAAGAGAAGAAAAAACATTAAAATATGTTGAAATGTGGCAACAGGAATATTCCAATTTAATTTGTCCTTGAATTAAATTGTGAATTAAAATTGAATTTAGTCTTAACAGCTACTTGGAAATAATTAATTAAGTTATTTTGACTTAATTAGTTGGAGAAATTCAAGTTAGAAGTCTTTCTGAAGTCATGCAAGAGTTATCCCTAAAATTTAGGAGATAAGATTGAGTTATATTTGAGTTGTAATTAGTTAACTCAATTTACTGAGTTAAGTCGAGTTAAATTAGTTCCAAACTGTTTGAGGAACTAATAGAGAGTTAACAATTAGTTGATGCATGCATACACTCAACTAGTGTACTCCAATTAACTGAAGATTCCCTCATCAGAAACTCATGCATGTCTATACTGAGAAGACCCAGTTGAGATTAAAGTCAAGGATAATGTACTATCAGTTGCATGCATTTTCTTATAATAAAACTCATGCATGCAGTCTTGGATCATTCCTTGAGGATTGCACAGTTCTGATAGTGTGTGAGATCAGGAGATCATCCACTGGGTAGAAGAGGTTTTCCACTTTGTTGAAGGAGAATCATCCTAGAGGAACTGCGCAAGGAAATAGGAGCTTGGAGGGTAGAGAGGAAGGCTTGAGAGAAGCCAGGATTGCATGTGAGCATCTGTGAGGATTGTACTGAGAGATGGCTAGCTGTGAGAGCTAAGGATTTGTATAATTCCTATGTATTTCCACCTTGTATGATAGTACAGATAGTGGGGTTTTTAGCTGAGGCTTTCCCAAAAGTATTTTCATGTGTATTGTGCGATTGATTCTTCTTCTTCTGGTTGTATTGTTCAGCTCGATCTTTAAGCTTCCGCAAATTGATAGTAGAAGTAGGTTATAGTATTATGTTTTTATTTATATTGCATTATCGGGTTAACCTACACCAGATTTTCTACATGGTATCGGAGATGGATTTGTAGAAATTATTCTACATGGTATCAGAGCTGTGAACAATATACTGAGAAGAGAAATTGATGTTTGAAGTTCGGGGATGCATGTACAAATCGAATCCATATCATACCTCAAGGTTGGCCAATGGCGTTCTATGGCTTTAGACTCGAGTATGCCTTGGAAGGTAGCTCAAATTACATAGTATGGAAAGATAGAATGGAGGCTGTATTAGAAGACAATGGCTTGAAGGGTTTCATTGATCAAGAAATCCCAAAGCTATCTTCTACTAATGCACAAGAGTTGGCTGAGTGGAAGAAGTGTGTGGCGAAGGCGAGATGGATCATCCTTTAGGGAGTTCGAGACCATAATATCTCAAGTATATGGGAAGGATACTCCATTTTCAATGTGGAAGACATTGAAGGACCTCTACCAGAATAGTAGTGACCAGAGGAAATTGGCGCTCAAGGATAAGCTTCAAAGAATCAAGATGGAGAAGGGTGATACTATTTCCACATATATGAACAAGCTCACCACCTGCAGAGATGAGCTTGAGAGTGTGGGAATAACTACTGCCGATGATGATATGGTGAGCCTCGCTCTCCTTGGCCTTCCAAAGAGTTAGAATAACTATCAGGACTCTGTGAATGGAAGGGAGAAAATGTCGGATTGGGAACGACTGTGGTTGGATCTTATGTAGGAGGAGATCAGGAGGAGCACATGAGATGGTTCTTCATGCAAGGATGATGATGAAGAAAATCTGGCCTTAACAAGTACAGCAAGGAAAGGGAAGGGGAAGGCTTCCCATTCCAAGTCGAATTCTTCTCATGGAGGGAATAAGGGTGACAAGTCTAAAGTGAGATGCTTTAATTGTCATGAGATGGGACATTATGCGACTAATTTCCCATAGAAGAAGTCCAAGAAGGGATCCTCAGAAGGATTGGAAGGTGAGGCATTAGCCTCTCAGTTCGAAATGGACTTTACCCTCATCGCATGCATGGTGTCAACGATGATGGGTTGTGTTTGGTATCTTGACAGTGGAGCCTCATTCCACATGACCAGTGATAAAAGTTTATTTAGTGCCTTGGAGGAGAAAGACCTCAAGATGCGCATAGAGATGGGTGACGACGGAAGGTATAGTGTTTTAGGAGTGACCACAGTTTCTTTTTAGAGGGAGCATGGAGGTCCTATCACCTTGACAGATGTGAAGTATGTGCCTGGACTAAAGAGGAACTTGGTATCGATTGCGATGTTGGAGGACAAAGGCTACGATGTTGTCTTCAATAAAGGAAAGGCATTCCTAAGACACATAGCCATGAGTCAGACCAAGAGGATAGGGATTCGGGTGAAGAATCTCTATAAACTAGAGGTAGATGATTGTGTATCACTGAGTACGAAATCAGAATTGGTGCAAAGCGAAGACATTGGCAAGTTGTGGCAAAGGCGGTTGAGCCATTTGCATCATGGGGCTTTGAATATAATGCAACAGATATCTATGGGAGTTCCCAAAGGTAGACTTGAGAAAGTTGAAACATGCAAAGGTTGTACCTTGGGAAAGTACACCAAGTCTTCCTTTCATGATCGAGACAGTTGAGAAAAGGCTCTCTTAGAGTGAGTTCATACTAATTTATGTGGACCATTCTCGACGGCATCCACAATGAAGAAAAGGTATTATTTGATTTTCATTGATGACTATTCTCGTAAATGCTGGATTTATTTCATGCAGAAGAAGGACCAAACCTTCACAAAGTTTTGTGAGTTCAAAGCTTTGGTCAAGAAAGGGTTAGGGAAGAAGATCAAGGCCTTGAGAAGCGTCAACAGGGGAGAATATGTCTCTCAAGAGTTTAAGGACTTCTGTGTAGTAGAAGGAATTAAACGAGAGTTGATGACACCTCATAACCCACAACAGAATGGGGTGGTCGAGAGGAAGAACATAACTATTGTAGGGGCAGCACGGGCAATGCTGCATGACCAAGGCCTACCACTTCACTTGTGGTCTAAGGCATGCACCACAGCGGTCTATTTGCATAATAGAAGCCTGCATCGCATACTTGGGATGAAGACACCAGAGGAAGCTTTCTTTGGTAAGAGACCAGATGTGGGTCACTTCAGGATCTTTGGCTCATCGGTATATTTCCATGTGACAAAGGATGCACGGAAGAAGCTTAAGCCAACAACAGAGTTAGGGATACTTGTGGGGTACACTGATACACCTCACAACTATCGGGTGTACTTTCCTACTAGTCAGAGGATAGTGGTTTGCAGAGATCTCAAGTTTGATGAGCAGAAGGCCATGCGAGTTTCCCTTGAGAGGGAGCTCCAACTATAGGTTGTGGAGGAACTGTTGGTTCCTAAGGAAGAGGAGCCTCAGACTGATGCGGAGCAGCCGCATGTAGAGGTTCCAGGAGTGGAGACATCCACTCAAGAAGAGTCTTCCAGAGATGGATGAAAGCGCACAAGAGAAGCTGACAGATTGTTGGAGGATGTGAGAGAGAATGTGGGAGCACCATTTTCTCAGCACAGCCAGAGGAGGTCACCTGAGAGGTACACTGGATACATGGCCATTGCTAAGGAATGTGTTGAGACTGAGCCATATTCCTTTGAGGAAGCAATGCAACAGCCGATTTGGGTTGATGCTATGGTGGAGAAGTATGACTCCATAGTTCGTAACAGTGTTTGGGACGTGGTTTTGAGACCGGAGAGCAAGTCAGTTGTGAGTTCCCATTGGATTTACAAGGTAAAGCAAGTTGTTGATGATGGGAGGATCATGTTGCTGCAGTATATTTTAACAGAGGAGCAAGATGCTAACATTTTGACAAAGGCATTGTCAAAGTGTAAATTCGAGTTCCATAGCGATAGGATTGGGGTGGTAGATAATCCCTTTCTTGTTGAGAGGGAGTTTTGAAATGTGGCAGCAAGAATATTCCAATTTAATTTGTCCTTGAATTAAATTGTGAATTAAAATTGAATTTAGTCTTAACAATTACTTGGAAATAATTAATTAAGTTATTTTGACTTAATTAGTTGGAAAAATTCAAGTTAGAAGTCTTTCTAAAGTCATGCAAGAGTTATCCCTAAAATTTAGGAGATAAGATTGAGTTATATTTGAGTTGTAATTAGTTAACTCAGTTTACTTAGTTAAGTCTAGTTAAATTAGTTCCAAACTGTTTGAGGAACTAATAGAGAGTTAACAGTCAGTTGATGCATGCATGCACTCAACTAGTGTACTCCAGTTAACTAAAGATTCCCTCATCAGAAACTCATGCATGTCTATTCTGAGAAAGACCCAATTGAGATTAAAGTCAAGGACAATGTACTATCAGTTGCATGTGTTTTCTTATAAATAAAACTCATGTATGCAGTCAAGGATCATTCCTTGAGGATTGCGCAGTTTTAATAGTGTGTGAGATCAGGAGATCATCCACTGGGTAGAAGAGGTTTTCCACTTTGTTGGAGGAGAATCATCCCAGAGGAACTACGCAAGTGAATAGGAGCTTGGAGGGCAAAGAGGAAGGCTTGAGAGAAGCCAAGATTGCATGTGAGCATCTGTGAGGATTGTACTAAGAGCTGGCTAGCTGTGGGAGCTAAGGCTTTTTATAATTCCTATGTATTTCCACCTTGTATGACAATACAGATAGTGGGATTTTTAGCTGAGGCTTTCCCTAAAGTATTTTCATGTGTATTGTGCGATTGATTCTTCTTCTTCTAGTTATATTTTTCAGTTCGATCTTTAAGATTCTGCAAATTGATAGTAGAAGTAGGTTATAGTATTCTACTTTTATTTATATTACATTATCGGTTTAACCTACACCAAATTTTCTATAAAATACATCGTCGCAGGTTACACAACAAAACAAAAATGTGGCTCATCCTCAACCCACTCAGTCCTTCTTCTATCCCAATGGATCTTGAATTGTCATCCTTACTGAGATTGTTTTATTTCTCCTGGTACAATAGAAAAAGGGGTAAACGGGGATCTTAGTTTCCTTAGATCTCTTTGGATAGATTAGGAGGGGTTAGCCACATCCCCCCTTCCCACAACAGTGATCTCTAAAAGAGAAACTTGACCACCATTTATTTTCTAGGTCCGGGTCCAATGCCCATCCTCGACCATTTATTTTTTAAACTTGTTGTACTTTCTCCTTCTTTTCTCGGGTATTGACAAATATTTGGTGTTGATGCCTTCTTCAAGATACTATGAGGGTTACTGGGGTCGGGTGCCTCATATTTTTTCAACAAACCATCCCATTTCCTCAAAGTGATTTCATCTCCTCCTACCTGCCAGAACATGGATTCTGTCTAATTTCAAGTAATAGTTAGGGATAAGGCTCCCCTGTCCTACCATTCAGAAACAAATAAGAATCCCATCCTACTACTACAACTTCCAAAGTGGAAATTGTCTCGACACAGTTCCACCATATGGACACACAAAGCCTTCCTTTAAGGGGTGTCAAGCTACACTTATTGTTGAGACTATAACATCACGTAAGAACCATATCTATGAGAAGAGGTGTTTCTCCCTGGTCCTGGCCACTCGTCACAACTTAACCAACTCCCATGGACGAAATTTCATTTTATGTACCCATCACTTGTGTCTCTTCTGGTGAAATTTCTTCTTCCATAACCATGTCACCTTACCATGGAAACTCCTTGAGCCCCCTTCTCTCATCATTTCCTCCATCTATTTAAATTCTCATTTATCTCCCTTTGTGAGCTCCCTCATACTCCTTCGGTTTGGCGCCACTCTTGCGCTCCTTCTCCTGGTTCCAATTTAAACGACCCTCCTCTCCTATAATCTTCTATTACTCGAAGACTTCCTTTCACCAATTATTTCCTTAATCATCCCTTGGGTGGTATTTTATAGCATTTCACACTTTCTGCTCCTTCATCATGGCTTCTTGTGACCTTCAATCCAACATTATCTGCCTTTGTGGTTTTTTATCCGAACTACTCAGAGTTTTCACAAACCTAGTTTAGAATCTTCCTTGGGATCAACTTGATACAATGTTTCACATGTGCTACCTCTCTTGCCCTAGCTAGTCTCTTTATCTTATTTGTTTACCTTAGTATTAGCCTCAGTAGTGTTCACTGCCTCAAAATTCCAAGGTTTAATTTGATAACTGGCATGTTATCTTCTGCAACAAAAAATTTATTCAGAAATCTGCCGAGCCTCTTTCTTTCGCTTTAACAAAGATTACAATGCAGGGAATGAATACTTTGGTGCATATCCCATCATGTAGTCTTGAAATTCAAGTGAGTTTTTGAGCCTTCACATGTTAAATTGTGTCATCACTGGTGTCCCTAGTCCAAAATATTGTGACTCCCGCCCTTAATTCTGTTGAATTTTTTTCATTCAAATACTTAATTTTCTTCTTGGCCTTGAGTGATTCTTTTTGCACTTGTTTATTGCATGGATCAATGTTCATTTCTGATCCTCTTATCAGAAGAAATTATATGAATATATTCCCATAAAAAACGAACTTCTTGAATACTGTCATCCCAAAAAAATCGTTAAGCCTCAATTACAAAAATACTACCTTTTAAATTGGTTTTCAAATCTTTGATTCTATCTTGACCTTCCTTATACTTACTGGTAAGATGATTTTTAATTTTATTTGCTATGTTCAACTACCTCTCCTTTACATTCAACTTTTCCCTTACAATGACCAAATCATCTTGGTTTTTCTTTAGAGTCGACTTTTCAAATTCTGAGCTCTGCCATGACCTTCGTCAATTTCTCTGAGTCATCTGATTCAGATGGAACCACAATGGTGGAAACATGATTTTTTATTGACTCTTGTAGGTTCTACACTTGCTCCTAAAAAATAACAATCTCTTTATTTCCACCAACTAATTCTCCTATTAATAGCTATTTTTCTTCTCAACTTGAGTCAACTTAGTTGTTTGAGCGTGCTCAGTCCAAGGAAATTTTAACTTCTTCCTTAATGATAGCACCTCAGATTTTTTGTTATGCAACATGTTCTTGATGTTGTGTTTTCATACTAATTCTCATTTTATAACTCCTTTCCTTAATTTGTTGATAATTCCTATGCAAAGTTTCAAATGAAGAAGGAGTCTCTTCTATTGTGAATGTTGCCAAATCAGTGGAGACAGAACATGAAGTAATGTGCCCTGGATTTCACAACTGCATTTGAAAACCAAGCTCATTTGAAGGTCCTTCTGTTAGTTTGATTTGTATGTATTCTTCATCCTCTATTTGAATTTTAGTCCTCTTCTGTGACTGGGAATCCTCCATCTCAACATCTATCTGTTCAAGAGCAGTCCTCTTCAAACTCTTCTCTTTTACCATAGGGGTTTCAACATCCATTCTTTGTTGCACCCTGCCACATGGCCAAGTTTCTTGATTTTCCATTTTCTCAATTTTTGGTCTACTTTCATGAATATAAGGTGCAAAACTAATTTCCACCCTTTTATTAGAAATTATATCATGAGGGTCATATTGCCACTTTTCTCCTTTCTCAAAACCAAACTCCTTCATCATCACTTCCACCTATGTAAGGGCTTGTCTATTGTTTACAATAAATGGCCCTACAATCCTCTCTAGCTTGAAAATATACCCTTTTTGCAAGAAAAAATGTACTTGGTCAACACTGAGACTCTGCCTTATAAATTCAAGAGAAAATATCCTCATAGGCAAAACGATTGGCCTTGAAATGAAGGTTGGGAGTGCATTTTGTGAAACAAGCCAAAATTGCCTTGCTTCACTAAAATGTAGACCCAGGCCTCATTTATTGGCCAATATGATTGATTAGAATTGTAGATTGTGAATTTAATGATTTTACACACTTTTTCATTGTTATATCTTTACTTTGAGCTTAAATATATACTTCAGATTTCATACAACATTCTAAGTTTTTCTACAACTTTCTTTATGTGAAAGTTGTGTATAAGTGGGAAACATAGTTATGTAGGATATTTGTCAGACATGATACAAGGTTATATCCTAAGGCTAGGAATTGTCCAATCATGTTCCATTTCAAATTTCATTACCAAGAGTGTAATTGGTTTGGCCTGAGAGTGCATATTTATTCCAATTGTGATCATTTATAGATATGATCAATTGCTATTCTGGCACACTTGGATTTCAATGTATAACATTTCCTTTATGAAAAATAATTTTCTATATTACATAAATGGTTTTATATTTAGGTTGGAATTATCATTATCGCACAATCAATTAAGTACAGGTCCTGGTGTGCATTTATTTGAAGCACACAAACCTTGACTTTAACCCTATGAAATTGATCCAATTTGGCATATTCTTGCACAAAAAAATTTCTATGTGCAAAATTGATATCAGTTATGAGTAAAAAATTATTCTCCAAGTTGAATCATTCAATTTGGCCTTGAAATTAAGGCTGAACATGCATTTTTGTGAAGTTGTGAAGTAGCCCAAAATTGCCTTGCTTCACTAAAATGCACACCTAGGCTTCATTTACAGGACAATATGATTGATTAAAATTGTAGATTGTTTGTTTAATGATTTTACACACTTTTGCATTGTTTTATTTTTACTTTAAGCTTAAATATTTATACTTTAGACTTCATTTAGACTTCATACAACATTTTAAGTTTTTCTTCGACTTGTCTTATGTGAAAGTTTTGTATACGTGGGAAACATAATTATGTGGGATATTTGTCACACATGATGCAAGATTATATCCTAAGGTTAAGAATTGTCTAATCATGTCCAAATTCAAATTTCATTACCAAGAGTGTATTTGGTTTGGCCTGGGGGTTCATATTTGTTCCAATTGGGATCATTGTCAGATATGATCAATTTTTATTATGACAGACTTGGATTTTAGTCTATAACATTTCCTTTATGAAAACGACTATGCTATGTTGCATAAAATGGTCTTATATTTAGGTTGGAGTGATCATTATCACACAGTAAATTAAGTATAGGTTCTAATGTGCTTTTATTTGAAGCACACAAAAAATGACTTTATCCCTATGAAATCAATCCAATTTGGCATATTCTTTCACAATAGAAATTTCTATGTGAAAAATAAATGTTTATTATGAGTAAAAAAATACTCTTCAAGTTGAATCATTCAATTTGGCCTTGAAATGAAGGTTAGGCATGCATTTTTGTAAAATAGGGAATAATTACCTTGCTTCACTAAAATACATGCCCATACTTCATTTATTGGCCAATTTGATTGATTCAAATTGTAGACTATTTATTTAATTATTTTACACACTTTTGAATTATTATATGTTTACTTTCACCCTTAAATAATTTTTCTTCAAATTTCATACAGCATTCCAAGTTTTGCTTCAACTTGCATTATGTGAAATTTGTGCATAGGTTTTTCTTCAGTTTGTTGTTGGGCAGACTAATTGATCTTTTAATTCAGAGCAATAGTTCCAACTCTTCAAATTAATTTTCAATCCGAGTAGGTTTTGTTATTGCAAGGCTATTATGAAAAATATATGCAAGGGAAAATGATGACTACTACTAATGAATCTGAAACTCAATCGTTGTAATCACACTCTCAGCAATTTAACACTCTGGTTGTTACACTCTTAAACCTTGTTCACACTCTCAAGAAATAAACACACAATGCAGAAAAAAATCACTTTGTCACACTATCGCTCTTATTCAGAAAATAAGAGCACTCATGGAAACCATTCTCTCAAAAAATGTTGAAACGCACATTCAAATGAAATGAACACACCATCAAACTGTAATGGGAATTCAATAATTGTCACATTAACAAAGGAACCGATCTAAGACTTGTGTTATTACACAATACAGAGGTTAGGATTATGCAATCATTAAAGCATCAACAAGACTAATAATAACAGTAACAACTATAACACATGAATTATAACTAAGAGGAAATAAATCAAACAGTTATAGTGCCTTCCTAACTAGTGATCCATACTAAGCAGGGCCCTTACTTCCTAGCAGGGGCTAGTACACTACACAACAGACAAGTTAGTCAACAAAAAGGTATGGCGCCATTCCACAATTAACTAACATATATTAGAATTGTTGCATGTTTTAGATCACCGGAATAACATATTAGCTATAAATTAATTGAAATTGTATTATGGTATATATGTGCACTTTGATATGATGTAATATGAATCTTATGATTTCGTTTCATATGTTGTAATATCATAAATATAACTGAAATATTAAATGTTGAGAAGTGTAGCAAGAAAATCTCAATTTAACTTTTCCTTGATCAAATTGAAAAAATCGGATTTCCACATCTGTAGACAACTTGGAGGCAATTAAGTTGTGTGACATGGCTATTGTCACTCATTTAGCTCAATAAATGTGAGTTAGAGGGCTTAGAGTTCAGTTAAGCATGTGTGATTGCTAATTTGTAGCAATCAAGGTCAGTTGTTTCTAGTTGTATTTAGTTAAACTAGTTTTGATTGTTGATAAAACTAGTTGGAGGTCAGTTGTGCAATGGGATAGTAGTCTAACTCAGTGATCATTTGGTTAACTAATCAATCAACTCAAAATAAGTATTGCATGGAAGGAATTCGAGTTCCTTAGCTGTGGTGGAGATTCCAGGGCAATGTAATAAGCAGTTATAAACTAGTTTGAGTGTACAAGTGTTGCATGCAACCAAATGATCCAACCTTGGGAATTGCACAATAAATTGGAGGTAAATTCCTATAGAATAGGGCCTAATTCATCAATATTTGCGCAAGGAAATAGGGGCTAAAGGAGAGTCGGAAATTGATCAATTCTGGGTCACTTATAGGTTGTGCTCAAAGCATGAAAGAAATTGTAATACATTCTCTATTCATCTGATTAATGCAAAGAGGCTTGAGGTTTTTTTCCCAGTTGGGTTCCCCTAGAAAAATATTATGCATGTGTAGTTTTTCTTATTGCATGTTTGTGAATGTTGTTCTAAATTGTGAATTAATTTCCACAGAGGAGTAGAGTAGAATTGCGTCTCTTGATTTAGATTAAATTTCTTGAGAAGTTGCAATTCTATCACCAAATTTCTACATGCTATCAGATTTGGATTCTCATTAGAACATGAATATCAAATTTGTTCCTCAAGAGGTTCAAATTTGTAGCTTCAGTGTAATAGGATCTGTTTGGAGTTGGGAAGATTACCTTTAATAGGCTAAGATTAGAGTATGCCTTGGAAGGCAGCTCAAATTTCATTGCATGGAAGGATCACATGGAGATAGTGCTTGAAGAAAATGGATTGTTGGACTATGTCAAGAAAAACATTACAAAACTAGGATCAGCTGATACACGGAATCTAGCCCAATGGAAGAAAGATGTAGTCAAGGTGAGGATCATTATCTTGGAGGAAGTGTGAGACCACATTGTCTCAAATCTCCATGGGAAAGAAACTCCTTTCGTAATGTGGAAGGAACTAGCAGAGATATTCGAGAATAACAGTGACCATAGAAAACTGGCCCTCAAAGACAAACATCAAAATATCGTGGAAATCAAGATGCAAAATAATAACACTATTCCACAGCATCTCACCATATTTACACAAGTTTGGGATGAGCTTGGAGGGGTTGGTGCGGCTATTGCAGAGGATGACATGGTGAGACTAGCTCTTCTAGGCCTTCCAAAATCTTGGCACAGTTATTAGGACTCAGTGAATGGAAGGGAAAATTTACCGAATTTGGAAAGGTTGTGGTCTGATTTGTTTCAAGAATAGTTCAAGAGAAATAATCGGGATGGAACTTCATCCAAGGGAGAGGATGAAGAAAAAATTGAATTGGTTAGAAAGGGAAAGAAGGGCAAAGGAAAGAAATCTCAAACCAAACCAGAACCCACCCAAGGGGGCAAGAAGAAAGACTTGTCCAAAACAAAATGCTTCAATTTTCATGAATTCGACACTACGCTACAAAGTGTCCACACATAAAGTCTAGCAAGAAGGAGCCCATAGTAGGAGAAGAAGGTGAGGCATTGGCTTCAAATTTCAATTTATAATTCACCCTGATCACTTGAATCGACATTACTGTGATGGGCATTGTGTGGTACTTGGATTCGACCTCGTTCCACATGATAGGGTGTAGAGAGTTTTTCAATGACCTGAAGGAGAAAGATCTCCGGATGCATATTGAATTTGGAGATGAGATAAGGTACAATGATACGGGATTGGTATAATAAACTTTAAGAGGGAGTCAGGTTCCCCTCTTCACCTCAAAGATGTTATGTTTGTACTATGCCTGAAGAATAACCTAATCATTGTAGTAGTTTTGGAAGACCATGGCTATGATGTGATATCCAGTAAGGGGAAATCCTTTCTAAGACAAATAGATACTAGGCAAGAGAAGCATATTGGAGTTAGAAACCTCTACAAGATAGAGGTAGATTTTTCCATACATGCAACTATACCTCCAAGAGTGAGGTGGAGCAATGTAGATCCTTAGTTCCAGAGTTGCAGAAATTTGGGAAGGATCCATGAGGTGCTGTCCTCATGGATCATTAAATTTCTGCAGGGGCCCATAATATTCAGTAGCAAGAGGATCAATGTTAGTCAAGTATTGAGGAGTTTTGAAAATGTGAAGAAGGCTCAGTAGCAAAGTCAGCAACAATATAGTTTTCCCAGTAGAGAGTTGCAAACACAGTTGATTCAGTTATTTTTTTATGTTTCTTAGTTGCAATTGTTGCAGTAGTAGTAGTAATCGTGAGAGGTCTTACTACAGTACATTCCACATACATTGGATAGGGGTGGTAGATATTCCCTTTCTTGCTAAGAGGGAGTGTTGAGAAGTGTAGCAAGAAAGTCTCAATTTGACTTTTCCTTGGTCATATTGAGAAAATTCGATTTCCACATCAACATAAAACCTGGAGGAAGTTAAATTGTGTGACATGGCTCTTGTCACTCAGGTAGCTCAATAAATTTGAGATAGAGGACTTGGAGTTCAATTAAGCATGTATGATTCCTAATTTTTAGCAATCAAGGTCAATTATTTCCAGTTGTATTCATTTAAGGTAGGTACAAATGTTGATAGGACTAATTGGAGGTTTGCAATGAGACAATAGTATAACTCAGTGATCATCTAGTTAACTAATCAATCAACTCAGAATAGCTAGTGTGTTCAAGGAATTCGAGTTCCTCAGTTGTGGTGGAGATTCCAAGGTAGTATAACAAGAAACTGTAAACTAGTTTAAGTGAACAGGTGTTGCATGCAGTCAAATGATCCAACCTTGGGAATTGTAGATAAAATTGGAGTAAATTCCTACAGAATATGGCCTAATTCCTCAAGATTTGTGCAAGGAAATAGGGGCTCAAGTAGAGGCATAAATTGACCAAGTCTGGGTCATATATTTTCATTGAGCAGAGAGATAGGTTATTCAATTGCAGGTTGTGCTTAGAATGGGAAAGAAATTGTAATACATTCTCTATTGATCTGATTAATGCAAAGATGCTTGATGGGTTTTTCCCAATTGGTTTTCCCTAGAAAATTACTATGCATGTGTAGTTTTTCTTATCGTATCTTTGCCAATGTTGTTCTAAATTGTGAATTAATTTCCGCAAAGAAGTAGAGTATAATTATGTCTTTTGACTTAGATTAAATTACTTGAGAAATTGCAATAATATCACCAAATTTCTACATTAAATATTGCATGAAATAAATAATAACTTTCATATATATATATATATATATATATATATATATATATATATATATATATATATATATATATATATATATATATATATATATATATATATATATCTATCTATATATATATACATATACATATACATATACATATACATATATTATTTATTTTTTTATTTTATTTTATTTTATTTATTTATTTATTTTATTTTTTATTTTATTTATTTATTTTTATTTATTTATTTATTTATTTATTTTTATTTTTATTTATTTATTTATTTATTTATTTATTATTATTATTTTTTTCCAGAACACAGGCCTTTTAGAAGATCTAGTTGATCCTCAAATTTACCAAGATTATGTTGGGTCTCGTTTAGGCACTCGAGACAAAGGCAATGAGGTAGATGTAGAGGACATAGAGGCATACGACAATGATAACGATCATGATGTTAATGCTCATAATAGACATGATGATGATAATGATAAATATGTTGGCAGTAGCCAATGAAATTGATCATATAGACTCCATCATGGATTATTGTTGATAAATCCTTATGATGCCTCTTTTCATGTTTATTATCATATGTATCATTTTCAACTACAGTGCCATATTGAGTTGTATTATTTTGACATGTGTTATATGGGCTTACATTATTTGTAGCTAGTCATGGACCAACAACTCTGTTTATTAATAATATGAAAATCTAGGTTATAGTAAAAAAAATTATCTTGTTATTTTATTTCAATGTTGTGGTGTGGTCTGTAACTATAAGAAATTTGAAATAGCTCTGCTCTAGAAATATTTGTGATATGAATCTGGGCTTGCATTATGTGTATCTAGTCACGACCAACAATTTTATTTATCAATAATATAAAAATACTAGTTATAGTAAAAAAATTGTTGTTAGTTTGTATGGATGTCCATTTCCCTAAAACTGATTTATAAGTGGTATGCTTTAAAATATTTCAAATGCAATATGACTTACTGTATAATAATGTTAGTTATTTAAGAGGTCTGACATAACTAATTTATTTGAAATAAAAAGTATTAAATTAATAAATGGAAGTTATAAAGGGAGCATCATGAGTTGTTAAAATGGAAGCAAAATGTGGTTGTAAAATGGAAGTAAAATTCAACATTAAATTGGAAGTCATACTTGCAGCTATTACTAGCTCTAAAAAGGAAGCTAAATTGGTTGCCTAACAGGAGCAAATTTGAGACTAATTCAGAAGCAAATCGCAACACTAAAATGAAGCAAACTATGGACCTAAAAAAGAAGCAAACCCAAGCACTAAATAGGGAGAAAAGTATGAGGCTAATTGATCCAAATATTTTAACTTCAAGGACGGATACAATTTCATATAAAAGAGCATTTAACCAAGTAACTTAACACTTGAAAAAGAAGCGAAAATCATAAAGCAACCATGAGATCAAAGGAAGCCAAATGATTTGATTACGGAGTTCATCCAATTTGGGCTACATCTCCGGGCCTTGCTCAAAGTGGGGAGGCCTTCTTTCATTTAATGGTAACAAAGAAATGAATTACAATCAAATTGAAAAAAGTGACCCTTATACCTCCAATTCTAATTATGGCATGAAAATGGAGACCTCGACTATAAAAACAGACTGCACAATTGGACTCTTGGCGAGAAAATGTGAAAAATGACTATAAACTTGTCAAATTATGTCACTGGCACCTCTGGCCCCTAAGAGAATATTCTCAACATCAAAAGAGAATCCTCGCTCATGGTTCTGATCCTCCTGGCTGCTCAAGGTTTCACGCTCCATTCCTTTGTCTACCTGATTCGAATGGGAAAATGAGAGGTTAAATATATGTGATGGGACAGAGCCACCAATCGACGAGTCATGGCTCGTTGGTGGAGAAGTCATTTAGGCTGGGGAAGGACCGTGTTCAAACCCTTGTCACACCCCACATAGCATATTATTGTTTAGCAGATATGTTTGAAGGTTGGCGCTATATCATTTTTTGGCAAAGTTCAATTGGAATGATGTCACTTGGAGCCACCCGATTGGCAGGTTGGCCCACTAGGCTAGGCGGGTTCAATTCCCACTGGCTCCACTCTATAGTTATATCATTTGGCTGGTGGGTCAGGCGAGTCCATCAGTGGTGGCCTGCCCACCCGTTTTATAATATATTTAACATAGTCGTTGGGAGGGGTTGCGAGGTTGGTGGCCCACTACCCAATTTTTTTTTTTAATATATATAGGCCAATGATGTAAAATTTGTTCACCGATTTTTAAGGGTTATTAGGAAAATTAAGAAGGCGACAAATTCACCCTTTCCGACCACCATTTTCCATGCGTCGTCCCTTCTACAAATTGTTGTATCGTTAGTGACTGCCACTTGGCCAAGTTTGACTAGAACTTTTACAATTATAACTTGAACATACTAACTTGGATCTGAGTGTCGTTCACACTTTTGGAATTAAAGAGGCGAGAAGTAGAATCTAGTCATGGTTTCACTTCCATCTTATGACTTTGTTTTGAGCTATTTCAAGGTAATTTCTATTTCTAGATCCACCCGGATCATTACTCCCCTCTGATAAGATTTTGGACTACCAAAAGATTTATCTGTCAAATTGGAAAGTGAGGGAATTGCTTCCTCATTTTCTCCTTTTCCATCCTTCGAGCCTTACTTGGAAGCATTCCTTTGAAACCAATATGAAGGTACTCCACATCTCCCCATCGTGAAGTCCTGGTCTTCCTGTTGAGAATGATGCTCTCTGGTAGCTTGTCCAAGCATTCTGGTGTAAAATCGTCCACTGTAGGAATTTGTCCAACCTCTTTGGCGTCCATGATCAATTGAGGCTCATAAATATTCAAGTTTTCAACATTCACCACTAAGTACATCTGCATGTATGTTGAAAAATCGAGATGAAAAGCATTGTCTCCAAGAAAGTGAGAGTCTTGATCAAGCACAATGGATGTGGACAACCCAAAGTGGACCCATACAAATTGGAAGAAGAGGTGAGAAGTCTGCTATGCAATGATCTTCTTTTTACAAGGGATTAATACACACATTTTTTTAAATTGATCCAAAATGACATACAAATAGTAATGATCTCTCCTAGACAAAGGAAAACCGCCTACAAAATCTGTCGACACACTTTCCCATAAATGAATCGGAACAGGGAGTGGTGTGTAGAGTCATAATTTTCTATTAGTGGGCTTTCTAACTAAACACGAAACACATCCCTTTACATATCGAGTCACAAAATTTTTCATGTAAGGCCAATAACGCAATAACTGCAAATGACATAAAATTTACATGTATTCGTTCATTGGTGGGGATACAAAGTTTGACAAGGTGTTGTTTGGTCAATTTAGTGTATTCTAAATTTCTATTTAAAATGTCAATCCGGGATTCGTAAACTGACGAAGTGAAGTGTACTATATGTACTAGATAACCATTTCCTTAGTATTTTGTCGTTTTTGAGTTTTCTAGTTTGTTTTTGGATTTATCTTTTCCTAATGTGTGATGGCGAAAATGAAAGTTAAGTGTGGATGGTGATGGTGATTTCTACAGTGATTTCCCCAAACTTAAATCAAAGAGAAAGCTTTAAAACAACTGTAATGAAATCAATTCTTAAGAGGAAGTAAATGTATCAAACAGTGAATTAATGATAATGGCCCAATATCCTTGCTGCTGAATGAAAAGAAAGTAAAAACTGAACTTAAAGCAACTCAAATTAAAAGCAAAGCAGCTAATTCACACTACTTCAACTCTTCATATCCTTTACCCTTCAGCTCAATCTACCTTGTGGGAAGCAATCATGAACAAGTCAAGTAATATGATATCTAAATGGCAAGAAATTAAATTGCATAAAGGAAACTAATCACACTACTTCAACTCTTCTGATCCTTTACCCTTCAGCTCAATCTACCTTATGGGAAGCAATCATGAATAAGTCTAAGCAATATGATAACTAAGTGGCAAGAAATTAAATTGCATAAAGGAAACTAATCACACTACTTCAACTCTTCAGATCCTTTACCCTTCAGCTCAATCTACCTTGTGGGAAGCAATCATGAACAAGTTTAAGCAATATGATAACTAAATCACACTACAATAAGTAATATTCTGATTCCTTACTAATAGAGTCACTTGACTATAGAAAGAAACCATAAACAAATGAGTAGTATGATGTCTAAGTAGCAGAAAAAGAAATAAGCAAATCACAACTTGAAAAATGACAGTGCTGGAATTAAACTTCAGAAAATGGAAATTAGCAGGAAGGACAAGATGATCTCATATGTCAATAGTTATCAAAAAGATGAAAATTTTCTCGGGCTGCCTAAGAAATCCTGCAGAAAAACATTGATCAGCTGACAGCTATAAGAAAAAAAAGTGAAAATATAAACAGTAGTGAACTAAAAACATCAAAACAACATGTTATATACAAGCTAGTAATTATAAAGACAGAAACATAATAAAATTAAATGACAACTATACAGGGCTTTAATGCGCAGGGGCCCTCTGCCACCTCAGCCAGTCAACGAACAGTCACAAGAACGAGCTTAAGAAAGTAGTCTTCTCATGTATTAAAGCAGCAGCAACATATATAAAACAGAGTATAGTTGGGTGATAATAGAAAACAGTTCAAAAATTACATTCCAAAAAGCTTCTTTACAGCGTTCATCAACGCGTTATTTATAATGAAAAAGTGCTGAAACTGACTAACTGAATCCTATGCTATCAACTGTGTTGCCAAAGACACGTAGATCTCCTCAGCCGAGATCTAGCGTAACTGTCATCATGCCTATTAAATCTTCGGAGTGGTAGCTGTTGGATTCGGGTTACGGGGATGATCTCCAGGTGTGCTGATGTCTCCGTGGGCTGAGAACTGGGCCATGTAAACTTTCACGTGCTCCAAACAGAGACGTGCCACCGCTAAATTCCTTGGTTGGCTTTGCCTTTGACCCTTGTTGACCGTGACCTTCTATGGATGATTTGGCAGATTTGAAGGGACACGTTCCATGTACCCGTCACCTGTAGCTTGCCCATGTGGCTCGTTTCTTCATAGGACACCTGTATCATAGCTTTTAACAAAATAGCTGCGGAATCCTGTGCTGGCTGCGGAAACCTGTGCTGGCTGCGGAAACTGACAAGTTTACGCAGTTGCCTGAACAAAAATCTAAACCAAACAACAGTCATAAGCATAGTTAGAAAACCATGTCAGAAGCTCTTTTTAGACTATAATGCAATGATTTAACAGCTTGATGGATGAAGTAAGTGGGAAAAACAAGGCTGAGAGGGTGTATAGGAAGATGCAGGTTTGAGGCTCAACATACCCCCACTGTGAAGGTGTTGCATGTCCTCATGCAACCAAAATTTAGTTATTTCCCTCTAATCCACATGTTCTGAGGCTTCTGCTAGGACATCTAGCCCTCTTTTCTTCTTCTTTGATGCTAACATCATCCTTGGTTTCCTGACTAGACATTTGAACTTGAGATTAATCAATGCTCTGCTTAACTTTTTGCACCTCCTCTTCAGTTTCCTGTTTTTCTTTTGCCACAGTCCTAAATGGAGCATAGTGTTATCATGGACAATCTTGTCTACTTTACTCTGCTCTTTGAGTGCTTCATTTTCCTGTTTGATATGCCTATTTAGGACTTCTAGTTCAAATACTTCCTGTTTCAAAGACTGAACTTGTGCATCTAGTGGCAGAGTGGTACTTGGTCCTGCAGCTGATTGCTCTAAGGACTCCAGGTAGTTATATGCCTCTTGCTGATTAGGATCTACCTCAGGTGTCTTTCTCGGACTAGGCTCAAAATCTGGTGGAGGAGGAGGACTGTTCTCTCTTTCCAGCCGAAAAGGGCTTTCATCATGTGGAGGACTTGATTCAATGCTTGGCTGGGCTGGAGACTTCTCAATTGTCTCTTCACCTAAATCAATAAAGTGAGACTATTTTTCTTGGTTTTTATTCACTTTTCCTTTTAGCCTAGTGCTCCTCCTTAAGTATAGACTAGTACTCTTCTCTTGCGCACTCTGTTTTCCTTTTTGCTTTTTCTTTGCTATAGCAGCAGCTTGAAGATGTACTAATCTTTCTGACAGAGGTTGATAATCCTCCTCTATGGATTGCTCAAGGGATGGATAGACTTCTTGAATGGTTCTTTTGCCTTTTTCTTTCTTCTGTTTCTTACTTTTAGCTCTATTTTCTTCTTCTTTTTGGACAGTTTCTTGAATTTCTATTGTAGGGGAGTCTTGGACTATAATGTTTTTTTCTTTCCTCCTACCTTTCCTTGGAATCTTTGGTGGACTGCTTCCAGAGGCCTCAGACGGCTCTTGGAAGTAGTTTCTTGTCAAAAATTGCTCCCAAGTATCCTTAGTTTTCTTTAACTGGTCCTCAATAAGATTTTTTATGAATCCATGATGGTAGAGATGAGATTCAATGTTGCCTATGTGTTTTTGAACTGTAAAACTCATCTTTTTCAAACTCAATAACAGAAACTGAGGCAAATTAAGAGTGTGACCCTCTAGGAAATTCATCATAAGTCTAGCATGATACATATACATAGAACCAAAACGACCTTCACACATGATAAATTTCTGGATGACTAACAGTAGACTAGACCATTCCTCTTTTAGTGCATGAACAAGGATGCCTCTTGTAAATACGGTGGTATCCATACCTTGGTTTTGTAGCATGATTCTCCATATTTGATCGTCCACACTTCTATTTTTAAACCACCTTTCACCTTCTTGAGGTAGGCCTGTGGCAGCTGCTATTGTGGCCTCAGTCACTGTAAACTTTAAGTCTCCAATCTCCACTATTTGTCCATCAAAAGACCGCGCAAAAGCTTTGGTCACCTCCTTGTTATGGCCTTTAAACTTTTGAATAAATCGTAGCCATTTGGCTTTCTTCAGCAATTCCTTAGTTTGAGGATAACCCTCCAAGTATTTCGGTCCTTCTGGCTCGGCTCTCAGTAATTTTCCCATCTGCTGTTTTAAATTCCAACTGAGAGTTCTTCTGCGTGTGAGGGTTCAGAAAAAAAAACGGCTCTGTTACAGGGTTTAGGATAGACTGTAGTGACTGCAGTCAGGGTTTTAGGATGACTGTAGTGACTGTAGTCGGGAATGTATAACAAATTGTAGTGGTTGCAGTCGGAAATGGAGAACAAACTGTAGTGGCAGTACCCGAATTACTGGAGGAACAGAGGGTGAGCAGCAGTGAACAAGTTCAAAATAAAATGCGGATGCATGCGAGAGGTATGGTATTAGTGGAGTGGTAAACGAATGGAATCGGATTGATGACTGTGTATGAAATTTTTACACGTCTCAATAGACGGCTGCGGAAATTACGGCTAAGAAGAACCGTAACACAATAGGTCACGTCTCAAGAGTACGGGTAATAAATGGAAGTGCAGTCAGTCTTGAGTTTAAACTCAGAATAATCATGAGACCGTTGGAGAAATGAATGCAAGGTGTGTGGAGTGATATCGTGGAATAGGAGTGGTAGTGGAGCTATCGTATCAAATCATTGCACATAGTAGAACTTGTTATGGTTTGATAACTATGCGTAATTATGACTTGAATTGTTATTTGATAAAGATTTTTTATCATACCTTTGGAAACTTTGTCAATTTTTCCTCAAGGCTTCTAACCAATTGCTCTTCCTTGATGTCTTGGAGATGCCCCATGTCTTTAGCTCAATTACACTTGCATTTCATGATTATGGCACTAACAGTTGACTGTAAATTTGAAAACAGAGTGATGCTGGCTGCGGAAATCGTTTCTGGCTGCGGAAACTGCTTCTGGCTGCGGAAACAGTGTCCAGCTGCGGAAACTGAGACAGCACCCCCTTGACTGCACAAAGATAGTTAGAGAAGAACTAACTGAATGAAAATAGTCCTGAAAGGGACTTTTATTGATGAAGTGAAATGGAATGAGTGGAATGAAATGAAGATGAGATTGGAGGTGAAGTGAGATAGAAAATGAAATGGAGTGAAGATGGAAAGAGAAAGAGAGGAGACTTTTTTTTTGGAAAATATAGAGTGTCAGGTGTCCCTGATTTTCACTCCACATTCTGTATAAGACTGCCAATCTATGATTGGTTTTCAGGCTTATACGATTTTTTTTTTTTTTTTTTTTACTGAAAGAAACAAAGACTAGGCTGATGGGGGAGAAGGATTCTTCTCCACCAGCCTTATTGCAGAATTCTCCTGGAACATTTTGACAAATTCCTCTTTTGAGAGTGGCTTATGATAGATTTTCAATCGGTGGCCATTCACAATGAGAGGAGTTTGAAATTCATCAATAGTCTTGATTCTTACCGCTCCATTGTTAAAGACTTTGTCAATCTCATATGGCCCAAGCCAATGAGTCTGAAATTTTCCTTTGAAGTCTTTAAACTTGGAATCAAACAGTAACGCCCAATCTCCCTCTTGAAACTTTCTCTCTTTGATGTATCTGTCATGCCACTTTGCTCTTTGATGTTGAACTAGATCAGTCCTTAAAATTGCATCTTGTCTGATCTCATCTAGCTCATTCAGCTGCTCCATTCTGTGCTTTTGGGCTTCTGATAGATTCATCCCCAACTGGACTGCCATCTTGAAAGTCTTGATTTGAAACTCAATGGGGAGTAGGACCTCTTTCCCATAAACAAGTTCATAGGGAGAATGTCCTGTTGTATTCCTCCATGTAGTTCTGTAAGCCCATAAGGCTTCAGGAAGCCTTTCTGCCCAATCTTTTCTGTGTAGATGAAAAGTTTTGGTGATGATGCTTTCAAGAACTTTGTTTGTAGATTCCACTTGGTCATTTGCTTGCGGATGGTAAGGAGTAGATTTTCTATGCTTGATTTTATATTCTTCCATCAGCTTCTCCATCAAGTTAGATGTAAATTGACTTCCCTGATCTGTCACAATTTCTCTTGGGACACCAAACGAGTAAAAATATCCTCAAAAAGAAATTGAACAACTGAATTTTCAGTGGCAGAAGGCAATGCTTTGGCTTCTACCCATTTAGTGACATAATCAATGCATACCAATATATACTTCTTTTTTTTAGATGGTGGATTAATGGGTCCAATGAAATCTAAAGCCCATTTTTCAAAGGGTTCGATGAGTACCTGTGGTTGTAATGGCATTTCATTTGAAAGAGTCGGTCTCCCAACTCTTTGGCAGTTGTCACACCTTCTAACATATTGTTTTGCATCTTTGAAAAGGGAAGGCCAATAATATCCTAAAGAAAGGATTTTATAAGCCGTCCTCTTGTCAGAAAAGTGTCCCTCGCATGGTTCATCATGACATGCCTTGAGGATGTCAGGCATTTCATCTTCCCGAACACATCTTCTGATCACACAATCTAGCCCTGTTTTAAATAATTCATTAGAAATCCATGAATAACTTGAGCTCTTCTGAATAATTTTTCTTTTTTCACCAGGAAATAGATGTGGAGGTAGCTTCCCTGTAACCAAGTATTTAGCAATATCTGCATACCAAGGAGTCTTAGTAGTTACTGCAAACAAATATTCATCTGGAAACTTATCCTCTACAAGAGAATCTTCGTTAGTATTTTGGATTCTAGACAAGAAATCAGCTACTGTATGTTGTTTCCCTGGTCTATCCAACACAGTAATATTGAATTCTTGTAAAAGTAAGAGCCATCTTGTAACTCTGCCATTAGTAACAGGTTTATTCATAAGATATCTAATTGCAGAATGATCAGTATGGACAAAAGTTTCATAGCCGGTTATATAGTGTCTAAACTTATTAATTGCATGAACAACAGCTAAGAACTCTTTCTCAGTCACAGTATAGTTTAACTCAGTGGGAGTCAAATTTTTACTGGTGTAGTAAATGGCATAAGGAACTAAATCCTTTTGTCCTAACACAGCTCCTAGAGCTGTATCTGAAGCATATGTAGAAATATGGAAAGGAAGCTTTCAATTTGGACCTCTCAAAATGGGTGCTTCAGATATTCTTGTTTTCAAAGTTTCAAATGCAGATTGACAATCAGGATCCCATTTGAATTCACAATCCTTTGTAAGTAATTTGAAGAGTGGAAATGCTATTTTGGTGAAGTTTTCAATAAATCTTCTATAGTATCCAGTAAATCCAAGAAAACTTCCAACATCTTTTTGACAATTTGGAATAGGCAACTTGGAGATGACTTCAACTTTTGATCTATCAACTTTAATCCCATCTCCTGAAATATGATGTCCTAAAACAATCCCTTCAGTAAACATCATAAAGCATTTTTCATGACTTAATGATAGGTTTGTTTCTTTACATCTTATAAGGACTTTTTCCAAATTCTCTAATGCCTCTTCAAATGAATTACCATAAACTATAAAATCATCCATATAAACCTCTACACAATCATGGATTAGATCAGAAAAGATTCCTAGTACTGCCCTTTGAAATGTTGCGGGTGCATTACATAATCCAAAAGGAAGTATTCGATAAGCAAAAGTTCCCCATGGACTGGTAAATGTGGTCTTGTCCTGATCTTCAGGTGCTACGTGAATTTGATTGTAACCACTAAAACCATCCAAAAATGAAAAATACTTTTTGCCTGCTAAAGTATCTAATACCTGATCGATAAAGGGTAAAGGAAAGTGATCCTTCAGAGTTGCTTTGTTCAATTCCCTGTAATCAATGCATACTCTTCATTTACCATTCTTTTTAGGTACTATAACCAAAGGAGAAACCCATCGGCTGTCTGAAATTGGATAAATGAAGTTCACATTAAGTAACTTTTGGAGCTCTTCTTTCACTATCTCCCTAAGGTTTGGATTCATCCTTCTCTGAGGTTGTCTGATTGGTCTACTGTTTTCCTCAATATAGATGTGATGAATGCAAGTCTTAGGGTCAATACCTTTCATATCGGTATACTCCCATGCAAATGCAGTAGAATGTTTTTGCAAGATTTTGGTTAGTTCTTCCTGTTGTGATCTTTCCAAATTTTTGTTGATATTCAATGTTTTTCCTGGTAAGATCTCAATGGCGGAACTACCAAATTCTTCCATAGAGAAAAGAGACATTTGTCTAGATGATAGATACTCAATGTTAGAATCTAACTGAAATTGTGTGTGGTCGTATTCTGAAGATGTTTCAAAATTTTCTAATGTGTTCAGAATTTGACTATCTTCACTAACTTCAGAAATGGTAAAGACAAGTTGTATAGTATCTTCATCATCAATCCATTCATTATCTCCTATTTCTGTGATTGCTTTTGCTGGAGGATACAGATTGAATTTCTTTGTCGAATTACCATCAGAAATATACATATCCCCAGACCTACAACTGATGAAAGCATCGGCTGTGGCTAGCCAAGGTCTTCCTAAAATGAGAGGATGTCCTCCTAAATTACTCTTGGGAGTTAAAATCATGAAATCCACTGGATATTCCCAAGAGTCTAAGGAGACTGAAATGTCTTCTAATACACCATCTGGTTTAATAATTGATCGATCTGCAAGTTGCAGTAAAGTAGGTGTAAAGAGAAGATTAGGAAGTTTCAGCTGTTCCATAGTTTGTCTACTCATAATGTTGATAGCAGCCCCTAAATCAATCAAAGTATTTGAAATTTCAACCCCATTGATATGTGTTGACAATTGGACTACCGGGATCTACATACTTCTGCATAGTAATTTTTCCCATCATGATGTCTGCAATTTTCCCTACCAGGTGGATTCTTCTTGTGTCTCTAGGTTTCCTTCCTGGTCTTTTAAGACTCAACTCCTTTATTGTTTTTTCTAGAATAGGAATCTCTTTAATGGCTTGTAACAAGGGAATCTTGATACAGACATTCTTCAATTCATCTAGAAAATCATAGTCAGGAAACAAGATTTGTTTTTCCAACCCTTTGTCAATTTGTAATATTTCAGGAAAAGGAGGTGTGGATGAAGATATAGGATGCTAAACTATAGGAGTTGTAGGAGTTAGTTCTTCTTTTTCTTTTTGAGTGTTTGGGTTTTGAAGAGATGCTTCAGAACCCTTATTGGCTTCAAGAGATTCTTCCTCAGAAATGCTTTGATTTTGGGCATCTATAGAAGGTTTATCTAAAACTCTACCAGATCTGAGTTGTACATCATTGAGAGGAACAATCATATAGGCAGGAAATTGTTGACCTTCTCTCATGTAAGCATTTTGAGGGTTTTTATTATTGAGGCTTGGCAATGGCTGAGAATGAAGTTGATTTGACTTCTGTTGGAATGGAAGCAAGAGTTGAGAATTTGGGTTTTGTTGAGAAGGTTGTTGTTGTTGAAATGGCAATGATAGTTGTGGGTTTTGATTTGGAAGTTGTGGAGCCTGTTGGTTTTGAAAAGATGGAGGATATTGATAAAATTGAGCAAATCTCCCATAAGGATTTTGCATACCTTGTACCCATGATTGAAAAGGATTTTGAGGTTGGGACCAAGGTTGTTGCCAAAGATTCCAATTTGGTGGGGGTTGAAAATTCATAGAGTTTTTAAACCCTTGATTTTGTTGCCCCTGCCAAGGTCTCCTTGCAACAAAACAGAGAGACTCAATTATATTTGGATCTTCTTGAAAGACAGCTTTGAGCCCAAGAATTGAAGGACAATCCTTGGTCTCATGATTCTCTGAACATATCACACATGTTTCTACAACTTTTGCATCCAAGGGACATTCCCTGAGAGCATGTTTTTTTCTACATTTTGGGCAAAAGATGGCTAAAGCTTCAGCTTCTGCTTTCTGCTTGTTGTGGATCTTAAGAGTGTCTAGTTGCTCACTAAGACTCCCTAAGATATCAGTTTTGAATTCATCAAGCATATTGCCAATCTCAGCCCTACTTACTGATCCAGTTGCAGATTTGTTTACTCTGATGAGAGAAGGATCTCTAGGCCCTTTTCCAGTTTTAGATTTTCCTCTTGAGAGATGGACACACAGTTCTGCTATGTCATGAAGTGGAAGTTGAGATATGTCTCCTTTTCCCATCATGTTCAAAATATCTATCCATTCATCTCTAATGGATTTTAATAGAAGGGTTTTCAAGGTCTCCTCATCTAAGTTACTCATCTTTGCTCTCTTCAGATTGTATTGGAATCTTTCAACTAAATCCTCCAAGTTTTCATCTTCTTTTTGTACCATTTTAAATACTTCATCCTTGTGGTTGGTAGGCATACAATAATCCATGTATCTATCCAAGAATGTTTGTTTCATATCATTCCAAGTCCTAATGGATTGAGTGAGTAATCCCATGAACCATTTCAAAGCAGCTCCTTTCAATGTTGAAGGAAACAATTTGAGTTTTTGAGAGTCTTCCAAATAATCATAGGTTTGACACACGACCTCAAACTCAAATAGAAATGTTTCAGGATCTTCATTTCTTAACCCATGAAAGTTTGGGAGGACAGATGGTGAAATATTTTTCATTGTTGCTCGAGAATCCTCATCGACTATAGGAAATCCAAATGAGTTATCTCCATCTCTATTTCCCCCATTGTTACCTCTACCTCCTCCATTATTTCCTCCTCCTCCTCCTCTACCTCTACCTCTACCAAATCCGTTAACTCCCTCTTCTGTCATGGTAGTTTTCTCAGAGATTTCAGAGTCCTCTGGTTCTTCTACTAATGGCGATCGAGGAGGAATTTCTCCCTCTTCTTCCTCAGGTGATTCTACTTCTTCAATTACAATGTGTCTCCCTGTAGAAGAAAAGAAAGAATCTTTTCCTAATTCAGATTCAATGGATGGTGAGGAAGAGTCTCCTAACTCAACTAATGTCTCTTGAATTCCAGGAATCCTAGGGCTAGGAGTATAGGTTGGAGATGATGGAGGTGTCTCTTGTCTATTCCTTGAGGTAGAAGGAGTTGTAAAAATCGAACTCTTGGCTCTAGCTAAAAGCCTTCCCCTAGAATCTCTTGCTCTATGCATGTCATTTTTTTATTTTTCTTCAAGTCGGGCTAATAATTCTGTTTATGATCTTCCAGGTCACTCTAGGTGCAAGAAGAGAGCATACTCAAGAAACTATTAAACCAATAACTTTCTCTTTTCTGATCCTCCAGATCACACTAAGTGCAAGAGGAGAGCATACTTTGAGAGATTATCAATTTTCCTTCCTTGAATTTTTTTATTTTTTTTTAAGAAATTGGCTACCTAATTTCACTTCCCCAGCAACGACGCCAAAATGTTTGGTCAATTTAGTGTATTCTAAATTGCTATTTAAAATGTCAATCCGGGATTCGTAAACTGATGAAGTAAAGTGTACTATATGTACTAGATAACCATTTCCTTAGTCTTTTGTCATTTTTGAGTTTTCTAGTTTGTTTTTGGATTTATCTTTTCCTAATGTGTGATGGCAAAAATGAAAGTTAAGTGTGGATGGTGATGGTGATTTCTACAGTGATTTCCCAAAACTTAAAAGTGATCAAAGGGAAAGCTTTAAAACAACTGTAATGAAATCAATTTTTAAGAGGAAGTAAATGTATCAAACAGTGAACTAATGACAATGGCCCAGTATCCTTGCTGTTGAATGAAAAGAAAGTAAAAACTGAACTTAAAGCAACTCAAATTAAAAGCAAAGCAGCTAATTCACACTACTTCAACTCTTCAGATCCTTTACCCTTCAGCTCAATCTACCTTGTGGGAAGCAATCATGAACAAGTCAAGTAATATGATATCTAAATGGCAAGAAATTAAATTGCATAAAGGAAACTAATCACACTACTTCAACTCTTCTGATCCTTTACCCTTCAGCTCAATCTACCTTATGGGAAGAAATCATGAATAAGTCTAAGCAATATGATAACTAAGTGGCAAGAAATTAAATTGCATAAAGGAAACTAATCACACTACTTCAACTCTTCGGATCCTTTACCCTTCAGCTCAATCTACCTTGTGGGAAGCAATCATGAACAAGTTTAAGCAATATGATAACTAAATCACACTACAATAAGTAATATTCTGATTCCTTACTATTAGAGTCACTTGACTATAGAAAGAAACCATAAACAAATGAGTAGTATGATGTCTAAGTAGCAGAAAAATAAATAAGCAAATCACAACTTGAAAAAGGACAGTGCTGGAATTAAACTTCAGAAATGGAAATTAGCAGGAAGGACAAGATGATCTCATATGTCAATAGTTATCAAAAAGATGAAAATTTGCCCGGGCTTCCTAAGAAAACCTGCATAAAAACGTTGATCAGCAGACAGCTATAAGAAAACAAAAGTGAAAATATAAACAGTAGTGAATTAAAAACATCAAAACAACATGTTATATACAAGCTAGTAATTATAAAGGCAGAAACATAATAAAATTAAATGACAACTATACAGGGCTTTAGTGCGCAGGGGCCCTCTGCCACCTCAGCCAGTCAACGAACAGTCACAAGAACGAGCTTAAGAAAGTAGTCTTCTCATGTATTAAAGTAGCAGCAACATATATAAAACAGAGTATAGTGGGGTGATAATAGAAAACAGTTCAAAAATTACATTCCAAAAAGCTTCTTTACAGCGTTCATCAACGCGTTATTTATAATGAAAAAGTGCTGAAACTGACTAACTGAATCCTATGCTATCAACTGCGTTGCCAAAGACACGTAGATCTCCTCAGTCGAGATCTAGTGTAACTGTCATCATGCCTATTAAATCTTCGGAGTGGGCTGAGAACTGGGCCACGTAAACTTTCACGTGCTCCAAACAGAGACGTGCCACCATTAAATTCCTTGGTTGGCTTTGCCTTTGACCCTTGTTGACCGTGAACTTCTATGGATGATTTGGCAGATTTGAAGGGACACGTTCCATGTACTCATCACCTGTAGCTTGCCCATGTTGCTCGTTTCTTCATAGGACACCTGTAGCATAGCTTTTAACAAAATAGCTGCGGAATCCTGTGCTGGCTGCGGAAACTGACAAGTTTCCGCAGCTGCCTGAACAAAAATCTAAACCAAACAATAGTCATGAGCATAGTTAGAAAACCATGTCAGAAGCTCTTTTTAGACTATAATGCAATGATTTAACAACTTGATGGATGAAGTAAGTGGGAAAAAGAAGGCTGAGAGGGTGTATAGGAAGATGCAAGTTTGAGGCTCAACAGGTGTTACAACAACATTCCCTGCAAATGGAAATTGTCCACTAGCGATCCATGAGTTAGCTTTGCATAAATCTCCTTAAAATCATCATCATTAACATATTGTTCAACATAACCTTTAAAAGAGGAATGTTTCAAAACTAGAGATGCAGAAATAGGAGGGCGAGAAAGCATATATGCCACTTTGTTGTCGGTGCCCTTCTTGTATTTTATTACCAAGTGAAACTGTTGGAGCAATCCCAACCCTTTGAAATGACGTGCTTGTTGAAGATTGGTCTGTGACTGAAGGAACTTCAAGGGTTGGTGATCTGTGTGAGTGATGGTCTCCTTGCTGACCAAATAGTGCTTCCACTTCTTCACGCTTTCAACCAAAGCATACAACTACTTGTCGTACGTGGGATAGTTCACAACAGCTTGGGAGAATGTCTTTGAATGGTAACATATAGGTTTCTTCTGTTGCATCAATACTACTCCCATGGCATATCCACTATTATCTATCTTGATCTCAAAATACTGTTGGAGCTTAGGTAAGGCCAAAACTGGTCTTCTCTTTTAGTGTATCAAAGGATTTTTACTGTGTTCCTCCCGACTGAAAGGTTTGCTTCACACTCATCAATGCATGTAAGGGGGATGAAATGATGGAGAAGTTGGAAATGAACCTTCTCTAGTATTGTACTACACCCAAAAAGCTACGAAACTTTGTAACATTGGTGGGGTTAGGCCACTTTACAATCACATCAATTTTAGAAGGATCTATTTTTAGTTTTCCACCACCGACAATGTGACCCAAGTAAACCAAATAGGTCTTACCAAATTCACACTTCGACATTTTGACATACAATTTTTCTTTTTGCAAAACATCAAGCAATTTTTTAACATGACACACATGATCATCCCATGTCCTACTATAAACAAGAATGTCATCAAGATACACAAGTAAAAAATCATCAAGAAAAGGCCTGAAAATATCATTCATCACCCTCATGAATGTGGCTGAAGCATTGCATAGTCCGAATGGAATCACCAGCCATTCAAAAAACCCCTGTTTCATCTTAGATGCAGTCTTCCATGCATCATGTTCTGCAATCCTGACCTGATGATAACCACTTCACAAGTCAAGTTTTGTGAAAAAGGCAACATTTTTCAATTGATCTAGCTAATCATCAATGCAAGGGAGAGGGTACCAATTCTTCACCATTATTTTGTTGAGTTCCCTGTAGTCTATGCATATCCTCCAAGTGTCATCCTTCTTTGGCACCAACACGATAGGTGACTTGCATGTAGAAGAACTTGGTCTTATGACCCCTTGGTTCAGTAATTCTTGTACCTACTTCTTTATCTCCTCCATCTTGATAGATGAAAACCTATACATACCAATGTTCGGTAGAGAAGCATCCTACTACAAGTCAATCTCATGTTGGATCTCATGCTTTGGAGACAACCCAATTGGTTCCTGAAAAAACCCATCATAGTTAGAAGCAATTTAATACAATTCCTTTTTATGAGTGGGATCAGAACCTTGGAAAGATTTAGATGTCTCAACATATTTTTCTCTCACAACCATGAGCATGCACCCTTTTTTATAATTAATCAATCTCTTCATCTGACCTGTACCTACAAGACTAGCACTAATTTTGGCGTGATGAGCTCTAACAATGTATTCCACCTCATCTTTCGTGAGATGATACTTGTTTTCATGGCAAAAGAAAACTGCTTCCCTGTCATACAAGTACAAACTCCCCAATACAATACCACAATTATCCAACAGTACAACATCAAGATAAACCTCATCTCCTAGTTTGGATGCAATCACAAATCTAGCTCTACACTTCTTGGTTACATGTAATTTTGTTTTATCACACACCCAACGAAGTGGGTATGGTTTCAGATGAGGCTTGGTCTCTAATCCTAACTTTTTAACCAAGGATTCTAAAATCAAATTTGCTTGTGAGCCTAGATAAAACGAGGTTTTCACTTTAGTATGTTTCATTATGATTCTAATGTGGAACAATTCAATTCCCTTTCGTTCATTAACAAGAGGCTCATTTGAAGAACTTGTACTTGCATGTGATTCATAATTTTCATTAGCATGAAGAGAAAGAGTACATTGTGTGCTCATTGTTGTGATCAATGTCTCATCATCAGAATTTTATCCAAGGTCATGTTGTGCATTGCTACCATCTTTTGCTTTCCCACCAAATCTCTTTGGTTTCAACTGTGGATGCAACTTCCAACAATGTTCATCATAATGGCCTTCCTTCTTGCATTGTGTGCAAGATGGCTTTGCTCCTTCCTCCTTCTTGGTTGTAGCTGCCTTCTTTGGTTGCTCTTCTTTATCATTCTTGCCCCTTCTTTCAAGGTGAATGGCCTTCACATTGGCCGCATCGATAGTAGTAGGCTCAAATAATAACAAATAATGTATTATGTAACTATGTGAAGCACCAATATACTTTGTTATAGTTTCAGGTGAATCAAGTGAAATGCCAAAATTCAATGCTTGTTTTCTAAACTCTTCTGTGAAAGTTTTGTACACTTTGACCCTTTCCTTGTCTTAAAGCCTTTTGTCGATAACCCAAAGGATAAAACTAACCTTTTAATGAAAAAACAAAATTGGACCAAGAAGAAATGAGATTACCCAAGTTTTTGTTTCCTTTTTGTAAGTTTCTCTCCCACTAGACGAGAGCGGTGCCACTCAGCCAAAGAGATGTTGATTGGATCTTTGCCTCATTTTCCTCGATCTACTTAATCCAAAAATAAACCTCGAACTGTGTAATCAAATTGTTTAGTTTATCTACATTACATTCTCCATTATATGTGGGCAAATAAAACTTTACATCTAGCTTAAAAAATTGCTTCTTAGATGTATTCCTATGATGCCTGTTAGAGTGATGAGAAGAAGAAGAATATGAATTGTCACTAGAGGATGGAGAGGGAGGTTTAGGAGGCTCTCGTCTTACACCTTCATGATTTACTGATGCATGGTCATCTGGCTCTTTCTTCTCAGGCTTGATTGTCTTCTCATACTCTACAAACGACTTGTCAACTTTCTCTGCCATGGTGAAGAAGATCTTGTGATAATTTCGCTCTTCCTCCATTTGAGCTTCCTCGTCTACCATGTTTTGTCTCCGTGGTGCAGACCCCACTTTGGGATAAAAGGATTTAATTTTTCCTTCTCCTCTTTGGATATTTTTCCTGGTTAGCATTCACTCATTCAACTCGCATCAAGAATACCTACTCTGATACCAAACTTGATCCAAATCTTTTAACTTCAAGGATGCATACAAAATTTCATATAAAAGAGCATGTAACCAAATAATTTAACACATGAAAAAGAAGCAGAAATCATAAAGCAACGATGAGATTAAAGGAACCAAAATGGTTTGATTATGGAGTTCACCCAATGTGGGCAACGTCTCTAGGCCCTACTCAAAGTGGGGAGGCCTTCTTTCATTAAATTGCAACAAAAGTATGAATTCCAATCAACTTGAAAAAATGACCCTTATACCTTAAATTCTAATGATGGCCTGAAAATGGAGACGTCGTCTGCAAAAATAGATTGTACGGTTGGGCTGTTGGCGAGAAAACGTGCAAAAATTACTATAAACTTGTCAAATTATGACACTGACACATCTAGCCCCCCCAAAGGAAGATTCTCAACATCAAAATAGATTCCTCACCTATGGTTTTGACCCTCCTGGATGCTCGAGGTTTCGCACTCTACTCCTTCGCTTGTCTTAGTCGAATGGGAAAATGAGAGGTTAAATATATGTGATGGGGCGAAGCCACCAATGGACGAGATGTGGCTCGTTCATGGCGGAGTTGTTTAGGCCAGGGGTGGACCGGTTTCAAACCCTCGTCACACCCCACATAACATATTATTGTTCAGCGGATATGTTTGAAGGTTGGTGTTATATAATTTTTTGGCAGAGTTGGGTTGGAATAATGCCACTTGGAGTCACCCAAGTGGTGGGTCGGCCCACCAGACTGGGCAAGTTCAATCCCCACTGACTCCACTCTATAGTTATTTCCTTTGGTCGATGGGTCCCGATTTATAATATATTGAACATAGCCTTTGGGAGGGGTGGCAAGGTTGGTGGCTCGCCACTCAACATTTTATTTTTTTATTATATATAGTCCAATGATATAAAAGTTTTCTGCTAGTTTTTAAGGGTTATTAGGAAAATTAAGGAGGCAAAAAATTATCCCTTTCCGATCGTCATTTTTCGTGCACCGCCCCCTTCGCCAAATTGTTGCCTCGTTAGTGACTGCCACTTGGCCAAGTTTGACCAAAACTTTGACCAACTATAACTTGATCATACAAACTCGGATTTGAGTGTCATTTGCACCATTAGAATCAGTGCGATGAGAACTACGATCTGGCCCTATTTTTTTCTTCCATCTGATGACTTTAATTTTTTGAGCCATTTCAAGGCCATTTCTATTTCTGGATCCACCCGGATCACTAACAAGGAAGCAATTCTAGAAGAAAAAAAGAAAGCAACAATGGAAGCCAAAATAGAAGCACACCAGAAGAAATCTTGGTTGTACCTAAGAAGCAAAAAGAGAAGAAACTTAGGTAGCAAACTAAGAAGTAATAATGGAAGAAATACTAGCAACCCAACTAGGCATTACATAAGCAATTTAGGTAGCAAACAAAGAAATAATAATGGAAGCAATATTAGAAGCCAAACTTGGTGTTCCCAAAGAAGACATTTATGTAGCGAACTAAGAAGAAATAATGGAAACAATATTAGAAGAAACAAAAGACATTATAATGGAAAGCATATTAGAAGTTAAAGAAGTGGCCATAATGGAAGCAAAGATAGATGCAACTAGCAACACCATATTGGAAGCAAAACTTGGCATTATGGTGGAAGTATAACTTGGCATTGAATAGGAAACCAGAAAAGAAGTTATTTTCAATGCTTGCTAGAAGTAAAATAGGAAGCACAACTAGGATCAAAACTAGAAGTACGAATGGATGGAATAATGGAAGCAAAAATGGAAGAAATTATTTTTGGCGCTATTCCCGGTGCAAATAAAGGCGCCAATGTGAACATGCCTTTTTTCGTTGTATATTACGTCATCGAATGATGCCAATTCGCGTGCTTGGAAACACTATATTATTTGTGGTGCTAATGGGCTATTTTGTTGTAGTGTTGGTAGCACAATCCATAAGTAAAATTTCTATGTAGATACCTGAAAACCCTCTTTACTGTTGTTCAATGCTCCTCCCCTAGTTTTGACATATACCTACTCAATACTTCCACTACATGTGCAATTTATGGTTTGATATAGACCATTGCATACATCAAAATTCTGACTGCACTGGCATATGAAACATAGGACATGTCCTCTTCCTATTCATGTGTTTGGGACACTAATCTACAAATAAATTTACATCTACAAGAATATGGACGTTTATCGGTTAACTTTCCTACATATTAAACCTCTACAATATTATCTTGACATACTTCCTTTTATTTAACCAGAGTTTCCTCTTTACTTGATCTCTTTTAATTTCCATGTCCAAAAAGGAATTTGTAACACCAAAACCCCTCGTGTTAAATCTAGAGGAGAATTCAGTTTTCACATCTTAGATAATTACACTGTCATTTCCAATTAGCAACATATCATCCACATGCAAGACCAAATAAACAAGACAATCACCAACCAATTTAAAATATACACAACGATCCACTTTTCTCTTTATATATATATATATATATATATATATATATATATGTGTGTGTGTGTGTGTGTGTGTGTGTGTATATATATGTACATATATATATATATATATATATATATATATATATATATATATATATATATACATATATATTATACATATATATACATATATATTATACATATACATATACATATATATTATATATACATATATATATATATATTGAATTTTTCATACCACATCCTTGGTGATTACTTTAACCCATGCCGGGACTTTTCAACCTACATACCAACTCTTTATTTCCCTTCACTGCAAAGCCTTCTGGATGCTTCATGTAGATCTCTTCTTCTAGATCTCCATGTAGGAATGTTTTCTTTATGTCCCATTAGAGAAATTTTGAGGTAAAAAATGGGCCTAAAAAAAAACTTTACAGCAAAATCAACTTTATAAGAACCAATAGGATTCAATATCATGGTGTCAACCATGAGGGATGATTCAACATTTTTGGAGTAAAAAAAAAAAAAAAAAAAACTAATTTTTCAACTCGTATTTTCAACTTATCTCCCTACGTTTTTTACTGAAATTTCAAGTGGGAGCACTCAGTGGATGCAGAATATAAATTTTCATCCAAGGAATACCCATGTTGCATACTTTCGATGGACCCTACTACACAAAAAAATGTGAAATACATGAAAAAACGTGATTTCAATCACATTTTTTTTTCATGTATTTCACTTTTTTCATGTAGTAGGGTCCATAAAAAGTATACAACATGGGTACTTCTTTGATGCAAAATTAAATTATGCATCCAACAAGTGCTTTCGCTCAAATTTTGAGTAAAATCGTAGGGAGATAAGTTGAAAATACGAGTTGAAAAAGTAGTTTTTTCTTCTTCTTTTTTCTCTCCAAAACATGATGAGGTAATCTAATTTCATTTTATTATTTCCGCTATTATTTTATAATATTCCTTAGTATGCCCATTTTAGACCTCAAAATTTCTCTAATGATCTATTCTACCTCAAAATCAAAAGCAACAACAATAGATAAAAGAAATCTAATAGAAACTAATTTGGCAACAAGAGAAAAAATATCACCACAGTAAATTCCTTGGACCAGGGAATAACATTTTGCTACTGAACAAGCTTTGTATTTTTCCACTTTTCCTTTTGTATTCAGCTTCTTCTAAAACACCCTTTTGTTACCATTGGATTTTCTTTCAGCTGGAAACTTCACTCAATCCCAAGCCTGATTCTTATCCAGGCTTGCCATTTCTTCAACCATGGAATTTTCCCAAAGCTTTTCATCCTTTGAATCCACTGCCTCCCTAACAATTCTAGGATCATCATTAATAATAAACAAGGTAATAAAGTTAAATATATCTCTCTGGTTGTCTTCTTTCCCAAACCGATCTCCTCAAAACTAGAGCATGTAGTTCTTCTTCTTCTAATTCATGATCTTTTGTAGAGTATAATTCATTGTCCTTCAATTCAAACTATCTCCTTTTGTTCTTTCTCTCCTGCTAGGACTTCTTGCTTGATAACATATTTTTCTTCTCTAAATACCAAATCTCAGCTATACACAACCTTCTTAGTTTTTAGATTCCAAATCTTATAACCATTCAAACCATCTTTATAACCAATAAATATGCACCTTTCTGATTTACTATCCAACTTAGTTTTGTCCTTCTTTGGAACATTTACATATGCATCATAGCCAAATACCGAGAGATGTGAGAGAGGGTTTCTTACCATTCCATACTTCATGTGGAATCTTGTCATCCAATGTTGATGAGGGTGATCTATTTACTAGGTAACATGTAATATCCACTACCTTTGCCCGAAATATTTGTCCTAACTCTACGCCACTAAGCATGTTCCTTGTTTTTTCCATCAATGCCATGCTCATCCTTTTTGCAACTCCATTCTGTTGACGTGTGTATGTAGTAGTTTTCTACTGTTCTATACCAAACTTCTTATAGAACTCTTAAATTTCTTCCCACAAAATTCTCCACCATTATATGTCCTCAACACCTTTATTTTCTTCTCTGTCTAATTTTCCATCAGAGCCTCAAACTCTTTAAATCTATCCAAGACTTCATATTTGTACCTGAGGAATTATATCCATGCACGCCTAAAGATTTCTTCTATAAATGGGTTATAGTACATAGATTTACCTAGTGATGGAATAGACACAATCCCAAACACATCACTCTAGTTGTAGTATTCATTTTACTCGTTTAACACCATAGGAGAATCTCACTTATTTTTGGTTCCTATATAAATAATGTTCACATAAATCAAAATCCAAAGATCAATTTGACATACCTTCTGCCATAACATTACCATGTGATACTCGAAGGCTCTTCTCTCCAATATGTCCCCGTCTTTGATGCCACAACATAGCCTTTTCCCCAGAGACTATAGGATTTTTCCCTTCTTATGCTCCACCTTAAAGAACAATAGAATTGTTGCAAACATCACTAATAGTACTTCCCAACAACTTATATAGAGTTCCAATCCAAACTACCCTCAATAATACCATTACCCCTTGAACCATCCTACAAGTATCCTTTTCAAGAACTTTTTTGCACCTACATCACTCATCTTGCTTATGGAAATCAAATTTTTATCCAATATTAGGATATGCTAAACACTAGGGAGTGTTATAATCCTTTCACCCATGAGCTTCAACTTGAATTTTCCTTATCCTATGATTATGGTTATCAAGTCATCTCCTAAGAAAAAATTACCACCATCACATCTTTCATACTTGCAAACCACTACCTATGGGGAGTCATGTGAAAGGATGTACCTGAGTTGACTAGCCATGCCTCATCATCTACATGTGTACTTGACAAAGCCAACTAGACATCCCCTCCTTCATCCGAGGAGGTTTTTTCTTATGAAAAAGGGGCATCATCAAATCCCTTCCCTTTCTCAGTGGTTTTCAATTTATAGTATTTATTATAATGACTTCCTTTCCACATTTCCAACATACATTTACAAATTTTATTTGAGATTGAGATCTTCCTCTAGATTTAGGTCTTCCACTTGAGGACTTGTTTTTATTTCTATTTTGGTAGCGTCCTCTTACAAACAAGGCATCTACATTTTGAATTTCCATGTTTTTAGTCTCATCTTCTCTCAAAACAAGGATGAGACTAGATCATCAAAACTTAAGGTAGTTTCCAAGGAAAATTTTAAGGATGGAAAATTTTCTTGAAGTTTAAAAACATTGGCGAACCTCACTAATCCCTAATATGCAAATTATAAAATGTTTATTGATATATTTGTAAAATTATTCAAATTTATAATGATTTTATATATAGTCTCTATATAATGTTGGCGATTTTTAAGGTAAAATAATTTTATATTCTAAAATTTGGGCGAATCGTCTTTTATAAAAATTGGAAATTGGCGAATCTTTTTTGTGGAAAAATCATGGAAATTAGCCCACTGGGCGAACATTAGCCCCTAAAATTTTCCATGGTAGTTTCATTACTATCTATGGAAACAACCAAACTATCCCATGAATATGGTAGAGAACATAATAAACTAATGTACTTATCTTCATCTGAAATAATATCAATAGATAATCATTGACTTACCGCAATATTAAAGGTTTTCATATGCTCTATGACCGAGTCTCCATACTTCATTCTCAGGTTATACAATTTCTTCCACATGAACAATTTGTTCACCAAAGAATTAGACTGATACAAAATCCCTAAATTTTCCCACAATGCCTTCGATGTAGCTTCTCCTTAAAGATTTAACAATATTGAAATTGAGAGACACAATTGTATTTTTATCTTTACCTTTCGATCTATCTTGGTTCAATATTTTGTGCAAATTATCGTTGGTTTAGTACCTAGATCCATTGTGGTCCATTGATCTTTTTCTACCAACAAATCTTTCATCTTTAGCTTCCATAGCTAGAAAAAATTCCTATCGAATTTATCAATTTCTATTTTTGCATTGCTCTCCATTTCATTTCACTATAAGAATCAATTTTGTAGATCTCCCATTGTAACGAGGTCTACCACAGGGCTGAGAAAAACCCCTTAGCCATAAAGGTGTCCCCTTGAATCCAAAACTACTTTGATACAAAATGTAAGTTTTAACCCTACATAGATAATTCATGCAAACAAAACTTAACATAAAACATAAAAAATTCAATAGCACATGAACAAAATTTACACAAAGATTTTACTTAGGAAACCCAAAACTAGGAAAACCAAACTGATTTTTCAATACCTTTAAATGATCACATAGACACTATACAGTTCCGTGTTAAAAAAAAAGATTTTTAGAAAAACACCCCAACATAAATTATATCGCCAAATCTACAACCTAATGATGAAAACTCTTCATTACATTAAAATATCCTTTTTAATCTCTATAAGCATGATCACTAAAAACTTAGAAAACTTAGAAAATTTGTAAAATATTTTTTACAATTCACATGTACATAACAACACATTACACATTTAATGTGGAATCCAATAGTATGAAGGAATAAAGTACTACGTTGCCTTTAGGTCTATTTGATAGATACATATGAAACTTGGAATTTGAAATATCCCTTCAAAGAAACTCTACTTCTCTAGACTTAGCGTATCACCTATTTACCATGATGGAAAAATAACTTATATTAAGATAGATAGTGGGCATCTTTGGTTATTTCAAAACTACAACTCCATTTAGTGAGTGGATACATTATTTAGTATTAATTAATGTTTTTGGACATATGAGGTATAAGAGAATTAATGAAAACTTTAACTTGCTATCAAGTACCTAAACATTTAAAGCATTTTGTTGGTATATTTTTATAAATTAAGTTGTAAAAATGGTTATTATATGGTTTGCGCCTGAACATTCATGATCTAAGAGTTTGTGAATATTAATTTGGTCTTAATTAATTGTGTTCTAATTCAGTTTTCACTATTATCCGTTAATTAATTATTTTAATTATTATTTAATAAAAAAAAAAAATTTAAATAATTTAATATTAATATTAATATTTATTTTAAATATTATAATTAATATTAATAAAATTAAAGGGAAAAAACAAACTAGACAACCTTTAATTATTTGTGAATTGTCGAGGTAAACAACTAATCACTACATGACTTATCACTTTTATGCACAAGGCCAGAGTGCTAGAATTACTGTTTACTTCTTATTATTTTTGAGGTTGACTTTTTCCATTCGCTAATGATTGAAAAGGTGAACACAATTCCATTATTTATATCTGATAAAATTAAAAAATATTGAAGTTGACTTGAAAACATTCTCAATGATTGAAAAGGTGAACCCAATTTCCGTTATTTATATATAATAAAATAATAAAATATTTAAAATTAGAAGATAGAATTGAAATTTCATTGTCGTTTCCAATACCTTCACACAACATTGCCAACCCTGCCTTGACATTTCTACCTCTTTGAAAATTTAACGGCCACTATCTCCACCAGGGTCATAACATAGCCATCTTAAACATAGGCTCTCATCACACACTTCCTACTTGAAGTTGTCTAAGGTTGTCAAGGAGCTAGTGCCACTGAGAGACTCCAATTCACTCCAAATTAGGCACAAACCACCTAGTGAAAGTTGTCTAAGGTTGTCACGTAGCTAGTGCTACTCAGACACTCCAATTCACTCCAAATTAGGCACAAACCACTTGGTGAAGAAGGTGCGCACGACACATACAATGAGATTTTATTATCTTAATCAAATTTTCAGATTTCAAATTACTTGTAACACATCTATTGCTAGTTAAAATTTTCATATTACTTAATTAGAGGAGTAAGGCAACACACCTATTGCTAGTTCACCAAACAGCCTTGCTCATACCATAAGTCATTCAAATAAAAAACTTGAATTTATCAAACAAATCTTTATCTCTTTACTTTATCAAAAAAAAATTAGCCTTCTCTTCACTCTATATCAATAAATAAATAAATAAACTTACTAGTAAAAGTTGATTTGATGTTTTGTCTGCTACTATGAAAATGTTCAGTATAAATCTCCTCCTTCCAACTCTTTGCCTACAAATATTTGAACTTCGCTATTACGGCCTCCAGCTAAGGTGCTTATGTACCTTTCTTTTAACAACTAAAACTGGGATAAAGCATCGATAAAAGTATGAAAATGTTCAGTATAAATCTCCTCCTTCCAACTCTTTGCCTACAAATATTTGAACTTCGCTATTACGGCCTCCAGCTAAGGTGCTTATGTACCTTTCTTTTAACAACTAAAACTGGGATAAAGCATCGATAAAAGCTTCGTGAAGGGAACTGCTCTCAAACCAAGCAAATTTAGAACAAAATAAGTACAATAAACCTAGAATGAAATTTGAAAAATTTTATCTCATTTTTCAATGCATGGAAAATTTTAGGGGCGAATGTTTGCCCCTTAGGCGAAATTAAGGGGTTTTAAATTTTTAGTGGGCGAATATTTTATATCATAGTACATTTTTACAAATCGCCTCAAATAGCCCACCTTATTTTAAGGGAGAGGGTAAAAAAGGTAAATTTAGCCCTTGAAATTAGGAGTTACAACCTTCCATTCACCCTAATTTTCATGAATAGATTTTATTTAAGTGAATCCTATGGGCCAAATACCATATTTATAAAAGACCTATGGTAAATTAATAAAAATATAAATAAATGAGAGGTATGGTAAATAAATAAAACATTTTTTATATTTACTCCATAAGTCACCTTATATACATGCAAGGGTGTAAACAAATAAAAATATAAATAAAGTGGAGGTATGGTAAATAAATTAAACCTCTTTTTATATTTAGTCCATAACCCTCTTTTTATTTATGAAGGCTCAAAAAAGAGGTTTTATTTAAGTGAATCCTATGGGCCAAATACCATATTTGTAAAAGAGGTATGGTAAATTAATAAAAACATAAATAAACGAGACGTATGGTGAACAAATAAAACATTTTTTTATATTTACTCCATAAGTCACCTTTTATATATATATATATATATATATATATATATATATATATATATATATATATTCTAAATAAGACTATTCTATTATTCACATTAAAAGTGTAAAATTACAACATGACGAGCAAAAAGAACCAGCTGTCCAGAAGGGAAGGCAGCATGAAACAGAAAGTGTCCAGAGCATAGATGTTGGACAAGACCATGTTTTGCAGTCCCGCGCAGGGGATCCAGAGGAACACAATTTAGCCTTCCTGAGCTTACCAGATTTACAAAAAAACAAACATGATTGACCTCGACACAACAACAGATACAAAAGATTATCAGTATTGACAAAAAGCCCTCGCTACTGGGCCGCATAACCTGAAAAGAAGCTGCAAAGCTTGGTTTAAACTTCAGGAGTCTCCTCCACGATCCTGCACCATCCACCATCAGCCAGGTCCTGAGCTTGGGCCTCCTCATTCGCAGTCGAAACCGGGGGCGCAGGCTCCATCATTGTGTCATTGACGTTGCTGGCCAGCGTTTCCATGTCTCGCGAGGAACCTGCAATTGGCATCGGAACTGTTCCCTGGTCCTCCCGAAGAACACTAGATTCGCCCTCTTCTTGGGCTTCCTCGAGAAAGAGCACAGATACATGGGCAATGATCCGAGGACGGTTCAGGGAGCAGTTGAATGTGAAGATTGCAGAACCGAAGGAGGGTGAAGACGAGGAACCTGGAGAGCTGGGTTCAAGAAATTGACTGGGCCTCAGAATGCTCCCTCTTCCGCTGCGAGTGCGAGGGTGCTGACTCGAAGTAGCATCACCGGAAGAAGGGCGAGAAGGAGCACCCCGAGAGGTGCCTCTGCGGCTGAGCATTCTTTGGCGGAGCCGAGGCATGACAGCAGAGACAACGCCTTTATGGATTACAGAACAGACCACCGGAGAGATATGTCTAAGACCATACACACAGGCTATCGGATGGGAGCCCAAAGCAACAGCGGGAGTCGGAGAAGTAGACAGAGGCTTCGAGCTAGCTGAGCCAGAGCCCAACCAACACAACACAAGGAACAGCAGAAGAAACCCATGGTGGAGTCTGGTTATTATGCACCTTCCCCTGCCTCGAGACACTCCCGCCATAACTGTGGCATTCATGGGAGCTAAGAGCAAAAAAATAAACAGCGCGTGCGGAGGTGAACGGAGTATTAATGTCACCAGCATACATTCCTTTAAACCAAGTGAAACCCACCTGCTTGTGATCCTCCCTCCACATGGATCCGGCTCCGTTGTACAGGGCTGGCAGGTGGCGGCTCTGCTCAGCCCACTCCAGTCCCATCGCAATGAAAGCGGCCTTAGACACCCGCATCCGGAGTAAGTCACCTTATATTTACGAACACTAAAAAAATGCATTATATTTAGGTGAAACCTATGGGAAAAATACTATGGGCCAAATACCATGGACTAGATTATTATTAATACCATGTAAAAAAACATTATTAACCCTAATATTAGTATTAATAAAAATTAAAATGGCACATGGTATTAACCCATGGTATTCACGTGGAATGTAGCCTATTTAAATGGGAGAATTAAACCAGCATAGATCCATCTTTACTCTGGATCTACTAAGCCCCCAGAGGGATCAAATATCGTGATATGCAAACAAGCATAGAGTGAAAAAATATTTGATCCCTCTCGGGGCTTGGTGGATCAAGAGTAAAAATGGATGTTGTAATTTAATGTATGTTAAACATTTTAACTTGGTTAAAATAAAAATCAACTATTAATTTTATTAATTTTTATAAATTACTTATAGTAATTTTTAAGCTCCAGGTTTATGATAACCCATGGTATTGACCCATGGTAATACCATGGTATTCATGTGAGCATAGACTATTTAAAACGAAAATTCTATCATCTTAGATCCATCTTAATTCTGGGTCTACCAAGTGCTCAGAGGGATAAATAGATTTCATCCCCCTATGGATATATGTTGGTTTTTATAAACTTAGTAAATTATACTGTAAAAACATCTTAAGGTGAATGGTTAAAGCTACATTTAGTCACTTCACAAAATTTAGTAAAAAATACCAATATCTCCATTAATATTGGTTTTTAACTTTTTCTGATTTAACAAAAAAAATTCAAAACAATGAAACCTTATCACTCTTTCCGCATCACCCTCGCAGAAGATTTCTCACCATTTTTCAAACATTCTCAATATGGTATCTTCATGAAAAAGTTTAGGTACTGATATTGGATTAGTTGTTTGAAAAATAAGTTGGTTTGTACAACCTTTCATCTTTTGTGCTATTCTTAGTTTGTCCTAATGATCTGTAGGGGTTGGAGCCACTGCACCATATTTTCCTAAAAGGTGGAGATTGTTCACCAAAAATGAAATTAATCTACATGTTACAACACTGTTAAAAAACACTAGACCTATGAAGGTAGTGAATTATGCTAATAAGCAATTTAGATTGGGAGAGACGTAATTAAATTTTATTATTTAATTGAAGATTGCCAATTAAAATAATAATAAATCTACATTTATATATTCATATCTTGATTGGAAGGATTCTCACAATGGTCACTTCTTTCAATTAGATCCCCTTCAAGCCTTTGGGATACCTAATATTTTCTTATATAATATAGTTGGGGCTTGCTACTTGTTGGCGTGTTAGGGTAAACAAACTTGATGTGTTTTTTTTATCTCGCAGTTGGAGTCTATGGAATAAGAAAGAAATTTGATAACTTGAAAAAAGTGGTAGCTTGACAAAAGTTGTAGAGAAAAAATTAATCTCTCCTACCTTGACAGAACTCATTGTCAATATCAACACCTATAAGAACTTTGTTGTGGAATATTATTAAAACTAATATAAGGATATGAAAGAGTGTATTGTAAGAACCTTGACAAACACGGCCACTAAAACTTGGAACATTGTTTGTAGGAAGAGAAAATTATGTTTATTTTTTCCAAACATGTATGTTAGTACATTACAGTTTAATGAATATGTTTTCTTATTATCATATATGGCTTCATACTTTAACAAAACATTCGCCAAGACTTCACAATGTTTTATTATTCAGTAAAAGATTTGCCAAGATCTTACAAGATTTTATAATTTAGTGAAAGATTCTCCATCATTGTACAAGATAATATAATCTGGTGAGAGATTCGCCAAAAAAATTATATATACATATTATATTATTCATAAAATTGCCTCCCATTTTTCTTATGTATCATGGGGATTAGCCCATTTATTATACATATAAATTTAGGGTGGTTCTTAAAATTTTCCTTGGTTTAATGGTGAGGTATCCATGTTCTTATTAATAGTGGCAGATATATACTTTCTTTGCACATAGCAACAATCAAGCCATTGAGTGAGTCCACCTCTATTTAAGAGAAGGGTATCTTATATGGATGGTGAAGCTTGAAAATATTTTGGAATTTTGTTTTTGACCTAGTTGTTATTTATTGGATTATGAGATATTTCCAAAATCTACAATCCTAATAAACTTAGCATAAGAGAATCTTTTCATATAAAGCTCAGATATGAACTCTTACCTAAACTAATCATTATCTCAATTTTCCAAACTCTTTGCAATAGCAAAAGGAAAAAATAATAGGAAATCACAATGTGTAAAAAGAGGGAAACTAGTGAACAATATGGAAGGACTCGTAGATTAATTTTAATTTATTTAAATTGATCTCAAGGTAAATAAGATGTAATCACCTGATGAACATATCAATCAGTAATCTACCATTAGAGTTGTAGATTGAGACCCATACACCAAGCCCCAGAAACAATTCCCCACAATAATTTTACGATCCAAATACATTGCTCAAGATTCAACTGAGAGAGTGTTAGACAGTTAATCCTCAAGATTAGGTTTGTGTTATGGTGAGTGGTTATTAGTGGTTTATGTATTTATGTACATTATGTACATCGTTCTTTGAGACAATCATTAATATACAATTTATTTGGTTTCCAATTGTGTTGTCTAACAGTGATATCAGAGCGGGTTGTTCATCCTCCTTGTTGATTGAATTGTGCCACTAGTTTTGTGGCCATTCAAAGCATTGAGCAGGAGAAGGAATTTACTTAAAATGGAGAAGCTGGAGCATAGAGTTGTATGTGGAAATGAGCAAACGTGAAAGAAGGATGGGTCAAAATATTTGAAGTCTCCATAAAGTGAAGGAGACTGCAGTGAAAGCGTGGCTTTTGGTGCAGATCTATATTAGTCTAGTGATGACCTCAAGATGGTGATGATAACAACGAAGACTAGGGACTTACTGCTGTTGTATTTTCTCTTCCCTCGCTGCATGTCGATGTAAAATTTGAAGGGGTTCCCTCTATAGAAAGGAAGATTACAAAAGGGGGTGCAACTAATCAATGGTTTCTCACAGTTCCCCTGCTAGATGAGCCTTAAAAGAAAACAAAATTTTGTTTACAAAGATTCGGCCATTGTTGGGCAGTGTCGCAAGAAAATGGTATGTTGATTGATCGACGTCCATGAAATTCATTGGTTGAATGTGCTGATGCTACTAGAATTTGTGCTGCCCGTCAGCCTGCCATCCTCTAATAGGTATTTTTCAGGCCACAGTTAGAGCCCATACTTGCCAGAAGGCCCGAAGTTTGTGTTGTTGATAATAATCCGCACTGCAATCAGATTTGGAAGTGACTGAGAAATAAATATGGTGAAAGGGTACAATGGTTCTAACACATGCTCAACTAAGGTTGTGATTTTGAATGCGATTAGAGTTATAGAATTTTGAGTTTGGAAAGCCATCGATGCCAAGAAAGAAAAGAATAGACCCGCTACATGAGATGTGAAACTTGGACATGACATGGAAATGTTAAAGCGTGGGTTGGAATAGTGTTGTTGGTATAAGTCTTAATCTTTTACAAGTTGTTGTTTGTCTTCCATGAACAAAAAAGAGGGTTATATGTATAGTCAACATAATTCACAGATTGACGTGTTGATTAATGACTATAACAAAAATTTCAGTTCTGGTGACGTAGAAAATTCATCCTATTTCATTATTTGTTGCAGCTCCTTTATTTCTTTGAGTTTATCTGCAATTTTGGACTTTGTTGATTTTGACCATGATTTGATTCTTGTTGCTGACACTACCATCTCTGATCTTATTCATGATATGATGTTGACTGCGAAGTTGATTTTGATGAAGACCTGGGTGCTTTGGTTATTGATCACACCAACTATGTTGTTTCGAAAACTGAGAGTGAGCATATTTTGAATGATCATACTACTAGGAATTCTAATCCTATTGGTGTGAGAGCGTGGATCCAGTTGATGCTAAAGAAGGAAGGAAGAACATGGACTCAAATTTATGTCGAGGAGAAAGCACTAGATCATGCATACCATGGACGTTGATCTCTAACATGCTTGAAAAGGCATCTGTGACTAATCAGTGGACCGAGAAGGAGTTTGTTGCCTCCAAAACTTGTGGATTTGTGACTTGGTTAATCGTCGGTTCGGTTCTCACCAAGTTGACTCACTTGCTTTGGATATGTGTCTTTAAATAAATATCCCGCTAAGTAAGAGTTCAGGGTAATTTTTGTTTGGTCAAGGAAGAATAAATCGGTTTTACTAATGATATTACTATGATTTGAATAAAAGGAGAAAGAAGGCATTTTGGTTAGAATAGTGAATTTGGTATATTAAAGATGGGAAGGTCACAAGTTCAAATCCTTGTAAGATAATTTTGGCTAGAAAATTTTAAAGTTGTCTATGTTTTTACCAGTCAAATTACTTTATAAAACGGGTGCATTTTCGGTTGAACCCAACACCCGAGATTGAAAAAAGATGTCTCAAATTAAAAATGTATTAGAGATATTAAATAATCTCATTAGTTCTACTATTCATGAAACTGTAAATATCAACAAAGTAAGTCTTATTTATATTAGAGTATATTTACATGATGTATTGGATACAATTGAATTTCTCTAGATTGAGTCTCAAGTACAGCGAGACGATCTTAATTCCAAACAACAATCGAAGAGTAATGAAGCCACGTCAGGAGTAAATTTGGGTGCAGTGGAAAGTCATGTTCATGCAAGTGTGTGCAAGAGTAATTTGTGTACTAATGTGAAGCCTATCATTCCTAAAACTTGTATAAGACTGTGGGAAGAAATTATGCATAACAAACACATAATTGGTTTGGGATATAACAAGGATATCTTAGATGTATCTTTTCATATGTCTGATTTTTCTAAACCTATACAATTTCGTAGTGCTGGATTTCTAGATGGTGTTATTCCAGAACAAAATCGATGCCAATATTGTGACAAAGTTGGACATGTGAAAGATCGGTGTTTTTATCTTCACCCATGTGAACATTGTGGAAAACACAATCACCATTCAAACAGATGTTCCAAAAGGAAGACAATTGCAAGAAAGAAACTAAATTTCAGATAGATTGCTTCTTGGGATTGGTCTAAAACAACCAAGAAGATTTACAGGTAATACCATAGGATATGCTCAATAATATTGACTAGCCTTGCAGCAATGAAGAGTTCTTCATCTTCTCACCCTATATTTGACAAGGATGGAAATGATGGAATTGATGGTCTGCGATAGGTTCGAAGATTTGTCAGGTGAGCCCGAGACAAAGATCAAAATTTTGCTGCTATAGTATAGAGTCTGAGTTTAGATTTAGATTTGTAGACATAGTTTTTGATTTATGCTTTATGAGAATGAGCATGATTGCAAGATTTTAGCATGCTATTTTGATTAATCTGAGAATTGTTATGAAGGTTCCAGACGTGGGTATTGTTTGTGTTTTTCTCTTAAAAAACACCATGTTTGGTTTGTGGTCATCTTTGAAAACCATTTCTGAGAGACATTCAACTCTTGGCTTAGATGTTTTTTTTGCATTTTGAGCTCTCATTCTTGGACTTTGATACATCCCCTCAGATTAAGGGGGAATGTTAGACAGCTAATCCTCAGGATTAGCTTTGTGTTATGGTGAATAGTTATTAGAATCCAAGAAGACCCAGAAATGGAATTAACAATTTCTTTATGTTTTTATATGTACATTATGTACATCATTCTTTGAGACAATCATTAATATATAGTTTATTCGGTTTCCAATTGTGTTGTCTAACAGAGAGAGAACAAGGAGATAAACTTGAAAACAATGTTGATGAATCCTTTAAACCAACCCAAATAGATCTATTACAATGAAGGGAATAATCTCTTTAAAATTTTGATAGCTTAACAATCTAAAAGTTCTTGATCCTTTGCTTAGTAATTGAGATTTTTTTTATAGCCTTCCTTCAGCTTTAATGTTATGACAGTGGAACTTATGTATATTGCAGATTCTGAAATACTGTTAGAATCTGACAATGAAAAGATGTTCCAAATAATTGAACTCTCTCCTTACCATTAGATTAATCAACACTCAACTTAAAAATGCCATATTGGACCAAGCTTTCTTTTATAAGGTTCCCACTAGTGGAGCATGGAACGCTTTAACATATACTAATATTGGCACACACTCAACTTCGTTTACTGTGGTGTAAAATATAAATGCGTATAAAGCCTTTCTAAGGTAGAGAAGATGCCAGCGTACAAATTTGTGCAAAAGACTAAAACATGTTTCAAGATGTTCACATGAGAAGATTGAAATTTGTTCAGCGTACAACGTATTTGACACGCAAAGAGTGAAAGTCGCAGTTGGCTACTTGTTTCATAGGAGGGTACGGTTTAGTACAAATACATCGTTTAGGAATCACTTGGCACATCATCATACTATGTATGGTACTTTTAATTAATAATGCATTTCGATTAGCGATAATGTAATATATATATGCATTTCGACTAGCGATAATGTATAGTATCACGACCGCCTTTGGAATTCTAGTATTCCAAAATTCTATCAATAAAAAGTGACGAAGGCTTATTTACATTTTCTAGACTTGCATGATTTGTAGAGCATAGTTTAATTAGTAATTTTTATTTTTATTTTGTCTCGTGAATTTTGTTAAAAATATATTATATTTTAAAATAAAAAATTTGAATTATGTGATTTATAAAATTTAAGTGTTATAGAATTTTTTAAGATTATTAATTCATTAATATGTATTAAAAATACATTTTAAATAATAAATAATCACAACCATCCAATTAAATTTTGACCATAAACTATAAACTATACTTGCTCAGCGTAACTCAAAATCGTATTACCCAGTTGTGAACATAAATTATATCATTATGTAATATTTAAATATTTATATCATATTTCTCATGACAAGTGTAAGGGTTATAATTTTGGAATTTATGCTTATATGATGCGGCTCATGACAGGGGTTAGGATATGGTCAATCTAGTAAAAAAGACATTATATTTTTATGATTTTGAAATTGATATTCATCTTAAATTTATTATACCCAAATCAAACTAGAAAATAGGCTGAAGGACATCTAAGAATTCCAAACTTTGCGTTGTGCTTTCAGCACAAGAATCCCATAAAAACGCACAAGGATTATAATAAAATTATTTATGTGGATAGACATTTTTTTTAATCAGTGTATTTTTTATTTTAGAACAACATAAATTTTGAAACAGGAACTATAAACTCAAAACTAAAATTCTTGCCCAAAAAAAAAAAAAAACGTAAAAAAAACAGTCTAATTTTTTTTTGATGTTGGAACATTAAAATGCTAGAAACCTTACAATTTTGACAACTTTTGACAATTATGAAAAAATTTAATGACTAAACAAACTTTAAAAATGAACACCTAAATGAAAGAGTCATCATACCAAGAGTAGTTTCTTTTTTAAATGTTAAAAACACGACGACTTTAAAATCTTGGCCTAAGAAAACTTAACACATTGCAAAAAAGGTTTAAAAGTCAACTATCAAATTGGCACAGTGTAGGCAAACTCGACCAACTGTAATGGAAACTTAAATATCAACCATGAAATTGACACATTGTGAGGGCGATCATTTATAACAAAAACTTTAAAAACGACAATCAAATTGACACATAATGAGATCGGGTCGCTAGTCGAAATAAATAAATAAAAATGAAAAATATAAAAGAAAACAAAAATTAAAACATTGAACAAAATATATAAAAATAAAAATAATAATAATAAGTAAATAAAAATATATATCTTAAAAAAAAACATGACAAAAAGAAGAAAACAAAAAATAAAACATTGAGAAACATAAAATAATAATAATAATAGAACAAAAAAATTAAAATACATGGCAAAAAAAAATATTAAAAACATGGGAAAAAACACAAATATAAAAATATATATAAAAAGACAAAATATAAATCAAATATAAAAAAAGTCATATATATATATATATATATATATATATATATATATTAAAAAACCTATAAAAAAATATTTAAAAACAAACTTATTTGAAAAAAATAGAAGATTAAAAAAAAATAATAATAATTGAAAAAAAACCATTAAAATTAATAAAAAACGTTGAAAACAACCCAAAAACATTATATTAAAAAAAAAGTTTCAAACTAAAAAAAACCATAATTAATAAAAATTTTAAAAAACATACTTATTTTTTTTTTACAAAAAAGACTTAAAAAAATTAAATTAAATTAAAAATCAGAGGCCCTGGACTTTGCAGGTCGATTCTCAGAATCGACCTGCCAAGCCCATGGCATGCCAGCCCAACAGTCGGGGTCGCCCTAGGCTTTCCAGGCCGATTCCTGGAATCGGTCAGACAAGACCAGGGCAACCCTGACCGCTGGGCTGGTCGGCCATGGGCTTGTCAGACCAATTTCGAGAAATGGTCTGCGAAGCCCAAGGCCTCCAGTTTTTTTTTTTAAGTCTTTTTAGTAATTTTTTTTTAACTATGTTTATAATTTTAATGATTTCAATTTTATTTATTAATTATGGTTTTTTTTAATTTCAATTTTTTTTTTTAATGTTTTTAATTTAATTTTAATAATTTTTTAATTTGTTTTTATTTTTTATTTAAATTATTTAAAATCATTTTAATTTTTTTGGTTTTTTTTTGTTTAATCTTCTAGTGTTTTTTTGTTTTTTGTTTTTTTTTTAATCAACTTTGTTTCTATTTTTTTTTTTAGTTTTTTTACATAGTTTTTTTAAAATTTTGTATTTTTACAGTTTTTTTTAATTTTTTTTATCTTTTACAAGATAATTTTGGTTTTGTTTTGTTTTGTTTGTTTTTTTTCTTCTTGTTTTATATATATTTTTATATTATTTTTTTAAAGTGATCAACATTTAAAAAAAGAGAAATAAGAGAAGATTTGTTAAGAAATCGACTTTTAAAAAACAATTGTGCATAATTAGGACATAAAAAATTTTAAAGTGTTAAAAATATCTTTAAAAAAAAGTTGATGTTTTTCAAAATCCACATGAAAATCCCCAACATTTAAAAAAAATATCCACACTTAATACATTAGAAAATTTAAGTGTCAAAAGGAAGCCCTCTAAAAAAAGGGTTGATGTTTCATCAACACGTTTCAAAATCAGCATGAAAATCACTAACATTTAAAAACAAATATTTATACTTGATACATAAGAAAATTTAAAGTGTTGAAAATATGCTCCCAAAAAAAAAGTGTATTCTAAATCAGAGCTTTTCAAAATTAGATGATTTTTTCGCTACCTCAAAAAAACAGATAATCGTATCAATTCCTGTTTCAAATTTTATGTTGTTTTAACCTAACCTTTTCCTCTGCTTTTGACATCTGGCACACATTTTTTTTAAGCCCACCCTTCTCTCTCCACTTGACATGTGGTTCTTATGCATTTTTCCTTTGTGTGCTTAAGGTCTCTCCAAAACCGCAGATACGCCAGCGATTTACAATCTCTACATTTTTGGTTGGTACTTTGCGAGCGAGTTCCATACTCCGATGATTTTTGTGGTACACGACTGACCGAATCCTACTTCCATGATGGATGATGAACATATATGTTGTCGTGTCGGATCAAAGTTCATCAACAACCCTTACTCAATTATGTATTATCCCTATGTGTATTACCTTCTTTCTCACTTCCTTGCTTCATTTTTATTTCAGTGTGAATCATCTTGTGACTCTATTCACAAACATGCACTATGATCGACCATGTTCAAAATGTCACAGACGGAGCCCATAAAGACCAAAGAAGGTAGGCAAGTGTGAAGCTTTTTCTGATTTTAATTCTGCTCAGTTTTGCTATATGTATTATGTTATACTTTATTGTGCGAGTGCTTCCATCCTCTCAAAGTTGATACCTTGTCCATTCGAATTCAATTTAGTTCTCAACATAAAAAGATGTTGTGAACTTCCAAATGGAAAATAAGTCAAAAGTGCATGGTTTTCTGAGATTTAAATGTTAGAAAACTAATAAACTTAAACAGCGATTCTGCATGCGGAAAGAACTGAAAAGAATCGTTGAAACTTAATGCCCAGGGATACGAATTACCTCCAGCCATTGGTGAAACTGTTGATGCAATTTCTTTCTGAAACACCACGCTCCAGTTGTGCATGCAAAAAGGAAAGAAGACAAAGGCACTTCCAAGCTCTGCTATCTCAGCTAGATGGTGTAGAACTGAAGGGGATTGAGATATGAGCTTGGGGACCAAACAGATGACCATATAGCTAAGCTTCCATCAAGCTTCTAATAGCTATGTGTTAGATGTCCACAAATCAAGGCAGAGAACTCGAATCAAAGTGATGGACCACTATAGTAGCTCCTAATAATAGATTTAGTAATTGCAGTTTCTTTTCTTAACTTAAGGAAACTACTGCAGTTGGTTTCCATAAGTTAAGGAAAGGCTGCAATTTAAATCCCATAATTGTAGGCAGCAATTGTGTAAAATTAATGGAGCTAACATTCTCCCACTTGGTCCATACTTCCAAACTTAATGTCTCAACTTAAAAACCATTGATAATCTGTATTAAGTAATAGATACATGAATCATGGCGATAAGTCCTCTAATGACGAGTATTATCTTCCATGTATTACTATGCATTTATTCTTATTATAATTTATGTGGCAACAATATCTTAATGAATAAACCTTAACTTTATTCTTGGTCCTTCTTAAATGAATTTTCTCAAATCAACTTAAGGTGCACATAAATATGAGAAAAAACATCACAATAATTAAGAATTTCAATAACATTGTCCATACAATGAAAAACTACATAATGGAACCAAGTCCCATATTCAATACATGATCCTTGAATTTAAACGGTGGCATGCCCTTAGTCAAAGGATCAGCGATCATTAACTCAGTGCTGACGTGCTCAATGACCACTTTCTTTTCTTTAACACGTTCCCTTATAGCTAAATACTTAATGTCGATGTGTTTATTTCGACTCCCACTTTTATTGTTTTTAGCCATAAAAACAGCAGCTGAATTATCACAATATATTCTTAATGGCTTAGATAAAGAATCCATAATTCTAAGCCCAGAAATGAAATTCCTAAGCCATACACCATGTAAACTAGCCTCAAAACAGGAGACGAACTGGGCTTCCATAGTGGAAGTGGCAATCAAGGTCTGCTTGGCACTCCTCCATGATACAGCTCCACCGGCCAACATAAAAATGTAACCTGATGTTGATTTACGTGAATCAACACATCCAGCAAAGTCAGAATCTGAGTAGCCAATTACTTCCAAGTTGTCCGTCCGTCTATACATAAACATGTAGTCTTTGGTTCCTTGAAGGTACCTCATTACTTTCTTTGCAGCTCTCCAGTGGTCTATACCTGGATCACTCTGATATCGTCCCAACATTCCCACAACAAATGCAATGTCAGGTCTTGTGCAGACTTGAGCATACATTAGGCTTCCGACAGCAGAAGCATATGGAATGTTCTTCATTTGTTCCCTTTCAAAGTCGTTCTTCGGGCATTGGTTCAAATTGAACCTATCACTCTTCACAATGGGAGCTACACTTGGTGAACAATCCTTCATCCGAAATCTCTCTAAAATTTTATTAATATAGGTTTCCTGGGACAGACCCAAGATGCCTCGAAATCTGTCTCTATGGATCTTAATGCCAATGACATAAGATGCCTCACCTATATCCTTCATATCAAAACTTTTAGAGAGGAATTGTCTCACCTCATGTAGCAAACCCTTATCATTGGTTGCTAGCAAAAAGGTCATCCACATATAAAACAAGAAAACAAATTTTACTCCCACTAACCTTCAGGTATATACATTGATCCATAATGTTTTCTACAAAACCAAAAGAAGAAATTACATTATGGAATTTCAAATACCATTGGCAGGATGCTTGTTTTAAACCATATAATGACTTCTTGAGCTTGCAAACCAATTGCTCACCATGACTAGAGGGGAATCAATGAAGATGTGTTATTAATGAAGAAGTGTTGTCAATCATTAATGACGAAGTGTTATTAATGAAGAAGTGTTAATAACCATCGTCTTTTAGTGCCAGTGTGAACATGCATTGAATCATATGTGACATTGTTTTGTAAATTAATGCAGTAAAGACCATTAGACAAAATACCATTCCCAACATAATCAGATTTATAGAATAGACTGAAAGATTCTTTTCTGAAAAGTTTAAGGAATATCCAAAAGGTACAAGCCTTGAAACTGAGATCAAGTTTCTAGAAAAACTTGGAACATAAAAAGTCTTTTCTAACTCCAAAACAAAACCACTACTTAAAGCTAAATAACATGTTCCTATAGCTTCCACATGCGAGCCCATCTTGTTTCCTGATAAGATGCTTTGCTCACTTCCCACTGGCTTCCTTAGGTTCTGCAAACCCTGCAAGGAATTCGAAATGTGAATTGTTGATCCAGAATCAATCCACCATGTGTTAATATCAACGTTAACCATATTAGATTCATAACAAACAAACGAGATTAAATTACCTTTGTCTGCAAGCCATTTCTGATATTTGGCGCATTCCTTCTTTATGTGTCCCTTCTTCTTACAGAAAAAACACTTGGAAACCTTCTTGATATCAGCTTGGGGAGGTGCTTTACCTTTCCCTTTCCGATTGGCTTGAGATTTTCCCTTTCCACGCGTTGCCAGCATTGCACTCTCTCCCAGTTCCATCACCAGTCTCTCTTCCTCTTGAACACACATGGTCATGAGTTCATTAATTGACCATTTATCCTTATGTGTGTTGTATGAGATTTTGAAAGGTCCATATTGGTGCAGAAGGGTGTTCAGGATGTAGTGCACTAGGAAGGACTCCGATATTTCAACCTCGAGTTTCTTCAATTGAGCCACAGTGTCCCTCATCTGCATGATGTGCTCGCGCACACCTTTCACACTGGTGAGCCTTAGGGATGAGAATTTCATGATTAGGGTGCTTGCCAGTGCCTTGTCTGAAGAGACGAATTGTTCATCAATGGCCTTCAACAAGTCTCGGACCTTTTCATGCTGATCAACGGAACCTCGAATACCAGCTGAAATTTTAGTCTTAATGAACATCATGCTTAGACAATTGGATCGCTCCCATCGTTCATAAAGCGCAATGTCCGCTGCAGTGCTGGTATTAGTGAGTGCCGATGGTTCATCTTTCCTGATAGCATAATCTATGTCCATCCACCCTAAATGAAGGAGAATCCTCTCCTTCCAAATCTTGTAGTTATATCCCTTAAGTTCGGGAATGTCACAACGAATTTCAGAGAAATTTGCAGGTTGTACTGCTGCATCAAAATAAAGGATCACATGCTTATGTTAAAATTGAGGCTTAATAACTTTCATGTTTTACCAATGTAAATCATGCAAAAAAGAATTGAATCAAATGACATGAAAATTGCCTGTGGGCTAAATTTTCAATTCAAACAGACTCAATGAAACTTTATGAACTTTCACGTTTTACCAATGTAAAACATGCTAAAAAGAATTGAATCAAATGACATGAAAATTGTCTGTGGGCTAAATTTTCAATTCAAACAGATTCAATAAAACTTTATGAACTTTCACGTTTTACCAATGTAAAACATGCTAAAAAGAATTGAATCAAATGACATGAAAATTGTCTGTGGGCTAGATTTCAATTCAAATAGATTCAATAAAACTTTATGAACTTTCACGTTTTACCAATGTAAAACATGCTAAAAAGAATTGAATCCAATGACATGAAAATTGCCTGTGGGCTAAATTTTCAATTCAAACAGATTCAATAAAACTTTATGAACTTTCACGTTTTACCAATGTAAAACATGCTAAAAAGAATTGAATCAAATGACATGAAAATTGCCTGTGGGCTAAATTTTCAATTCAAACAGATTCAATAAAACTTTATGATAAAACTTATTAATTCATAACTCCTGTGGGTAGGTTATGAAATTTTATTCTAATTAATCACATAAATATAATAAAAATTCCTGTGGGATAAAATTTATTATATTCAGTGCAATTAATTACAATTTAATGTCTAAATAATCTTTATGTGATCTTGCCAATCAATATATAATTTTGTTTAATTAAAGATGCTGTGGCTATTCTCTAATTAATTAAAATCATATGGATCACTAGACATTATTTTGTTGCATAAACAAAACTTAACCAGAGAGAAAAATAATGTTTACTGAAAGGAGTAAGTCAAAATGACATTTTAATAAACTCCATAAAACTGTAATAATTCTCCAGCAAAATCAAAAGCAGTCAGCATTACCGAAAATGACTACAAATTGATTGTTCAATTTATAAACTAAACCCGGAGATTGACTGAAGCAACGTTGATCTACTTTGCACTTGCATAGCAAATGCAGTTCGAAGGCTAGCTGGCTTGACTTCAGGCTCTGTCCTTAAGTTTATAAAACAACAAAAATTGACCAGCAAACAAGCTATTTTGCTCACAAGATAATTAAAATCAAATTTACATTCCTTAGTCTAACTGTCTCATAATTTATTTAAGACTGATTCTTAAATTAATTACAAAAATGGGCTCTAAACAATTTGCAAACAAAACTGCAAATTTGAAATATTCAAAACAAAAGACTAAACCATTTCAAATATTGAAATATTGAAATATTTAAGAATGCATAAACTATTTCCTTTAACATGACTCATATCAAAAGAAATAGACTTCACAAACATTTCATGTTCATACCTGAGACTTTGTGGAGAGCCTTCATGTCATGTGTATGTTCTTGAATGAATCAGGTCATATATTGACCTTGCCATTTACTTTAAACATATACATTTATAAAATAATCTATGATGCAAGCAAAAAAATAAATTTTACATTAAATATGTAATAAAAAATAAATTTTGCATGGTTGATTTTATATAGTTATCCAAATTAACTATATAAATAAAAAATATATATAACCAAAACAAAGAAACATAAAAAATATATACCATGCCACGTATTTGTTTAACGTTGGATTTTGTTTTATAACACATGGTATTACCCTTTTAACGTTGGAGGTAACAAACTATATAATATGGTTATATCATATACCATAACAAACTTTAACATACATATAAACCGTTATGGTATATAATCAAAAGGTAATGCCATGCCACGTATTGTTTAACGTTGGATTTTGTACCAAAAATGCAAATCAAATTCAGTACAAGAGCTTGCACTTCCTGCATATGTAGTTAAATGATCATCCAATCATTTTAACAAACTATAGCTCTCATGAAATATTTGGATGAACGTAATAGAAGTATGACTGAAGACTGGAATTAATTTCTTTTAAAAAATATGTGGAAAACTGGTTAGTGTCATCCACCGACTCAGCACACATTCGGTACGAGGCACAACTAAGAATCGGCAGCTTATGCCACATCGACAAGCGCCACGGTGTTATAATGATTTGGAAAATATGGCAGAATATATAGTAGCTGACGCAGTGATATTATCCCATATATTCCAAAAACTACAAGACTGACTGATACTTAGCCCTTCACCTGCACAAACTGCACCTACACGAACTGCTTGGCTCGGACATAGCGTCTGAATCTTCTATACCAGTCCAGAAGGCCTTATAATACAGTATGAATTTAAACAAAGAAAACAGGCATAAAAACAAAACCATTGGCATGGGCAGATTCTACACAGACAAAATTACAATTTCAAGGTAAAACCCCCAACAAAGTGGACTTTACATAGTACTATCATTTTGATAAATAAATGGAACAAAATGGGGAACATGATGTGTTTGTTGAACTCATATCAGGTTAACATCAACCGTTTCAATGAGTTAAGTTCATATCTGGCATCCAGCAATCGAACCAGTTTTAATACGTAACAGGGCAACAGCAAACGCTGAACGGGACGATTTAACCGGCCCAGGAGCAGGACCTCCACATGGTCATTGGCAAAATACCCCGAATCAATACTTCTTCGGGCGCAGACTGCATTTCGAAGAAGGGAAGAATACATAATTATTGTTTAAGGATATACGATTCCCAAAGGATGGACGTGCATAATATTTGATGAATTCTCCAACTTGGACAGCAAGTACTACACAGACCCTCTTGCTTTCAATCCTAGGCGATGGCTCCAGGGTTCGGGAATGTTATTCAAAAGCAAAATTGATTTCATTCGCCGTAGTGGCCACTTCCACAACCGCAATACAGGATCGAGCATCCGGCTCAAAAATTGGTACGGCAAGGGTTCCCAGGCAGTTGTTTTGACGCATGCATATAAACACAATCAAATGCATGCATATAAACACAATCAAATGCGTATGCCAGAACTAAGGTGCTACACACAGGTTTGCGCAAAAAGAAATAAATTATGGAACGAAACGGTGGATCGAAATTCGTTTCTTGGCCAACACACAGCAAGGCAGAGGTAAAAGGGCTCTGATACCAACTGTTAGAAAACTAATAAACTTAAACAGCGATTCTGCATGCGGAAAGAACTGAAAAGAATCGTTGAAACTTAATGCCCAGGGATACGAATTACCTCCAGCCATTGGTGAAACTGTTGATGCAATTTCTTTCTGAAACACCACGCTCCAGCTGCGCATGCAAAAAGGAAAGAAGACAAAGGCACTTCCAAGCTCTGCTATCTCAGCTAGATGGTGTAGAACTGAAGGGGATTGAGATATGAGCTTGGGGACCAAACAGATGACCATATAGCTAAGCTTCCATCAAGCTTCTAAAAGCTATGTGTTAGATGTCCCACAAATCAAGGCAGAGAACTCGAATCAAAGTGATGGACCACTATAGTAGCTCCTAATAATAGATTTAGTAATTGCAGTTTCTTTTCTTAACTTAAGGAAACTACTGCAGTTGGTTTCCATAAGTTAAGGAAAGGCTGCAATTTAAATCCCATAATTGTAGGCAGCAATTGTGTAAAATTAATGGAGCTAACATTAAACAATTATTTGGAACAGTTTGCGGTGAAATTTGAAGTGAAAACACTGCATAGCATTACATTTGATTTTAAATGAATCTATATTTTTAAAATTTTAATGGGAGGTAGGTCAGAGTGGAAGATTTGTATTTATTCTTTGATTTCTAGAGAAGGCTACATTTCAAATGTTGCAGGTCTCTATGATTGCTAATGTGCAAATTCATAGCTACCAAATAGGAAAAATTGGAGTAATTATAATGCAAAGTTGTCAAATTGTCAAATGAATTAGCAAGCTCTATGATTTCTAGGTGTACGATAGTTTTAAGGTAGAAGTTTTTCGTTGAACCATATATATTGGTTGCCTAAAACACTTTTGTGTGATTAATACATTTTTTAATATTTTATAACAAAATCTTATAACTCAAATCACTGAACCTCGCAGCCTAAGAAAAGGGACAAAGCATAATGCCTTAGAATTTTAATAGAAATTCCATCGCAACCTAAGGTATGGGACTAACCATAATACGTTGGAATTTTAATGGAAATTCCTACTAGGGGAAACCCTTGTAACCATTGTGAATGGAGAACACTACACTTAGAAAACCCAACTTTTGTTCACTATCGTTAGCCCAAATCACTCTTCACACCATGTTAACTAAAAATATTTCATTTTAAGTTTGGCACAAATTAACATGACCACGGTTCAAAACCCTTCAAGTGGGTATAGCTACTTAGACATACTCTGGAATATTTACGTGTACCTATTTAGACATACCCTTCATGAAATTATTCTTACCTTTTAATTCATCATTGTTCTACTGAAAATTCAAGAGCACATCAGAAGTATGACTAAGTTCATTAAAACTAGTTATTAATAATAAAAGTCGTGATAAACACACATATTCTAAATCTTAAAAATATCTTGGAATCTCATGTTTTGCAAATACTAACAGAAATACAACTTTCTTGTGGCGAATTTTTTTAGTCATGGTTCATGATGACATTGGAATCCGGAATGAAAAAAACTTAATTCTGGGTGAAATCATGATGACTTTTCAACCCAAGAATCAGAGCTCTTTAACTTAAATATTTCTATGATAACCCTTTTAAATCTATCATTTTAGTATATAGTTTTTTGCTCCCACTCTAGTGCTTCCAGAATTTCATTTTGTGGCACATGAACTTATCATAGTTGGAAGGCCTTTAGGCCAACCTATTTGACTTAAAATTAGTCAAAGCCTATAAAGGCTACAATGAGCTCTTCCTAAGCCACTCTAAATCGTAACCATTTTATTGAAGCTGAGCTTCAGGGAATTGCTACTGTATTGTCTTTTGTCTTTCCATTTTCACTATTTCGTCAAGCTCTGTAGTTTTAAGAGGCTTATATTCACCTCTGTATATGGCTGTTTTTGTTTCTTTCTCTTGGGTTTTTGTGGATTTTGGATTAATTTTTTTTCATGAAGAAGTAGTAGGAGAAAGAGATTTTTAACAGAGATTTGAGTTTTATTCTTCGTGTGTTGTTTTTGAATTGACGTTGGGTTGTCCGAACACTTTTTCCCCTGCAGACATTGTGTTATTTTTTAGCTTGTTTCTTTCCTTTGCATGCCTTAGCCTTTTATTGTTTGTGCATATACAAGTTAGATTTTGTTTTCGCTTGGAATCCCTATGAATAGTTAAGTATAAAATAGGAAAAATATGTCCAGAAAAACATGTTATAGAGGATGGATAATGTGGGACAATTCTATAAATGTGTTATGACTTTGCTTGGATGTTGAAGTATTATTTCTTAAGATTAAGAGATAAATAGTTAATCTTCCATTTTGTTTATTGATGCTTCTGTCCAGTTACATATATGCATGAATCTCTTGTCATCTATTCATGTATTTGTTTATGTGAATGTTGCATTGTTCCAGTTTTATAATTAAAGACATATTACCTGTTTTTGTATTTTGTTTCGACTTTTGGCATGCTTTTTTGCAATGCAGATTTTACTGAATATATCAAGATTTGCAGATGATCACAATCTATATTCTTCTATATTTATATAATATTGATGTGTCTTTAGTTTGAATAATTGTTTTGAATCATGCATAATTTTCTAGAGGGTTGTTGGGATACTTATACAAGGTGGCCTGTTTTGTGTTCCTGATTTTTGTGAATGAACTGTTTGTGCAAAGCCAGACACAACTTCATTCAATGTTTTAAAAAATTGACCCAGTTCAACTAGGAACTGACAAAAGATAAAATTAAGAAAATAGTAAACCCAGGAACCTTCCAATTTGACTATTTTTAAGACTCTTTGACAACTTCAAGCATCCATCCCTTATGATCTTTGTCCATGGTTGGGATGAGACAAAATGCAAGAGTTTCCATTGAACATAGTATGAGGTACTTTTTTCTCTTGGACAAAAATTCTCTTTGTAAAAATAAAATTACCTCTCACTATTACTCTCTATGTAATATATCATTTCATGATCCCTTAAAAGGAAAACATAGCGTAATATCTAAAAAGTCTCCTCCAACAGCAACTAAGAAAGTCCATCCAACATATTCTCAAAAACTAGACCATCAAAACTTCACATATAATCCCTCTATCAAATCGATTAGTCATTAGAAGATAATTCTTTTGTTTTTTTCTTGCTCTCATTGTGAGGATAGGAACATGACACTAATTGAAAATATCTCACATATAAATCCTTTCTCTATTAAATCAATAATCAACTGATTATTGCACAATTTCTTTGCCTTTTTCATCCTCACAATTGTCTCAGAATCCAACATTATGTTTTTTCCCTATTCCGTTAGTCATATACATTTACTAAATATGAGTAATGGCTACATAACATAAGTAATGTAGATCTATGTTTTGGTTGCAGTGGTATAGGTTGAAGCACATATACCACTTGTATGAGACACAAGTTTAGATTGTGCACAGTAGCATAATTTCAAAGCAAAAAAAATTCAAATAGAGATCAGAGATTAATGATATGAATGAAAAAATTAGTACATGTATCTTATATATACATGTTACGTGGCACATGTCAGCTAGCCTACTTATAGTCAACCTATACAATTTAATACTAAATACACAGATAATGCCTTGTTCTAACCTAGGTCATCTAGCCTACAAAATGAACTTATGTTCATTATTGTGGTCCATATCTAAGTCATTGTGCTCGAATGCTTTCATCTATGGAAATTGAAATTACTCGAATTTCAAAAGATGGTGAATTAATTCATTCAAGTCCCTATATGAATTTTCACGATGTGACTCACTTAGGGATTATGTTAAATGTGTGTTAAATGGAAAAGACAGAAACATCATTTTACGACATTTTTTTCTATTTTATGATTGTTTTATTTAGTGTTGTAGAAATTTGAATAATATAACACTTATTCACAGAGATTATCCTGATTATACACTATTTGCGGAATGCATGCATAATGCATAACCTCCTCTACCATTGATCATCAATTTGCGGAATTAAGAAAACAATCGCATGCGTACATTGAAACATCAATCGCACATATCAACGCAGTATGTAATGGGAAAGCATACAGCTGAAAACCCCAAATATTTGTATATTATAATGACAGAGAACATGTAACAATACATAGTACAATACTCCTCACAAGTACTCAATACTATCTCCACATGCTACACACAAACTAGCTCAGATCTGAACAAGTCACGGGTTCAAATCTCCTCCACTGTTTGTCTGCTTCTACTGCGCAATCCAAGTTGAGAATAGATCTGATCCAAGTTCGAATTCCCTTGGCTTGTACTGCGCAATCCTCATTGGCAATCTCAATCAATGATTGTGCAAATCTCATGCACATCTATAGTCACAACTGATAGTAGTCTCACTTTTTCACCCACCTCTAACACTTGTCTCCACTGAACTGTCCATGCACTGAGTTAACTAATGTATTCTTTAGTTGATTTATGAGTTAATAATTAGTGAATTAATTAATAATTAATTCACATCACTCATCACTAGTGTATTTTGCAGTTAGACTAAATACAACTAGTTCAACTAAGTCAAACTGAACACAACTCCATGAACTCCTCAATCAACTCCACCAAACTCAATCACTTGAGTTCTAACTGAAGTCCATCATGCAATAGCTCAACTAACCCATAGGAAAAGCGTATTTCCTTCTGGCAGTTGCATGTGCCACATCCGTAGCTCGAACTGAAGTGCTGCAAGAGGATAAGATAATGTTTATAGTCCAAATATTATTAAGAGCTAATAATATTCAACTGTTCTATTTTTAGACTGGCAGTCTAAAAATAGACTCCGCCCATATGTCTAAAAATAGAGGTCCATCTATTTTTACCAACATGACCAATCATCCATAAATAGCATCCTGCAACTCATAGACCATGATCCATATGTCTAAAAATAGACATATTCTAAAAATAGACTTTGCGCCAAAATTAGCCTGTGGGCCCACTTAGTGAAGGCGACTTCTTTTCACTAAGCTCCATCATCTTGTTGCATTTTCAACACTCCCTCTCAACAAGATATGGATTATCTGCAACCCCTATCCTGCCTCTGTGGTATTTGAATTTGCTCCTGGTGAGCGCCTTCGTCAAGATATCAGCATCCTGATCCTCCGTGGGAATGTATGAAAGTAACATGATTCTCCGCTAAACACAATCTCTAATATGATGGTACCTGATGTCGATGTGCTTGGATCTATCATGAAATACTGGATTAGCTGAGAGTTTAATGCAACTCTGGTTATCACAATAAATCACAGTAGGCTCCAAGTGTGACCTAAACAACCCGACCAGGATCTTCCTCATCCATATAGCCTCGCATGCAGCCAAACTTGCTGCCATATACTCGGCCTCTGCTGAACTGAGTGCCACAGATCTCTGCTTCCTGCTGTACCAAGAAACTGCTGTTGACCCGATACTGAAGATCCCTCCAGATGTGCTCTTTCTGTCCGTTGGGCTCCCTGCCCAATCTGCATCCGTGAAGCCACATAGCTTCACCTCATCCTCTTGTCTGTACCACAATCCATATCCCGATGTGCCTCTGAGATAACGCAATACATGCTTGTTGAACTTCTCCTGTATCTCCCGGGCATAATTACCTTGAGAAACAAATAGTCCATCACTGCGCTGCCAAATTTCCAATCCCAGGAAATAATGAAGGAGGCCCAAGTCCTTCATCTCAAACTCTCTAGCAAGATCCTCCTTGCATGAAAGTATCAACAGCTCATCTCTTGTCAAAAGCAAATCATCTACATAAAGTACAATGATCAGCAACTTACCCTCCACCACAATCTGGTATAGGTTAGGATCCGCCTCACTCTTGGAGAACCCAAGTTCGGTGAAACAACTGTCTATCCGTGTGTACCAAGCACGAGGTGCTTGTTTCAACCCATACAACGCTCTCTTGAGCCTGCACACATGCGGCTCGCTGCTGAAGATCTCGAAACCTTCAGGCTGCTCTATGTACACCTCCTCCTCAATGACTGCATTGAGGAACACAATCTTCACATCCATCTGATGGATGTGCCACCCCATCTGCGCTGAGAGAGCAAGAATCGTCCGTATGGAAGAATACCTTGCGACAGGTGCAAAGGTCTCCTCATAATCGATCCCCTCTATCTGTGAGAAGCCTCGGGCAATAAATCTTGCCTTGTACTTCTCCACACTCCCGTCAGTTGCCTGCTTCACTTTGTAGATCCATCTCGAACCCACCACTGATTTCCTTTTCGGTCTTGGGACAATCTCCCATGCACTGTTTCTGACAATCTAATCATACTCTTCCACCATGGCATCTACCCATGCAGGATCCTCCACAGCTTCCTCGAAAGAGGATGGCTCAGTCACGACACGTTTGCTCACAAGATCCATGTATCTAGTGTACCAATCAGGTGATTGTCTCTGTCTGCACTATGTTGTAGGTGGTCCTACAACATTCTCTGCATCTTGAGCCAGTCACTCAGCTTCTGTAGTGCGCTTTCGCCCTCTGATGGTTGGTGTTGCATGAGTGGTCTCTTCCACTCCATGAACTTCATCTTATGGCTGATCCACATCCTGAAGCTCATCCTTAGGAACTAATAGCTCTTCATCTACATGCAAGTGTGGCTCCCTCTCAAGTGAACACTTCATGGCTTTCTCCTCCTAAAATTTGATATCTCGTCGCACAACAGTCTTGCAACTGTCTGGCAAATACACACGATAGTTGTGGGGCGTATCAGTGTACCCCACAAATATCCCAACCTCTGCGGTCGGCTCTAGCTTCTTCCTGGCATCCTTCGTCACATGCATGTAAACAGGAGAACCAAAAATCCTCAAATGGGAAATATCAGGCCTCTTACCAGAATAAGCCTCCTCAGGTGTACTCATGCCAAGTATCTTGTGAGGACAACGGTTCTGCACATATACTGCAGTATTGCATGCCTCCGCCCACAAGTGAAGGGGTAGGCCCTGATCATGCAACATCGCCCGTGCAGCACCCATGATCGTTCTGTTCTTCCGCTCAGCAACCCCGTTCTGCTGTGGGTTATGGGGAGCTATGAGCTCTCTTCGAATCCCTTCTACGCTACAGAAGTCCTTAAACTCGCTAGAGATGAATTCACCACCATTGTCGCTCCTAAGAGCCTTCACCTTCTTCCCCGATTCCTTCTCGACCAGTGGTTTGAACTCACAGAACTTTGAGTATGTCTCGCTCTTCTTCTGCATGAAGAAGATCCAACATTTTCGAGAGAAATCATCAACAAAGATCACATATTACTTGTGCTTTGCTGTCGAAGCTACTGAGAAAGGTCCACACACGTCTGTGTGAATTCTCTCAAGGATCGTCGTGGCGCGAATATCCTTCTCGTGAAATGTGGCTTTCACAAATTTTCCCAAAGTGCACCCCTTGCACTGATCTGACTGCGCAAGAGTGCCTTTAGGAAGCCCAGTATAAATCTGCTGCAGTATCTTCAAGGCTCCATGGTGAAGGTGGCCCAATCTCCGGTGCCACAGCTCGCCATCATCCCGGCTCACCAATCGTTCTGCTTTGCATGCCATTGTTGCGCAACCATCTACATGCATTTGATAAAGGTTCTTGACTCGAACCCCTATCTTCCGGGTTTCTCCAGTTGTCTTACTACGCAAGAAAGCCTTTCCCTCGCGGAATACAACATCATATCCCTTGTATTCTAACATCGCCACAGAGATAAGATTCTTCTTCAATCCTAGAACATGCATTACTTCCTTCAATACGAAGGGTTTACCAGACTCCCTCTCAAAGGAAATGGTACCGATACCGGTCGCACTGTATCTACCATCATTGCCCATCTCGATGTGCACTCCAAGATATTTCTCATCCAGATCAGAAAACAAATCTCGATCTCCTGTCATGTGAAAAGATGCACCACTATCCAAGAACCATACCGATCCCATCACACTTGATACCAAGCATGCGATCAGCGAAAAATCTAGCTCAAACTGCGAGGCTAAGGCCTCTCCCGCTGCAAATCCATCAGCTTACTTATTTTTCTTCTTCTGCGGACAATTTGTGGCATAATGTTTGTGCTGGTGACAGTGAAAGCACTTCACCTTGGACATGTCTTGCTTCTTGCCTTTCGCACCGGAATGAGAAGCTTTCTTGTTCTTCCCCTTCTTTGCTTTGGCAACCAAAGCGCAAATTTCTTCATCAGATGCCTTTGATGAAGATCCGTCCCTGGTATTCCGCCTGATCTCCTCTTGCACAAGATCAGACCAAAGTCTCTCCCATCCTGGCAATTTCTCCCGACCATTGACAGAGTCCTGATAGGAATGTCAACTCTTCGGAAGACCAAGGAGAGCCAAGCTCACCAAGTCCTCATCATCGACAGTCACCCCCACACTTCCAAGCTCATCCCGACATTGGGTGAACTTCGTGAGATACTTGGGCATACTGTCTCTTTTCTCACACTTAATGTTTATGAGTTTATCCTTGAGCGCCAACTTCCTCTGGTCGCTCTTGCTTTGGAATAAATATGTCAACGCTTTCCACATCAAGTATGGAGAAGCCTTTCCATGCAAGCTGGATACATTGTGATCCTTCACACCCTCCAACAGAATCCTTCAACACTTTGCTATCTTCTTTTACCAAGCCTCAACCTGAGCAGCATCAGTAGGCTTTGGGACCTCAACATCTATGAACTCCTTCAACCCATTGTCATCTAACACCGCCTCCATCCTGTCTTTCCATGCAATATAATTCGAGTTGCCTTCAAGGGCATACTCCAATCGCAATCCGTTGAAAGACATTTCAACTTCGACACCAAGAAAACACTGTTGCAAATTCAAATTCCACCAGCTCAAAACTCAACCGCTTTTGATCTAAAATTCGTGAGAACAAAGTATTTCTCGTACAGAGACTGACTGTATGGGAATTTAACGAATATCTCACCTTCTAAAAGAAGGATGAATCCAGAGGCTACCTGGCCGGATTATAGACTCTGCCTGAAGAAATAAAATGTAATCACTTTCTGAATAATAGATCTGATGATCAAATTCGCTCTGATACCATGTAGAAATTTGAATAATATAACACTTATTCACAGAGATTATCCTGATTATACACTATTTGCGGAGTGCATGCATAATACATAACCTCCTCTACCATTGATCATCAATTTGTGGAATTAAGAAAATAATCGCATGCACACATTGAAACATCAATCACACATATCAACGCAGTATGTAATGGGAAAGCATACAGCTGAAAACCCCCAACTATCTGTATATTATAATGATAGAGAACATGTAACAATACATAGTACAATACTCCTCACAAGTACTCAGTACTATCTCGACATGCTACACACAAACTAGCTCAGATCTGAACAAGTCACGGGTTCAAATCTCCTCCACTGTTTGCCTACCTCTACTGCGAAATCCAAGTTGAGAATAGATCTGATCCAAGTTCGAATTCCCTTGGCTTGTACTGCGTAATCTTCATTGGCAATCTCAATCAATAATTGTGCAAATCTCATGCACAACTATAGTCACAACTGATAGTAGTCTCACCCTTTCACCCACCTCTAACACTTGTATCCACTGAACTGTCCATGCACTAAGTTAACTGATGTATTCTTTAGTTGATTTATGAGTTAATAATTAGTGAATTAATTAATAATTAATTCACATCACTCATCACTAGTGTATTTGGCAGTTAGACTAAATATAACTAGTTCAACTAAGTCAAACTGAACACAACTCCATCAACTCCTCAATCAACTCCACCAAACTCAATCACTTGAGTTCTAACTGAAGTCCATCATGCAATAGCTCAACTAACCCATAGGAAAAGCGTATTTCCTTCTGGCAGTTGCATGTGCCACATCCGTAGCTCGAATTGAAGTGCTGCAAGAGGATAAGATAATGTTTATAGTCCAAATATTATTAAGAGCTAATAATATTCGACTTTTCTATTTTTAGACTGGCAGTCTAAAAATAGACTCCGCCCATATGTCTAAAAATAGAGGTCCATCTATTTTTACCAACATGACCAATCATCCATAAATAACATCCTGCAACTCATAGACCATGATCCATATGTCTAAAAATAGACTTTGCGCCAAAAATAGCCTGTGGGCCCACTTAGTGAAGGCGACTTCTTTTCACTAAGCTCCATCATCTTGTTGCATTTTCAACAGTTTCCAACATGAATTTGATTGTGAAAGTAGAAAAATTCAAAAGCTACTTAGTTACTATAATGACATCTTAAGATATCTTTTCAAATCAATTATACTTGAAAGTTACAAGAATAAGTGTCATTTCGAATGGGTTGGCATATTAAATCCACAAATTGTCAACAGAGAAAAAAGAGGACATCTTTGTTTATTTTGAAGCAAATATACGATATAATTTGTCCATTGAAGCATGAGATTCTTCTGTTGATTTGAGTAAAATCTCATACACTATATGAGTTCACTAGGATCCACTAATGCATGATTTTGAAGAAAAATGTGTCAAAATTAAGAGATGAATATAGCACGGAATTTAGGGATGATGCTCAGTTGAGATGAGTAGAAACACAGGCTCAGTTGTTATTTCTTTCGAGACAATGCATTAAGATTTGTTGTTGAACTTATGCCACTTATGTATTCAATTTTTTGGGTCAATATGCTAGAATATTAAGCTTGACAGGTGACACGATAGGGAATGCAATGGATCCATAATCGGGAATTGTGCAACCAAACTTACACCACTCTTTCTATTGCAGCAAGTAAATGAAGAACAAATATACAATTCACACAACAAAATACAAAATACAACATAATTCTCACTCAGTATACTCATTCTTATTATTCATATTAGTGGATTACATACATATATATGTTTAGAAATATCATAGGCTTTCAAGTTCTTTCAAAATCCACTCTTCAACCTACTTCCTTGCAAATATTGCAACCTTTGTGCACTACTCTACATGTTTTCTTTTGACTTTGCAATCCTCAATGTTGTTTTTGGTATTTACACACACGACCATGGACAAGAATACACATAAAATGAGAAAGAGTGGACTTGTTCATTCATTAGATGATGCAATGTCTCATTACATAATAGGAGGATAGGAGTATGTTATATAACTCCCAAATACCTAACAAAACTAATTAATGGATTAAATGTCTCAATATAAAATTACTTGTTGGTTTTCAAGCCTCTGTGGAAGTTTTTTGTAGATTCATGTTCCGGATTATCCACAGTTTCCAGTTCAGTCTGTCGACGTTTCAAACCCCAACGGGGGTCCATCATCAGGACAATTCTCCTGATGATGATGGACCCCCGTTGGGGTTTGAAACGTCGACAGACTGAACTGGAAACTGTGGATAATCCGGAACATGAATCTACATAAAATTAATTTATTATATGCAAGTCCTAATTAAATCTAACACCCTCCCATAATGGCCATTTTACAAACTTGTTCAAAAAATAAAAAGACAAAAGCTTTGGAAAACCAAGATGTTTGCAATCCACAAAAGAATATCTTCAAAATTGTGACTAGAAGTGAACTATATTCAGTAGTGTTGGTTAAGTATAATTTCCTCTTATAGAAAAAGGCTATGGACATGGTGGAGGCGTAAAACAATAGCAGCGAATATATCCACTTAAGCTGGAAAACAAGAATCATGAGCTTGTTGAGCATATTCTAATTTTCAATTCTATAAATTTAAATTTTCACTTCTAATTCATGCTTCCCATATATACCTTGTCATTATATGTTTTAATATCTCTTCCAATGCATTAAAGTGAATTACATGTATTTTCTTCACGAAAAAAAGACTGTATCGTGCTACTATCATGGAGGCAGGCTTAAGTAAGAATTCCATTTCTCTACTAATGAATGGCTCCACTGAGATTCAACTACTACAAATAATCGACATCAGCTCTGGTACCTCATCGAGAACTACATCCTCACACTTCCGAATAAGTCTCTCTAATGGAATGCATCACCACAAGACTCTATGACCATCTGCTTATACTAGACAAGGTTCATCTGAAGACATCCAAGTCGGCTCAATCATTATGCTTTAAAAAGTAGCTTGCACAGTGCTTCAACAGTCTTCGTAAGGCCCAAAATTTGCCTACACCCTCTTCCACTTTTTTTTTCTCTGTTCACTCTTCTTGCATTATGTCCAAAAATAAAAATTGATGAATTCTACATTGATTTCTTTTTCTATCGTTTACACAAGGTCCATTTGAGTTGTTCAACTTGAGGTTGTGAGGTGTAGAGAAGTGTTGACTAAGGACTCATCAACACTACTACATGCAAAGGTAGAGACATCCCAATATAACTCTTCATCAACACAAGCGAGCTTGCCCTCTATAGTAACTCCAACGAATACACCCACAATTACAACTATCCCATTCAAAGCGCTCTATCCCTATCAAAAGTATTGGTCAATCCAAGGTAGAGAATATGCAAAGACAACATTGAAGACTTACAACAATGCGCGTTACTAAGGAAAAGTCTTTGAATTTGACCTTATTGATCATGACAAAGATGAGATCCACCTTTCTGCATTCGCTAAATTGTCTGAATCTCGTTATAATCTAACCCAAGTTGGGCAGCTATACATTGTTTCGAATGGAACAATAAAAGATGCAAACCCAAACTATAACCACTTACAGAACAAATGGGAGATTTACTTGTTTGTTGCATCCACTGTCAAGCCATGTTTGGTAGATGATCCAACCTTTCGTTATCAATGCTTTCATTTCAAAACTATTGTTGAATTTAAGTCTGCAAGACCAAATACTAATGTAGATGTTATTGGTGTTGTTAATTCCACCTCACCTACTTTGACAATCGATGAAGGGATGGAACTGAAACACTAAGAAAACCATACCCTTGTTATGGTTATGTTTTGCATTTTGAATATGCAAAAAATGGTGTATCATCACCATTTCAAACCAACAGGGGACAAACCTCCAAATGAAACCCCAAGATGATACATAATATTCCCCATATTCCAAATGATAAACATATGCAATACATGTCTACAAATGCATTCCTCATACAACTTTTCCAATTAAATAAACCTATCAACGTCTCTTTGCACCTTTTGGGGCAATTGCTAGTTAATAGTTCAATATATTATTATATCGTCTTGGTGGAGCTTTCAATCTGTACAGGAACTTGGAAATAAACCGAGTTAGAAATTATAAACATGGTAAACAATTCAACCTCTTAATTTGATGGTTTTGTGAGGATGCTGAGAAAATAGTCAAACTAAATGTTGAGTCCATATTTGACCATTAAGATCTTTGATTACAAACAATTTGGCCAACAAATCCCAAATATCAATGGATGTTACATTCAAATTTTGTGTGTAATTTCAATTTAGGTTACAGTTCATTTGGCTATAGTCAATCAAGATAAGTGTTTCTTGTAGGATTTAAGTTCAATTTGTTTCTTTGTAGCAATATTGACTTTGTATTTAAGCGAAAGTAGCACTAGGTAGGGGACATATTTTTCAAAAGTGACATTTTTTTTCAACTGAAGAAACCAAGCTCTGAGGCATACTAAGATTATACCACAAAACTTGTGGGGACCAAATCTCCCCACCTAATCATTGGACCACATCCTTTGCACTTCCATATTTTTTAAAAGTGACATATAAAACTAGATTCATTGTGAAAATATAACCTAGCCTTCCATATAAAAATGTAAAGAGGTTGCTCTCCTATTTACTGTTTTTTTACTTTAATATAAATTATATTGTTTTATTAAATTATAAAATATCATTTAAATTGAATTAATTTTACTTTAGATAAAAATAATACAAAATTTAATATTCTAATATAAAAAAAAAAAAAGTAAGTAATTAATTGAATGATACTTGCAAAACAAGGCCACAGGAAGTATCGTCCCACAAAACAATGTTGCTTCAATCCATGATAACACAATCCATTTTCGATTCTTAATATTTTACTTTTCAAGGGGAATTCCACCCGATGGATCCACTGGGCCAAGTATCCCCATTTCAATTATGGCAAGAGATGACTAAGTAGGGCCAAATATCCCACTTTCAATTATAGCCAGAGATGAATAAGAGGGGAAGTTGTTCATAAATAGAGTAAATTGGTCTCGATATTGGAATTTGGCGATTTTTTTTCCAAAAAATTAATAGTAAAAATGTTTCAATATTATTTTTATGGTAAAAATAAATTCAATACTATCTAAAACCAAAAACAATTATCATCGAAATTTCCTATTTTACCATATTTAATCAAAATCTCACATGAAAATCTATTTTTTCCTCTACCAATTTACTCTTTTTTAGAATACGATAAGGGCGATAGAGGCAGTAGAGATGAAACTGGCTTGCCACGTCATATTGATGTCATGTCAGGTGCCCTGTAAACGTTTAGTTACACACATCCAATTTTCCAAACACTCAGCGTTAAGTTACATCCAATTTTCCAAACAGTGAGAGGTAGAGTCGACCCAGAAAAGGCATCTGTTTAATTAAACTGTCCACATGCAAAGTGTTTTTTTACAGCGACATAGCCACTACAGTGGCACAGGTTTCAAATATTTTATTTACTAAATATTTCTACCTTATCTATTTATCTATTTTGGATACATTATTTTATATTATAGAACACGTTCACCTTACTGATATGGAAATTTATCTATTATCTATTTGGAGGACGTTATTTTATATTATAAAGCACGTATACTTCACTTCATTCAAGTTGTCTATTGAGGTCGAGGAATTCCCTGGATGGCTAAAAGTAGCCGGAATTCAGGGAAAAAATTTCAAAAAATTTGGTAGAGACAGTGTTTGAATCGTGTTTTTGATGGTGGAAATGGATTCAGCACCTCAAAAAGGTCTAGGACACCTAAAATTTTGAAGTTTAACAATTATAACTTAGATTTACAAAAATCCTTGCCAAATTTTCTCTAAATATGACCAAAATTTCTATAACTTTCCGGACAACTCTTCCGGCTCTTTAAACCACCCGCTTCACTAATACAAAAATGTAACCTTTTGTACATGTTAAATGTCAACCTAACTATCTCAAATTAATGTGTTTACTAAGATTTCTTAAATCTTCGCACGTGTTAAATTTCCACTGAATTATGTTCCAATTATGAATTTTGACGAGACGCACATTCAAAAGCATGCAACCCCAGAAACCCAAATTTAGTATTAAATTTCTCTGTTTTAAAGTATAAACCATAGTTACCAAATTCGAATTCGAGTTCGAATTCGATTCGGTACGGAAAAAATTCGATTACCTAAAATTCAATACGGAAAAAATTCGGAAATATACATATTACAACTATTTAAATATATGTTTTAACCAAGAAACAAATTGAGCTAATCATTAAAACTATTATAAATTATATAATATGATATTCAATAAAAACTAAATTTCTATACAAATTTCATATTTTTTTTCCGAAGGTGGCAAAACCTATCAAACTCAGGTGTCAAACCAACAGTGAGGACAGCCATCTCTGGCTGCTATCCGCGAATGTCGATTTGACTCATCACTGTTATCAAGGAAAACCACGCCACCTGTAATAACCCGCTGGTGGTCCGTAAGGGAGCAGGCTTTCACTCCTGCCAGATGCCTCTGGGTCTTGGGCCGTTAACCTGTTTCCTTACGTCTGAGGAAGACGAGCTCTTAGCCAAGCAGAAGCAGTTTTACGGCATACTCCAGGCCGATATACAAATTTCATATTACAAAACATACCCATTTCATATTATCATAAATTATATATTTAAATAAAGTTAAATATTTTTTCAAAATTTAAATTGTTAATTAATAATTAACAAAAAATCAAATTCCTTTTATTTAACTTAAATAAATATATCTCTCACAAATACTTACAATATAATTTGTAAATTAAAAATCTAAGATATATCAATATTATGTTTTACAAACGTCCATTTTCTGGTAGCTTTTCGCTATATCTCATAATTCCTAACCTATTTATACATCATAAGCCGTAAATTAATATATATATCATAATCCCTACCCTATTTATACTAACGAATTTCATCAAAACCTTTGCCATATAAATCATAACCGATACTTTGATATGTATCACTCCGCATTTCATTAAAAACTTGCCATCTAATATTTTACGTTCCAAAAATTTCTCCCTGTACCAAACTTCGAATCAGCGAACTATTCGACGAACCGAATCGAACCAGCGAATTCTCGAATTTTTTCGACCAGTACGACCGCATTTGGTAACTATGGTATAAACCACCCAATATCATATTCATCTTTAAATTCTTAAAAGGGCACCGAATTATGTTCCGATTATGAATTTTGACGGTACCCAAATTCAAAAGCATGCAAGCCCAGCAACCCAAATTTAGTATTAAATTTTATTGACTTCCCATATGTTTTTTTAAGAAGAAACCACCCAATATCATATTCATCTTTAAATTTTTAAAAGGGAGTTATTTTTAGTGGGATTTTTTAGATTTTTGGTATTCGAATTTAGTTTAAAAATTTATGGTGAAATTTTAATTTGTGTTATTTAAACTGGTTTTTTAATTGTATATATGGATTCAGCACTTTGAAAGCCCTTAGGGCATTTGGATTGTGTAAGTGTTACTCATCAAACTTGTGATTTCAATAAATTATTTTAGAAAAATTAAACCAGAAAAACTTCCAAAAAATCACATTAAAAACAACTAGCTTCAAAAAATTGTTAACCCCAATCTGATATTAAGATTAAAAAATATAACATCAGATTTTAGACCAATCTGATCTTAAATTAAATAACTTTCACTATCATTATAACACCACAATATGGTAAAAATACGTAATATAAATCCAATAAATTACAAAAGTAAGAAAATCTACTCCTTGAATCTCGCATCTACCCAACCTCCCACTGCTCCCACCCATGAAAGACGTTGTCAAAGTATTTGGTCACACTTCTGGTCAATATACAACACAAGCATTACATAGAACAGAAGCATTACATAGACCAGGTGCACAAGCAAATACTTGTTCTTGTAAGTTTTATTCAAAATTAGCTTCAATTGAGATTACTTGGCTACATGTATGTATGTATGAATGATTCTCTCTGCGTGATTTATATGCATTCCATTTTTTGTGAAAATTTCCTTCACTTTGTCCAAATCGTCATATCTCAAACAGGATTATTGCTTGTCGTCGTGAGAAAATTCTTTCTAACTTGCTGCAAATCAGCACATATCCAACTAACCAAGATTATCACGTGCCTTTGCATCTTGACATGACACTACAAACTTCTCCAAGTTACTACGAAAAGGACCTATTAATTCTTTTCCTCCCTCGTTAACTGATTATTTCACAAACTAATGCTTGATTCCTCTGGTTGAGTTTTTAAGTTTTTCAAATCTATTCCTCACAATTCAGTTTCCATTCACCCTGTCTTCCGTCTTCGAGACATGCTAAAAACAAATAGCCATTCTCATTTTACAAACTCCATTTCGGGATACTGTGTTTAGGTTTTGTTTTTGTGGTTTCTTCCATTGTATAGGAGACAAAGAGCTCTCTTTGAAAATACAGTTCTCAAGAACTTTTCTAATTGTTTCAATATTACATTTTTAATATCAGCTCATAAATCATAAACTACCGCACAATCGTTGTTCGGTGAAACTTTAAGTGGTTTCCTTGTTGTAATGTCTTGTGAGTTGTCCGTTGTCAGGTAGTTTAGTTTATTTAAATTTTCTTATAATTTGTTTGAATTTTATGAGTGTGGCAGCTTCTTGGGAGGCATGGTGCTATCTGATAATGAAAGAGTAATGTGTTCAACAGTATCTGTTGCAAGAGATGTATTCATGGCGATAACAAGTTAGTTTAATAGATCAATTTAACAATCAACTTTAAAGTAGTGATTGTGAAGTAGCAACACAGTCACTGAGGGAAAATACTACATAATAGTAAGCAGCAAAGACGAAGACTGGGCTCTGGAATTGCGCAATGCACAGCAAGAGAGAGAGATTGTGCAGTTCTGGTTGACCGAGACTGGCATTGCGCAATGCACAGCAAGAGAGAGATTGTGCAGTTCTGGTTGACAGGAGACTGGCTTGTGGACTAGAGTTGCGCAACGCGCAGTCTCAAATGACAGAGAGAGAAGGATTGTGAAGTGCGCAATTTCAGTGGCCAGGCAGTGCCACTACTGCTTGGAATTGCGTAATGTGTAACTGCAGGAGGCGAGTGACTTGGCACTATGCAGTTTCAACTAGCAAGGGAGAGGCTTGCTGCTAAGGATTGTGTAATGCGCAATAGGGAAGGCCAGAGAGCCCTAAGGTTGGTGCAAATCAAACTTTATATTTGGGACTCATGAATGAGCAAGTGTAGATAAGTCTTGGAATCAGGTAAATCAATCATAAGCATTGCCCAAATAAGATAATACAAAAGGAAGAACATGCATGCATAAATAAACACAACAGTAATTGTTGGTAGGCGAAAAGACAAGAAAGTGATGTGATACTTGTAAAAATAATTCAAAACACTGAAACAACATTTGTACAAGCTAATAATAACATAAATGTCAACAACTACAAGAAGAAATGAGAAAAATGACACTTTCAAACACAAAAGTGACGAAAGCAACATAAATAGTAGCAAAAAGTGACACTTGAAAAACTTACTTAGAAAAGCACTGCACATAAAATCAAAAGCTTCTTGAACTCATGAGAACCGATGGAGTTCCAATTTCGGATGTGAAAATGATCTCTACAAGCCTCTATTATATAAATTTACTCTCACGAGATTAGGGTTAGGGTTTCTGATGTACATGCCTGAAATCGAGGAGAAAATGACACTTGACTTCAGATCTAAAATAGAAACTTGTGCCACACCATTAGAAAGGAATGAGCAATCCCTATTTTCTAGGGATGCATAATTGGCAAACTCGAAAGATTGCGCAACCCACTAGCAAAAACAACTGTGCAATTCCCAGTAACAAGGGATTATGCAGTTCACTAGCTCAGTGGATTGCGCAGTTCCAATTCACAGTAAAGGATTGCGTAATTTTCTTGCTCAATGATTGCCTGTCTCGTAGGATTGTGCAATTCAGTTCCTCTAGGAATTGTGCAGTTGCCAATGAAAAAAGATTGTGTAGTCGTTGGGAACAAGATAAGCAATCAATGCTAGATTAGGAGAAGACTTAGCTTTTGTTTGAAAGCGTTTTTCTTGTATTTAGAAGTTGTGAAATTGTTGTCAACAAGACTTAGTCATCGTCAAGACACAACAATTAAGACATCGCATAAGTGATACATATAGAAATATAATTCTAAGCAATCAAGACGAACAATTGTCACTGAAAAGCATGTTCTTGTAGGCAAAGGTAGGCTCCAAAATCAAAGCATAGGAAAAAATTGGGAGGGGGGGTGGGGGGATTGTAGCAGCTACAATAAAATTGTGCTTATCATGGTAGTGTTGCTCCTTATGTTTTTGTGTGGCTTACATTATTAGTGTTATTCTAGCTACTCCATATGTTTGTATGACTAGTATAATTCCATTTGTTATTGCATATACAAATAGAGATCTAATGTACATCTCCAATTCCAGTATAATCCACATATCACAATCTAATTATTATATTTAATCAAGGGAGGGAATATATATTAAGGATTGTAGTGGTTGATGGTAGGATGATACTTTAGGAACAGGATCCCACTCATTAGTGAACTAGTGAAGGATGATACAATAATCAACAAACAAAACCTCATTGGCATCATGTATTTTATAGCTTAAACCACAAGTTCTAGATCTCTAAATGAAAAATCCTTGCCTCAACCTCAACCATTGCAAATATGTCATAGGCTTGAGTTCATTGGGCTAAATAAAGGAAAGTAGATAAAGCTTACTAAATGAGAACAGTGAATACACATAGTTAGTATCAAAGAAAGAATCATTATTTAAATAAACCCAACCCACTAAATTGACATAAGAAAGACTCCAAAGTTATATGATTTTTTTGTTATGAATGCACAAGCCTATGTATCAATTTAACTCAAAATAAGAAAGAGTAATAAATTCCTTCAGGTTATATCGCAAAGAGATGACCCTTGTATTTTTTCCTATAATTACTCCATAATGTTCACGTCATGGTTGAGTGTTAACTACTGTTGCAACATTGCATGCCATATTGAATGTCATCACAATGAACAAATGTGAAATGTTTAAGGACAAGGAAATAATTTAACTTATCTCCATGCTCATTAACATTCACAATTACACATAGTAGTGGAGTCTCTTGGCTCGACCTCCTTCATTGGAACGATGTTGATATTTATACAATGCACATGCCATTAATGACAACGAGTCACAAATTTGGAAAGCCAGTGCATTCAAGACATCTTCATGAATGGAAATAAATCTCTTCACAAAGGGTTGCAAAAAATCCTGTGAAAAAAATCCATTGAAATCACAAGAGGAGAAACTCTCCTTTATTATGGTTGTCTGTCAAACTTGTAATCATTGAAGCTACTAAGGCTAAAACCGGAACTAAAGATATGGACGTGTATGTTTCGTTTTTGCATGTGGTTATCCAACTTGTGATGGTGGCTACATTATTTTTATTTAAATGCTATCAATTTCTCATTGTTAAGACATGGAATAGGTGAGTTTCACTCTTACATGGCTTGGTGCTAATTAAAGACCTATATTAGAAAAATTAAAATCGTAAATGCTTCATCTCATTGTTATAATAATATGTCATCTCTTCTAGATATGTATGCTAATCTAATTACATGTCATAGTAGCAATTGTACCTCCACCAACAATCATAGAAATAGTTGCTATTATAGGTTGTGTCATATTAGTGGGTAACATAACTGTAGCCATGGAAATTAGCTAAGTTAATCTAAATGCGTTTTATGTTGGAAACCGAAAACAGATTAATGATCATTATAATTGAATTATGTAATTTGTAAAATTTTAGCGTTCCAGGGCTTTTCAGATATTTTTAGGGCGTTGAATCCATTTTACCATTTTGAATAACAAGAAATCACTATCTCGTTCAAAATTGTATCACTAAATTATGGGGAAAATAGCTAAAATTTCTTTTAGTTAAACTATCTTGATTTGTAGTGTTTAAATACTAACCTTGTTCATAATTAATATGTGTGTGTAGTTTAAAAGACTAATTATATTTTTATGATTTCGCAAATGATGGTAATCTTTGATTTATTATACCAAAATCAAAATAGGGTGGTAGGACATTTAGGAATTCCAAATTTTGCATTGTGCTTGAAGCATCTAAACCTCACAATGATTACAACTAGCACACCCATATAAATTACATGATTGGTAAACACCTATAGGTATCAAAACACTTCATGATACATCTTACATTGTTTATATATGTTCACTAAATTATTATTATTATTATTATAAGAAGAATTGATATATGAATTACACATAAATATAGTTAAAAATAATATTGTAATTCTCTTAATCATGGATATTCTTAACATATAAATAGGCTTTGTTACAAAACTATAAGCCAATATCATGGTTTACTAATACCACACAACCAGAAAACCATAATTCATGTTTATATGACTCATGTTCATATGATATTTTTTTAATTAATCATTTTAATTAAAAAGGGAAAAATGTGCATAACTGCTTTTGAGATAAATCCTAACTATGTAATTATTGAGAATATTCTAGAATATTTTTTGAATGTCAAATCCTTACTTTCCACCTAATAATTAAATTAAAATTTTGAAAACCCTATTCTAAATTAAACTTTTTTTTATCAATGTAATTTAAATATTTAATAATTCAATATATTATCATATTTTTTGATAGAGCTTTCAATCAATACAAGGATTTGAAAAAAAAATTGAGTTAAAAAATGTAAACTAGTTTCAACCTCTTAATTTCACGGCTTGAGGATAGAAAATGATCAACTAAATATTTATTTAACCATTAAGATCATTGATGGAAAACAATTTGGCCACTAAATTCTAAATATCAATGTATGCTATACTCAAATTCTGCTTGTGTGTAATATAAATACATGTTATTTCTAAAATACTTTTTTAGTGACAACTAAATTTCTCTAATATTGTGAAATTGTAGCTAAATTTGTAATGGAAGAAGAAATAAAATTGATAGAGAAAATAATTAATGAATTCTATTCCTGCATTGAAAAGAAAATTATGAGGGAATACAATTCAATGAAATATATTCTACCTGGTTGAACTAATATGGTATTGAATCTAGAGACATGTGAACATGCACTAAAGACAATTGACACCTAGTACTAGTTAAATAGCCATGCAGTCATTAGTTAAATATATCATGCAAGTGGACATGATCCTAGTTATTTGAATTGAAATGTGTATGTTATCTCTAATACCCCGCCTAAATCACTATTAGAGAGAACAAAATGAGTGGGTCCAAGCAAGAAGCCATGTAAGGTACCCATTTTACAATGAATCTAAGTAACATAGAACAACTATAAGAAGAAAAGAGAGGGAAAACCACATAGGAGCAACCCCCCCCTCCCCACCCCCGCCCAAAAAAAAAAAAATACAATAATGAAAAAGATATAAAACTGCTAAGTAGTCGTGCCCTTCACCCCAAGGCAGTTTCATAGAAAATGAAACTTTTTCTCAATGAAATTCTTCATAAATATGGCGATATTATGTTTAGAAGTGGGGAAATATTATAAGTTAATGACCCTATCATGTACCAATTCTTAGATATATTGCATGTGGATCTCAAAGCATTTTTTTCATTTTCTCTACACTAGATCTCTGCAAAACTTTAATGTGCTTTGATTGTTGCACCAGATGACAGTCAAATGATGAAATATGATACCAAGCTCAGTGAAGAAGTTCTTCAACCAAATGGCACGGATGGAAATGTTGATTTCTCCTCTTTATTCAGCCTCCCCTGATGATAAATTAATCGTGGATTACTTTTTCTTGGGCCATCAAATGGGTCCAACACCCAAATTGAGAACCTATCCTGAAGTGGACTTACAATCAATGTTATTGTCATCCTGATATGAATCAGTGTGGCCATTGAGATCTAAAGTACATCTTGCTACATAATGAATCCCATAGTTGATGGTTCCATGGACATATATAAGTATGCACTTGGCAGCTTTCAAATGTAGCTCATGTGGCTTTTACATGTATTTGAAAATTGCACCCATTATATATGAGATTTGGATGGGAGTTAGTGAGTTAGAGGACACTTTCAACGAGCTATATGTACTCGGTACAATCAACTAACAATATATCCTTCCCATCCTCAAGGTGTACCCCCAATAAGAAAGGTGTAGTTGCTCGTTTGTCGTAGTCATGTGAAAGTGAACTAAGAGATCTCTTACATTATTACTTAGACTAAAAATTTTGATCCCTACATCATTTTGGGTGATTTCTAGTCCAAGGAAGTAGTGTAATAGACCCATATCTATCATGGAAAACCTATCATGCAAAGTGATTTAGACTATAGCAATGGTTGACACTGGACTACCTGTGATTATTAGATCATCTGGTTCTTAGCATATAAATATTTGGATCAGATATACATCAAATGAAATGTTGAGAGAACAAATCAGAATCCATTTTACCATATCATTCTCTAGGTTCCTACTTGAAGCCATAAAGAGACTTTTTGATTTGAGAAACTAAAGATGAATTCTTTACACATCCTTCTAGTTGCTCCATGTAAATTTCCTATTTGAGATCACCATGAAGAAACACATCTTCGCATCCATGTGGTGAACCTTCCACGTTCTTGTTGCTTAAATCACAAGAATTAATTGAATAAAGTCCATTTTGGCCACTGTAGTGCAAATTTTTTATCATAATCGATGCCATGGACCTGCTTAAATCCTTTCACCACCAATTGTGCTTCGTATCTTCTCACAACTCCATCCACTACTTTATTTTTCCTATAGACCCACTTACATTTGACAAGCTTATGATATGAAGGAAGTGGAACCAAGTCCCAACTTTGGTTCTTAATGAGGGAGTTGTACTACTCGTCCATAGTTGTTTCCTAGAAAGGATGCTCCGTAATTACTTCATAAGTTTGAGAGTCAGATGCTAAAACCATGTAGAAATGGATTGGCATAAATGGTTCTATAGTTGTGATTGCATGGGATGCTTCTTCAAATTGAGATCTCGTGGCAATGATCATCCAAGAGATCACTCATGAGGTGCCACTTTTGTGTCGAAACTAGTCAAGAATTGGAATCTTCACATGCATGCTCATGATCTTCAAAATCAACTTCAGAACTTAGATATGAAATATAATATAAATGAAAAGATTCATCATCTCTTATATTTTCTATAGGAGGAAGCACAAATTTGTTTGCATGTTGTTCCTTAAATGCATGCAGGGAACTTTCATCAAAGTAGACACTCCTCTCAATGAAAACCTTTTTCATTGAAATATCTAGCAGTATGTATCCCTTTACACCATCTGAATATCCAACAAAGGTGAATTTTTTTTCTTTGAGGCTCCAAAGCCTTCCTATTTTCTAAAGGAATGAAAGCTTGTGAACAAAATTCGAAAATGTAGAATTGTGTAATTATTGGTTGCATGCCACTCAATACTTCCAAAAGTGTTTTTTCTTGTAACAAATTTGTGAGGATATTTTTTTTGTATGTATGAAATGGAGTTGATTTTTATATCCCACAATTTGGAAGGAAGAGATCTTGCATGTAATATGTAACTGGCCATCATTTTCAAGGATCTAGTCTTCCTCTTAGCTACCTCAATTTGCATTGGAGTGTAAGGAACTATGTGTTGCAACTGTGTTCTTGCTTTATCACAAAAATGTTAGACATCCTTGTTGACATACTCCCATCCATTATTTGTACAAAGTATCATCATCATATTTCCAAATGACATTTTTGCATGCATTTTGAAAATCTTCAAATGCTTAAACACTTTAGATTTGAGTTTATGAAAGAAAACCCATGTGTATCTCGTGCAATCATCTATGAATGTGAGTACATATCTAGCTATGCCTATTTAAGGATATGGAAATGACCACATAAGATCACTTGAACAAGCTCCAAGGGATAGGAGGCCCTCCATGCACACCCCTTCTCAAACTTTTATTATGGATGTTTTCCATGAGCACATCCTTCACAAGCTCCATTAGAAAATTCCATGGAAGACATACCTTTCACCATCCCATATTTTCTAATTGGTTGCATGTATATGAAATATAAGTGTCTAAACCTTTCACGCCAAATTATACTTTCATCATTTGTGTGCATCAATAGTAAAGTGGAATGTGAGTGATGAAAAAATTAAAAAAAAATAAAAAAAAAAATTTAAAAAATGTACGGATAAGACTAGCAATTTACCTTACCATCTACACTTTTGGAGTTATCTTACATGTCATATATGTTCACCGAATTTGGTGTGATTTCAACTCTCCTTTTGGTGCCAGTATGTTTCATTTGATACACAGGGAGAATATTCACTAAACGATTCAAAATATGTAGGACATTCTTGAAACTTCTATCTCCAAGATCTACCCTCCATTGTCCAATTTCCTCTATCGAAGAATCATATCCCATGAGAATAGGAGGACCAACATATGGTTTTAAAGATGAGAGAGCACTTTGTGGCTACCATGTGATATGAAGCTCTAGAATCTATTATTCATGCATTAGGAGAAGAATGACTAGCAATTAATGCAATTGCATTCCCTCTTGTTTCAGGTGCTCTTTCTCCTTGCTTCTTGTTGGAACTCTCTAGAATACAGTCACCAAGATTGTTTTGCTGAAGGGTCTACACCATGATATCAATTGTATTCTTCATGCATGATGATTTCAGATGGTTACTACAGTTGCAATCACTGTATTTTGTTTTCCCCTTCTTTTCCTTCGAGTTCGTATATTCATCCAAAGGGATGGGATTGCCTCCCTTTCTTGGATCTAGTTCTTTTGTATTTCCTTTTCCTTTGGATTGTTGATTGGATTTCAAGTTGACCATGACCCTCTCATTGACAATGAGTGCATGGGATTTGGAACTTTTCAATGTGCCCATCATTATGAACTTATCTTTCTCATGTATTAGGGACTTAACAAAATCATCAAGTGTGGGCATCTTCTAGGTTGCACCTGTTGTAAGCCTAATTATGTGAAAAGTGGAGACAAATATAACATACTTTGTACCCAATTTTGATAATAAGGAAAGAATTAATTATCTTTCTTTCCTGGATTTGTCGATGCCACATTCTTTCAACTAGAGTAACAAAGCTTTGACCCTTGTGACGAAATCTATTGAGTGGAGCTCATTTTCAAGAATGTGACCCCACATCTCATCCTACTTCCTAAAGTGTGTCTCCAAAGTGATTCAACTTGATTTGGAGTCATGTATGCTTTTGAAATATTATTTCTGAAGAAGTTGATAAACATAGGAGATCAAAGGCCTTGTACATACGGTTGAAATATTTGGATTTTTCAACTGTGGAATTTGGTTTAACCTTTGTTGCCATGCCTATTTTAAATAAGCTTCTACTTCTGAATTGAAGTAGAATCCTTTGCTTTCATTCAAAATATATATATGAGTGAGAATTATGGAGGGCGGAAACTCTTTTTTTCCAATAAGTCCATTCTTTAGTACGTACAAATAACTTGTTTATGCTCCTTCTTCCTAACTCCCATGGGATCTGATACCAAGTGAAGTTGTAGAAAAACTTGCATAGGTTGGATCCAGCTAGAAAAAAATGAAAAACACTTGCATGGAAATAAGAACACATATTGATAGAGAAGAGAATTTATGAATTATATTCATGCATAGAAAATAAATCATGAGTGAATACAATTCAATGAAATACATTCTACATGGTTGAACTGATATAGTAGTGAGTCTAGTAATGAATCTAGAGAGATGTGAACATGCACTAAAGAAAATTGACACCTAACCCTAGTTAACTGGCCATGCAATCATCAATTAACTATATCATGCAAGTGAAGATAGTTGTAGTTAACTAGCCACGCAGTCATCGGTTAACTATTTCATGCAAGTGGAGATAGTCCAAGTTAACTGAAATGCAGTTGAATTTATGCTATCTCAATTAAATATTCCATTATTAATGACTATTACAAAACCTTATAATACTCCATAAATATTTTATTGGCACATTTCAATTAAACGCAGCTTAGAAATATTGTCTTAATTCACAAATAAAATTATTCAAACACTAGGGAAAATCATGGGTTTATATCAACATTGACACCATATTTAAGCAGAAGTATCAGTAGGTAGGGGAGATCTTTTTTGAAAGTGACATGTAGTGATTAGAGCTTCAGTGTGAAAACCCCATGTGGCCCTCCCTATCAAAAAAAAATGTAGGTAGGTTCTCTTTGTTGCAATTGTCGTCAATTCTGACATACATCCTTTTCTCCTTTCATTTACTAGTAAATATTAAACAACATGCAATATGTTGATTATTGATTTATTACTTTTCTTCTTGTACAATTTTGTTTTGTTTGATTCCATGGTAACGATAATCAAAACTTGATTCTTTTAAGGGAATTGCACTTGATGGATCCCACTAGGCCAAATATCCCAATTTTAATGCAGATTCCTTCCTTAATTACATATTGATATCGAGATCTCATAGCAACATGGATTAATGCATTGAATATTTCCTTATTATTGATGTTGCGGGATTGACTTTTCCCTATGGCCTGAATGAGAAGTCATGACAATATAAGACTTTTAATATTAGGATTTTTAATATTAGGTTTATAATATGAAAGTTTAATATTATGGCTTAACATATAGGGCTTATAAATTTGAGTTCATCATTAGGATTTATAATATTCAATGTATAATATAGGGTTTTAAATATTAGGGTTTATAATATTCAGTTTAATATTGTGATTATATTATTGGGTTTAGTATTAGATTGTATTAGAATTTTTAATATTAAGTCAATATTAGGGTTTTTAATATTAGGATTTAATATTGGGTTTATAATAAATTGAAATATATATATATATGTGTGTGTGTGTGTGTGTGTGTGTGTGTGTGTGTGTGTGTGTGTGTGGGTTAATTAATCATTAATTAATATTAATATTGAAACAAAGTTAACATTTATAGTCCATATTTAAATCATTGACCATGATCAAACTTCGTCAACCCTATATAATATCTCAATATTTGAATTTCTAATATTAAGATTTCTAATATTGGGTTTATGATATTAGGGTTTATAACATTAGGTTTATCATAATGATTTGTTATATATATATATATATATATATATATATATATATATATATATTAATAATAATATATACTAATAAATATATATTGATATTAATATTAATATATTTGAGTTTATTATTATAATAATTATAGTATTTACTTTTATATATATATATATATATAAGAAAATAAAGGTGAGAAATAAATAAGTATTATTAATAATAACTATATGATATTATTACATTATATTTTCACCATTATAATATAGTTTGGAATATAACCATGAATATATAAAAATAAAATAATATGGTTGTTATTATTTCTATAATTATTAATAATGGCACATAGCCAAATTTTAATAGCCATTTTTACACCATACGGTTAATAATTATTAATATGGTTGATATAAACTTATTGTATATCAATCACATTTACGAATGTGATTGTACATGCTCATAATATACACCTATTAACGATATCAACCACATTAATAAATATAGTTGTCTTAATTATTGATTTACTATTTTTCTTCTTGTACAATTTTGTTTTGTTTGAGTCAATGATAACAACAATCAAAATTCAGTTCTTTCAATGAGATTGATCCTACTAGGCTAGATATCCCAATTTCAGTGCAAATTCCTTCCCTAATTACATATCGATATCAAGATCTCCCATCTTTCACTGGGAACCGTGCCTGATGGATCCCACTGGGCCAAATACCCCAATTTCAGTGCAAATTCCTTCCCTAATTACATATCGATATCAAGATCACGCAACAACTTGGATTAATGCATTGAGCATTTCCTTATTTTTTATGCGTTGCATGATTAATGTATCCTTATGGCATAAATGGGAAGCCATAGCAAGAGATGAGTAAGAGAGTAGTAGAGATGAAACTAACTTGCCACGTCATAAGTGACAAGTCATAGATGTCAAATCCACTATATATCCAAAGCATAGGATGGGCATTTGTACTAAAACATGTTTTTCTAGACTTGCAGATGTTTTGGAGTATAAGTAACAATTGTAGAATAAATGTTTGACCATCCGTTTTGACCAGCCCTGCATTAAATTCCCGTTTGACTTTAATTATCTGATGTGTTGCAAAATGGGTAATTTGTACTCCTGTTCAGAACTTCATTTAATCCATGTCCTTCATCCTGCAAACAAAATCCACAACCTGCAGTAAAACTCCACTTGCTTGATTTACTTGTGTACAACAATTATGGCTAATGTCGTTTTATTTAACGCAGTGGTTGGGATTAATTTTCCAATACTCCCCTTAATCACCACTGCCGCCATTAACAATTCCCAAACAATCTCTTAGATAAGCAAAATTTTCACGTGCCAATGACTTTGTGAAGATGTCTGCAAATTGTTCCTATGAAAAACATAATTCTTTGATAGTGAAATTGCGAAATTGTTGCCGCAAAAAATAGTTGTTGTTACCTCTTGATCATGGCATAAATCCCTCAACATTATTTTCATCCAAACTTCTTGACACGTTGTTGTTGTTGCAGCGACATATTCAACTTCTGTTGTTCACAATGACACTATCGGTTGCTTCTTAGAGGCCCATGAAATGGCTCTCGAACATAAATGAAAAACATATCCTGACGTGCTCTTTCTATCATCAACACTTCCTGCCCAGTCATTGTCATTGTAACCAACCATTCTATAATCATTTGTTGTGGTGTACAAAATACCATACTCCTTTGTCCCATTAACATACCTTAAAATCCTTTTGGTTGCTTGCCAATGTGTCTCCTTGTGTGTCTCCATGAACCTTGACACCAAACTCACTGCATACATTATATCAGGCCTAGTTGTTGTCAAATACATCAAAATTCCCACCATACTTTTGTATAATGTCGGATTAACATTGTTGCTACAATCATCTTTTCTCAAATTCAACCCCATGGCAGTTGGAGTTGGTACAGGCTTGTTGTTCTTCATATTAAACCTCTCCAAAATGTTTGCTACATATTTTTCTTGAGAAACAAAAATACCATTTTTTGTTTGCTTCACTTTTATGCCCAAAAAGTACCTTAACAACCCCAAGTCAATCATTTCAAACTCACTTTTCATGACTTCTTTGAAATAGACAATGAGGAAATCATTACTCCCTGTAAAAATCAAATCATCTACGTATAAAACAACAATACGAAGCTTATCATCACTCTCTTTGATGCAGAGAGTAGGCTCACTATCACATTTGTTGAATCCATTGTCCATCAAGTAATCATCTATCCTGCTATACCATGCATGTGGTGCTTGCTTCAATCCATAGAGATCTTTCCTCAAACTATACACCTTGTCTCTTTGGCCTTCTACCTCATCACCAGGTGGTTGCGCAACATATACTTCCTCTTTTATCACTCCATTCAAGAACATTGATTTTACGTCCATTTAATACACTTTCCATTTATGTTGCGCAACAATCGAAAACACTGTACGCATTATCTCCATCCTTTCAACTAGCACAAATGTCTTTGCATAATCTCTTCCATGCTACTGCTTGTATCCTTTGACAACTAGCCTTGCTTTATGCCTTTTAATCTTTCCTTCAACGTTGCTCTTGGTCTTATAGACCCACTTCACTCTAATGACTTATTTTCCTTGTCGAAGGTCCACTAACTCCCATGTGTCATTATTTTCTATTGCTTCTATTTCTTCATCCATTATCGCAACCCATTTTTCTTCTTTGACTGCATCTTCAAAATGGATTGGGTCATCTACATGGAAAAACAATTCAAATAAGGAATTCAGACCTGCGCTACTGTCAACTTCATTTTGCTCATAAATTTCACTTAAATTTCCAAATTTTTGTATTCTTATGCTTGCAGAAGATGGGCTTGACATGACACATGATGTTGTTCTTGAGGTAGATGGCATTGCAGGTCTTTGTGGTGTGCTTGGAGTAGTACTCGCTTCACTGCACGACATTGTCCTATTATTTGTTGATGGTGTTACTTACTAATTGCTTTGTTGAGCTTGAATAGGATTAGGAGGAGTCACCATTGAGGAATTACTTGCTGCAGTCAATTCCTCTTTGTCTTCTTGTGGTATACATGCTTTCGCATTGATTTTCTTCTCCAAACTTCCATCCCATGCTTTCTCTTATATGAATTGCACATCTCTATTGATTATGACCTTCTTGATTAATGAATTATAGAGCTTGTATGCCTTGGATTCATCACTATATCAAACAAATATGCATTTCCCCCCTTGATGTCCAACTTCTTCCTTAATTCATTCGAGACATGTGCATAAGCCACACATCTGAACACTCTCATGCGAGTGACACTATGCTTTCTACCGCTCCATGCCTCTTCAGGAACCATATTAGAAACAACTTTAGCCCAATAGTCATTTGGAAAATGATTTTCCTTCAACATACTCCTTGACATTTACATAATAGTCCTATTCTTCCTTTACGTGACACCATTTTTCTGAGGTGTATACCTTGTTGTAAATTGGTTGTGAATTCCATGCTCCCTGCAAAAACGTAAGAAGTCATTTGAGATGTATTTGCCACCTCTGTCGGTCATCAAAACTCTGATGTAGTGTCCACTTTACTTCTCAACAAGATCTTTGTATTGGCGGAAGCGCTCAAACACTTCAATTTTCTGTTTTAGGAAGTAGACCCATGTCTTCCTTGTATAATCATATATGTAAGTAAAAAAATAATAGCCGTCACCAATTGATGGTGTCTACATTGGTCCACATAAATCTGATGGAAAATCTCCAAGGGTGTCTTTTCCCATATTGAATTTCTTGTTGGAAATGTCTCTCTATGTTGTTTGCCCAAGATGAATCCTTCACATAAGATGTCTGGTTTTTCTATGAGTGGCAATCCCTTCACCATGCCTTTCCTATGCAACAAATTCAAGCCTCCAAAATTGAGATGACCAAATCTCAAATGCCATAACCAATTTTCATCTTTGACCTCTGCTTGAAAGTTTACTTGTGTGACAGTTGTAACTTTTCTTTCATCCTCTTGTCAATTCATTGACAGTTGTGCTTGCACACCCTCTTCCTTCAAATCCGGTTTTATCTTTAGGGGAAACATTCTATTGCTTGTCATCTGAACTTTTGTAATCAATTTTCTGCTTGGAGGCTTATCCAAAATTGTGCACTCATCATTTTTGAAAAAGACATTGTAGCCCTTTTGCATGAGTTTTCCAATGCTTATGAGGTTATGCTTCAAACCAGGGACAAAATAAACATCAGAAATGTACTTCTTCTCCCCTTTATTTGTTAGAATATTGAATCTTCCTTTGCCCATGACAGAGACTTTACTATCAGTCCCTAATGTCACTTCAGATTTCACACTTTCATCTAAATTGGAAAACATTTCTATGTTCCCTGTCATGTGGTTGTTGCACCCTAAATCTAGAAACCATACATCCTTTTGTTTTTCTTGTGCTACATTACAAGCTAAAAACATGTTATCTTGGTTCTAATTTTATTTTGTGAAATTTGCACTTGGTTTGTTACTTATATCATGTTGTTTCTTTCTACATTCATTTGCATAATGACCATACTTCTTACAATAATGACATTGAACTTGAGATTTATCATACCTCTAACCTGTTCTTTATTTTGGCTTAGGCCATGACTTGGATTTTGATTTTTTCCCCTTCCACTTGAGCTTGAAGGGCTGCCTCTTCCACCTTTGTGTGGGCTTCTTCCTCTGCCTCTACGTTGACCAAATGAAACTTGTGTCTTGAAGGCATGCTCCATTGAGGAGTTTGTTTCTCTATTCAGTCTATGTTCATGAAAAATCAATGATGCATGAAGTTCATCCACTAAAAATTGTGAGAGATCCTTTGTCTCTTCTATGGCCACAACAATGGCATTAAATCTTGTTGGCAGACTTCTCAAAATTTTCTCAACTATTCTCATTTCCTCAAGTATCTCACCATCAAACCTGATTTGAGTAACCAATCCAATTACTTGTGTAAAAAATGAGTCTGCACTCTCAAACTCTTTCATAAAAATTGTCTCAAAATATCTCCTCGACATTTGTAATTTTGTTGTCTTCACTTTTGCCATGCCTTGGTAGGTTGTCTGGAGGGTATCCCATGCTTGCTTGGACTTTGTTATTGTTGCAATCCTTGGGAAACTAATTTCATGAACTTCTTGAAAAATGTAGAGGAGGGATTTTGAATCCTTCTCCCTGTTGTCCCTCAACAAATCCTTTTCTGCTTGTGTCAAGCAATTGTATGTTGTTGCATCTGCTGGTTCCTGGAACACATTCTCCACCAAATCTCAAATATCTTGAGAAGAAAACAGAGCCTTCATTATTATACACCAATAATCATAATTTTTGCCATTAAACTGAGAAATTTGAGGATTAGTCAAGCTTGTGCTTGATGCTGCCATTTTAACTGTCAAGAAAAAGTTTCTCCCTACTGGTAAATATGCTACAAAAAATTTTCCTGCAAAACAATCTTTAACTCCCAGTAAAAACACTTTCACTTACATTAATAGAATTACACCCGCTATGATACCGCGTGAAAGATTTAGGAAGAGGAGTTTCCCTCAAGACAACAGTGGCAGAGGTTAATTCACAGTTGACATGGAGGTAAAACTCAAGCAAAACAGAGTAAAACATAGTAAAATTGGGAGAAACACAATAAAACTTTGAATTATAGTTCTAATGGATGAAATAAATTCAGATGGACGCTAAGGCTCCTTTACCAAGTAAAACAAAAGTTCTTACTCCAATTTACACTTCAATAGGAATTTCGAAGTAACTCTCTCTAAAACTTAGAAACAAATTGTTTTACGTTCCCACCACAAATTGCTCCACAATTTTCTCTTCAGACTTACACGCTTGACTAAAACTAAAGACTTCTACATACATATTTTATCAAAACATATAATTTTAATATTTTAATACATGACAAGACAAAATATTTAAAGCCTAGGATGGGCGTTTGTACTAAAACATGATTTTCTGAACTTGTAGATGTTGCGAAGTGTAAGGAGTGTAAGTAACAGTTGCAAAATAAATGTTTGACCATACGTTTTTACCAACCCTGCATTAAATGTCAATGTGTTGCAGAATGGGAAATAAATGTTTGACCATACATTTTGCCAACCCTGCATTAAATGCCAATGTGTTGCAGAATGGGGAATTTGTACTCCTACTGAGAACTTCATTTAATCGATGTCCTTCAGCCTACAAACAAAATCCACAACCTGCAGTAAAACTCCACTTGCTTGATTTACTTGTGTACCACAAGTATGGTTGTTGTCAGTTTATTTAACGTGGTGGTTGGGATTAATTTTCCAACATCCGGTAAAAAAAAATTCAAAAATCAAAATGCTGGAGTGTTTGAATCATTTTTTTGATGGTGGAAATGGATTCAGCATCATGAAGAATCCCTCGGGCACCAAAAATCCTAAAATTTGATAGTTGTAACCCATATTTTCAAAAAATTGTGTCAGATTTTGTCATAATCTTGTCGGAATTTCTATTATTTTCCAAGCTAATTTGTGGGATTTTTTAGACTATGCTCCAAGAAAAATACAACATTCATATTAATTAGACATCGTTACCAATTCAGTTACCATTCGTCTTCGAGACATGCGGAAAACAAACAGTACTTCTAATTTTACAAGCTCTATTCCTCGATATTTTGTTTAGGTTTTGTTTTTGTGGTTTATGTCATTGCATCGGAGACAAAGGGCTCTCTTTGAAAATAGAGTTCTCAAGAGATTTTTTAATGGAGTTGTCTTTAGTGCGACATTTTGGACTTTCCGATGCTAGAATCCGGCGGAAAAATTTGAGGTGAAATCTTGATTTGTGTTATTTAAACTGGTTTTTTCACTGTATATATGGATTCAACACCCTTAAAAGCCCTTAGGGAACTTCGATTGTGCAAGGGTTACCCATCAAGCTTGTGATTCAATAAATTCCTACCAGATTTTAGAAAAATTAGACCGAAAAAATCTACAAGAAAAACTTAAAAAAATCTTAAAAACAACTTGCTTTTCTAATTGCTTCGAATATTATATTATTAAATTCAACTCGTAAATCATAAACTACCTCACAATCATTGTTTGGTAAAGCGGTTTCCTTGTTCTAACGTCTTGTAAATTTTCCGTGGTTAGGAAGTTTAGCTTATTAATTTTTTTATAATTTGTTTGAATTTTATGAGAGAAGTTGAGTGTGGCCGCTAGTTTTTGGCAAATAAATTATTAAAAGAAAGTCTAAAATTCGATCCAATCTCCCACTATTTTGATTACAGTATTTTGTAACTAAGCTAATTATTTTTTCATTTAAAATTAAAATTAACTTCACTTTAAAATCCATTTAACTTTAAATAATTTCTTAACTTTTGATGTTCAACCCACAGAAATAATCTTTGAAGGTACAAATTAGTCTTTTAAAACCCATCAACGTGGACACAGCTGCAACTTAGTGTTTAGAAATCCAATGAACATGGCCACAACTGCTGTTGAGTAGTTCCCTAACCACTTTATAAGAAGTTCACTATATGCTTTTGCTAGCCGATAAGAATCCTTTTGGAAAGGTAATTTGCGTATGTTTCTCGAGATGAGAAGTTTGATGTCGATAATTTTAAGAGTGTTTTTGGCAGAGTAATTTAGATTTCTTTTACGGCTATGTGAGAACGCTATACTCAATGAGTTGGGGTTTTTACAAATATATTAATATTTATAAAAATTTATAAATTATATTAATAAACAAATTACGATTTAAAATTTATAAATTTATAAATTTTCATCTGAGATATTTTTAATCATAATTAAAGTATAAATTTATAATTTTTTATTTTATTAAATATTTTTATGAAAAAAAATTGTTATATATATATGAAATATGTAATTGATAGAAAATTTTAATAGAATTTATTTTGATTAAGTTTTATTTTTAGTTTAAATGCTAAATAATATTAAATAAATTCAATAAATAAGAAGATAATATTTTTATTTTATTTTTTTTAGATATATGAAAAAATTATTATGTGAAATTTTTGGTTAGTTGGGAAAAATGTTGTTATCTTTCCACTCAATTTCAATTTTAATATGTGCGACATTAAGTGAATGTGTATTTCTTATAATAACTCTGAGTCTTGTTTCTTTCATCGTATAAAACTATTTCTCATAAAAATTATTCACAAATTATTTATTTATTATTTTATTACAATAAACAATATTGATATTTCAAATAAAAACCAAAAGCTAAATCTCCATTAGTGAAGATGACCTTGATCTTTTTAATATTTCCTCAAATTGATAAGTCTAATAAAGATGTATCTTGACAAAAAATAATTATAATAACTCTGTAATAAATGGTTGGAAAGATGTCCACAAGGCGTAGAGCAGACGATGACAAGGTGTTTTGTTAAGGCACTCTGTGGTGTAAAGATCATCGGTTCAAAACTCTGTGGGAAAAATATACAGCCTTGCTAAGGGCTATTGTGGTTTCTCGGACTTGTAGTCTTCTTGCATCTTTTAGACTTACAATCTTTTTACACCTTTCGAACCTATGGAAACCCTAGTGATCATGGAAACTTTACATGAGAGAGATTATCTAGTGTGTAAGACATCCTCTTCTTTGTTGGCCTTCTGCCTATCCTCCAAGACCTTTGCACTTATTTCTAGTCACAGATCAGATCAGATATTATTCTCCCAAGTGTGTGTCTTCAAAGGGTCGAAGTCATTCTCTTTTATAGTCTTCGCTTGGGCCAGTAGGGCCTCTTTAAGCCGACTTGAACATGGCAGACCGACTTGATCTTGGGGTCTTTCTAGACCATTCTAAACAATAAAATATTATTTTATTTCTTGTGACAAGTGCCCAATGGGGACTTTACATATTGACTTTGACTTTGACTCAAGACAAAATCCCTAGAGAACATAATGGGTGCTTTGACCTAGGACCCAAATAACATAATTACCGATGAAATGAGAAAGTGAACTGGTACCCATTTTTTTGAGGTAGCAAAAAATCACCCGATTTTGAAAAGTGTTGATGCAAGAATACACCTTTTTTTAGCATATTTTTGACACTTTAAATTTTCTTATGTATCAAGTATGACCATTTTTTTTTTATGTTAGTGATTTTCATGCTGATTTTGAAAAGTGTTGATGCAACATCAACCACTTTTTTTAGAGGGTTGATTTTTGACACTATAAATTTTCTAATGCCTTCTTCTTCCCGTAAGATTTTTTTCTAAGTGTATTTTTTATGTTTTTCTTTTCAATTTTGTTTGTAATAAAATCTTCATTTTTTCGTGTAGTTAAAAAAATAAAAAAATGGTCAATATTTTCAAGTTACTATTTTCTATATGTTTATGTAATGTTAATTAATATTTCAATGGATATCAAATAATTGTCACTAAAACACAATAATTTTAAACATTTGAAAAAAAAAACACATTTTCTATATAAATATAATGAAAAAAATACACATTTTTAGAATTTTTGTAAAAAATGACATGTCAAATAAATGATTTTTATGGGAAATTCCTAAGAAAACCAGTTAAATAAAAAATAGCATTTTTTTATGAATTTTATGTTAAAAAATAATAGTAATCACAGGGTTTTTACAAACAAAAAAATGATTCACATAAAAATTAAAGTGAAAATCATATAATACAAATATTGAACATATAACAACAATAATCAAATGTTCATTCTTCTCATAAAATTTTAAAGTCAAAACATTACTGTAAGTCAAACTAATGAAGATCTCTCAAAATTGAGATTGATTTGCAATCATAACTTAATTGTCATAAAAAATATCATATAATCCATGTTCATTGTCTTTTGCAGCTTCATTATTTTCTTCTTCCACAATATTTCCTGTTTGAGTTTCCTCATTTTCCTCGTCTACTGGATCTTTCATGTCTGTAAATTTCTCAAAGTGTCATTTTCCAATCATTCCATATAACGATGGTTGAGGTTCCTTTTCCTTTTTTGCCACATGTGATCCATTAAAATCTCATTTCCTCAAACCAACTTCTTGCATTTCATCTGGAAGAAATTGAAGAGCATTAATTCTTTGTTGAATAAAATTGCATTGTAGAGGGTCTCTTTCAATCACAATGCAATTTCTTCCTTTTTGTAGGCAACATGTTAGTGTTGTACCTAAATTAGTATAAACACATAAAAACAAAAAAATAAAACATTTAAATTCAATTTTATATAATAAAACTTACCTGGACCTGAAAATAAATCCAAAACCCAATCTCCTTCATTTGAACATAAATCTGTAAGATAGTTAATCAATGTTTGTGGTTTTTGATATATGTTAACTATCTCTCATTTTGAATCTTTATCCTCATATGTTAACTTTTTTATGACAGCATCATGAACCAGTACTTGGCTATGACTCTTTCCATCTACTTGGTTTAGAAGGATGGACTTATAGTTATCATCTTTTGCCCAACATTCAACATGGATGAACTCACAATCACTTGTAATTGGTTGATCTCTGGAAGAAATAAGATTTGACTTTTGCCTGTAACACGACATAGTAAAAGTTCAATACACTTGTACATAAAAATAAAAATAAAAAATAAAAAATTACATTATTCAAACATACAATTTTAATGTCTTACCATGTAAGCTGCATCCTTCAGTTTGATTTTCCCTTGAAGCTTGTTAATAACATTGCAAATTGTGTATCTAAATGAAATGTCTCAAATCTCCAAAGTGATGATGTTGTGACTTCTTGAAAGCTCATAACCACTTTATTAAAAGCTTGATAAGTGTAAGGCTCACGATCATATTCAATGTTTGGGAAATTGAAACCATGAGGAATGTCTGCAATAACCAGGGCATATTCCCTTTTAGGTATGATTTTTGCAATGTCTTCACAGTCACCTTGTATTATTTGATATTGGATAGTTCCAAACCCATTCCAAATGAAATGAGTAAGAGCAGGATCAAGTTCAACATTCCTAAGTCATTGCTTTCTTAGCCTTTTCAACTTAATTTTTTCAATGAAACTTTTGAAATTATTTGGTACTCCATTCGCATCCTTCTTCAACATATTTAATGAAATAAATAAATATAATTATAAGTAATATAATAAAATAAAAGTTATATGAAAAAAATGAATGTAAAAATCAACATACATTTTTGAATGCAAGATAAAAATCTTTAAGTGTTGTTGTATAACTTGATTCTGGGTAGTTGAGTACAACATCATTCCAACACTCTTCATTCAACATTTTAACCATATGTTCTTGTATTTTCATATAAATCTTATGACATAATAAATAAAGTAAAAATTATAAATATAGTGATATGTATAACAAATAATACCAACAACAATATGTTATATTTAAAAGAAAATTATAATCCAAGAAAAAGTAAAATTAATTCAACAAACTTACTTTTGAAATTCCAAGCACATTTCCTATAATGACAATTCACTTGACTTCACACGACATAATATTGATTTGACTATTTTTTCATCTTTCACACCTTGAATTGTTCTCAAAGGTTTGATAGTCATATCATCTAGAAGTTGCTTCATTTCAGGACCTGTCTTACTGTTGGTACATATTATGGGTTTAGACCTTTTAACCTTCTAATTTTTTATGCCAATATTCTCCCACAATTCGAAAATGTCATCAATCAATTCCCATATCTCCCCTGTTCTAAATGCCAACTGGAAAATGTTATCTATGCCTCTGAATAGTTCTGAATTTACTTTTCCACCTTTTGATTGGATTCTATCCTCAATTTGATAACCTGTTTCCATACAACATTCCTTCTGAAAGCTTAAACTGACATTAAGCTTATCCCCACCACATTTTTCTAAAAATTCATTATGAATAAATCTGACCCTTTGAACGAAAGTCATAGACATTCTATACTCATTATCTGCATTATGATCCCATGCCAATAACTTTGCCTCTGTTTCTGTTAAACCAGCATAAATGATGCATTTCATTGTTTCAAAAAGATAGTTTCCAGGATATTCCTCAATCAATTGTTTTTTTGTCTCTATTGAATGGTTCCCTCCAATTACATAATATTTCTAGTCAAAACATCATGTCCTATCAAATGCCTCCTTATTGGGAACTTGATTTGGATCAACAAGAACTACATAAGCCACCACATGTGCATATGGATTGTACTCGAACAATGTTTTCAAATTATGGACATGTATGTGATGTGCCTTTATAATTTGATATTGAGACTATCCTTCGTCTGACCTATAGAATTAGGTGACATTAAGCTCAAATATTTTGCCACCATTAATTAATTTATTCTTCCTCAAGTGATTCTGAATAACATTTTATTTTATTTTCATAATAACATCCTTTAAATCAACACTTGGTGTTATGATTTCTTTGTTGCCTTTAGAACTTTCACTTTGTTCTTGAGTGTTTCTTATGATTTTAATAGATTCACCAATTTTTTATTTCTTCTTTTTCCTAGTTAACATTTCTTCTTCTAAAGAAATAATCTCCTCATCATCAAGTGAAAGAGCGATATCCATTGGAATTTTTCTTTTCCGCATTTTAATGCTTTTCTCCTTTTCAACAACAGTTCTAACCTCCTCCTCACTAATGGAAACATATTTCTGAGCTTTAGCTCGAGCTACAACTGCCACATCTTCAAAAGAAACATGTTTACATTTGTCAGATTGACCCACCATATGGATTCTTTGTTGATCCCCTATATGTACCATTGCAGTGTTATGGGTTATTAATTTTTTCTTCATTCTCTTTTCTTGTTCTGATTCTATATGGAAATTGCTGATCACATGCATAATATTTGGTTCCATATAATAAATACCCTCCAGCATCATTGAAAGACTCTCAGCAAAATCCTATCAAAGAAAATACAATATGTCAATGATCAATCATTTATAAAAAATTTAATGAACATTACAATAATACATTACACATAAATATAAGTAAGTATACTTACATTGTTATTTGAAATGTTGGATGAGATTTCTTCACACAATGGTGTAGATTCTTCATCTGTGTCATACTTGTTATTTGAGAGACAATATCTAACATTTTCATGTGACATGGGCAATTTTGCAAGAACATAAAGAATGTTTGAATTCAACACCAAACATATGTCTCGTACTTTTCCTATCATCTCATACGATTCACCCAAATAAATCATACCACGGTATAGATAGAGATGTGTATTATCATCAAATTCAACATCTTTAACATGCCATGTAAAATTTGTTTTATTTATTTCTAATGAATTCATCCATTCAGAAATAATCTTTGGTGCACTTGATGGGCCAATGGCTCGAATTTTACTTCTGGTATGTTTGACAGTTTTCAAAACGTGTCCACCTGCAACTTTAGATGATGGAATTGTTGCCTTTGTTCAAGACATATTCACAGATTCTATAGAAATTATTATTTAGATTCTAAATTCTAAATAAATTTTTTAAATTAAATTTTAATTAAAATTTTCGTATATTTTTAAACATATATATTTTTATTTTAAAAAAAATAACAAACGAAATATGAACGAAAAAAATTAAATTTTTATTAATAGTGTTTAATAAATACAATTTTAATCAAAAACAAAATAAAAAACAAAAAATTTAAAAATTACAAATATATATATCTATATTGTCTAATTGAACAATTTTTTTATTTTTATTTTCTTTCCATGCAATAATTTTAATTCTCCTGCCAAAAAAAAAATAGAAAAAAAAAAAAACCCATTTTTCATTTTAAATGCCTAAAAAATAAAAAAAAAATCTTAATTTTTCTCCTAAAAATCTTAAAAATTTGTGTTTTTTTTCCTTTTAGTCCTATATATATATATATATATATATAAGTGTTTTTTATGTGGTTTTTCCCGTAAAAACACAAAATTTTCCCAAATTCATATGTAAATAGTCGAGATAGAAACAAAACTAACCTTTAAAATGCGTAAAACTCTCATTGAATGTAAAACTCTCGTTGAATGTGCTATCTATGACAATGCAGCTCCTTCGCAACTCCTCCACAAAATCACTCCAAATGTTTTAACAAGACCTAGAAGACTTGATGGGATGTGATGAATAGAAACGATGAATTTTATTATATAGCAATGATTGTGGGAATGATTTATCGTTCCCTGAATGTGGGATTAAACTTTAAATTAAAATATATATATATAGTTAATATTATCGCTTTAAGTTAGTTTTAATTCATTATGGGATAAAAGAAAATATTAATTATAAAAATTAATTTAATTACATAATCAATGTTAAATAACTTAAATAGAAAAATTATTTTGAGTTTCTACCAATATTTTGAATAGAAACTAGGGTGAAATTTTCCAAAACCAAAAGTTTAGTAATATGTTTTCAAGTAAATTATAGATGAAAATTTTGGAGGGAAATATTTAAAAACGAAATTTTTGGAGGGAAAATTTTCAGCGAAAGTTTTTGGGGCAAACTTTGGAGGGAAAATTTTCAGTGAAAAATTTGGGGTAAAAACTTTAGAGGGAAATTCTCAATCTCTAATTTATATATTGTCATTGGGAGAGAGTGCATTTGTATCATTCGACATCTTCTGGTTGAAGGTCATGGATTCTTCTGATAGTGAAGTTTTTCTTTCTTCAGCATCGACATCTTCGTCATGCAACAACTCTATTCATTTTGACGAATGTAATAGGAATTATTTCACCATGAATAGAGAGATACATTTTCCACTTGGTCTTAATCCTAAGGATGATGAGAGCAACATTGATGAATGGAAACAAAAAGAATTTCTTGTGAATAGAGAGTCAATTTTTCCACTTCCTCCTAATCCTAAGAATTATGAGAGCACCATTGATGAAGGGGGGGATGAAGAATTTTCAGAATCAAAGTTTCCACATAGTCCCAATCCTAAGGATTATGAGAGCAGCACTGATGAAGGGGGTGATGAATAATTTCCTGAGTTAAAGTTTCATTTCCTCTTAATCATAAGGATTAGGAGAGCACCACTCATGAAGGGGGGATAAAGAATTTGTAGAGACAAAGCTTCCACTTCCTCCTAATCCTAAGGATTATGAGAGTGGCACTGATGAAGAGGGGGACGAAGAATTTACAAATTCAAATTTTCCACATAGTCCTAATCCTAAGGATTATGAGAGAAGCACTGATGAAGGGGGGGATGAAGAATTTGCAAAGTCATGTTTCCACATAGTAATAATCCTAAGGATTATGAGAGCAACATTGATGAAGGGGGGGATGAAGAATTTTCAAAGTCAAAGTTTCCACATATTCCTAATCCTAAGGATTATGAGAGCAGCACTGATGAAAGTGGGGATGAAGAATTTGCATAGACATAGTTTCCATATATTCCTAATCCTAAGGATTATGAGAGCACCAGTGATAATGGGGGGATGAAGAATTTGCAGAGTCAAAGTTTCCACATATTCCTAATCATAAGGATTATGAGAGCACCATTGATGAAGGGGAGGGCGAGAATGAACAATTTCCAGTAAATAGAGATTCAAAGTTTCCACTTAGTCTTAATCTTAACGACTATGAGAGCACCATTGACGCAGGGGAGAATGAAGAATTTCCATTAAATAGAAATTCAAAGTTTCCACTTGTTCCTAATCCTAAGGATTATGAAACAACCATTGATGAAGGGGAGGATGAAGAATTTCGTGCAAATGATAATTTGACTATGAATAGAGAGTCATATTTTCCACTTAGTCATAATCCTAAGGATGCGAGCACTAGTGATGAAGGGGAGGATGAAGAGTTTCTTGCAAATGATAATTTTAGATGCACAAATGTCAATAATGCATTTTCTCTAAGTGAGTGTTTCAAAGGTAGTCATTGTGATGATGAATAGAGTCCTCCAAGGAAGGTTTTCAAAAGCGGGGATGAATATGGTGAAGAATTTCGTCTAAGTCAAGATTTCAAAAGCACAGATGTTCGTAGTGAAGAATTTCCTTCATGTGAGGATGGTAATGAATATTTTCCAAGCAATGATGGTGATGAATTTTCTAACTATCTTCGTCAATATAATATTCCTCCTATTGATGATGAAAATGCTTCTGCAGATAATAATGAAATGAGGGAGACGTTGCAAGTTGTTGACACCTAATCGTGGGGATTGGGTGAACAACTGTAAATAGTGTAAATAAATAATAGAGAAAATGGAGAGTCATTGGGAGATGAAACTCAACAGTCATTCCCTCATGTATATCATAGTGAACAACCTAAATGAATAATAATAATCTCATTTGAGGAGTTACCTCTTGGCCTGACATGGTATCAGAGCCATCGCCATTCTTTGGCTTCCCTCTCTGCCTTGTAACTCCCAGTCTGTCATATCTGCCATTATTCTATCTGTCCTCTTGCCATATTACTTCTCTGTGTCGAATTAATTAGACGTTGTATTATTATGAGTGTACTCTGACATTCTTGTCACTGCAGTTCGCCTCCTTCCATTGCGCATACCATTCCAACGTTGCCTATAATTTGCTTGGCCCTCCACCTTCCCTTTGTACATGCATGCCTGCCTTCTCACAGAGACCTCCAAAATCTTTACCTCCTCTCAAACGCACCCTTCTCATGGTCTTGTTACTCGACAGTTTCGTCATTGAAGGTTGTCTTCCCTCCAGTTGTAAGTTTCTTGTGAAGTGAACCCTGTGAGATACCCATGGTTTCATAATCGACCGGAAACTCTGTAGATCAGAGACTATGCATTGAATGAGCTCAAATTTGCCTAGCAGATTGTTGTCTTTTGTTTGTGCACGCTTCCCCTCTTACACTTAGATCAGCACTCTAGACTGGTTATCCGCATAGGTGGAGAATATATGCTCTTTCTTCGTCGGAATTGTGGTGTTTCTTGGGAGGCATTATGACGGTTTTGACTTCCAGGCTAAGTGGCATGACGTTGAGCAACAGCAAGCCCTGAATGGGACTGTGCATAAACTAGGGTTTGGCTCACATTTGAGATCTGTGGGGAACCTCAAGAACTCTAGGCTAACGACTATCCAAATCAGCACATATGCTCTCATCTCTGAAGTTGCAGTGAAGGCTTGGCGGAAGGCTTTGAGAGGGGCTACGAAATGCTTGATGGGGAGGCACATAGTGTAGCCAGCTCGCCTACGCAAGTAGATTCTGTGAGGAGAAGGGAGGATCTTGATTTTTCATAGCTGAATAAGGGGTTTTGTTTGGATGTGTTCAGTTTGACTAACTCTGCTACCAACCACAGGCAACACGCAAAGGATGCATTTCCTTTTAGTTAGCATTTCTGGTTCTCTCCTCTGTATATATAAATATACTTTCTTCACAGGAGTTCAAAGTTTGAATCCAATAAGGCTCTGCAACGAAAGCCGCTTTCCATGTTTTGGTATGAAACTTTTTTTGTAAGGTTTTAAAACGTTCATCACTGCGTCTTTGTTGATCCTCTATTATAAATATCAGATTGCATTTTTTTCACCAAAACTGCATTTTTTTTCTAGTAGAAGTATATTTTTTACAGTACACAAATTTTTAAAATGCATTCATTAATATCTATTGTGGGAGTGGTCCTCAATGGGAAGGAAAATTATCCTGAGTGGTCTCGGAAAATCAAACACACTCTCATTTTTAATGAGCTGTGGAAAGGAGTGTGTGTTGGAGAAGGAGACAAAGAACCAGAACAGCGTACCAAAGACAAGGAATTCGCCATTTGGGAAAATAAGAACAGCAAGGTTTATGCATTGATTGCAGCATCAATAAATGAAGAGGTGAGTCACCATATTTCGCCATTTTCAAATGCTTTCAATTGCTTACAAAAACTAAAGGAAATCTATGACTCACACTCTACACTTGAGGTTGTTCAACTCATGATTAAATTATTCAGCCTTGAATTACAAAATGATGATCTTCTTGCTCTTGCATCAGAATTAAAATCTATTATGCATGATATCAAAGTCACTAATGTTGAACTGGACATTCCCCTGATAGCTTTTGTCAAGGCACTTTATTCCACTTACTCAAATTATCTTGAGTCATTGCAAGCAAGTGGAAACCTCAAAGATATTACCTTTGACTCCCTTGTGAAAAAAATTGCTGAAAGAGAGAAAGATTTTGGGAAGAAGAAAGCTCCTCAATCTTCTGAAGAGGTTTTGTGTCTTGCACATAGAAAGAAGAATCTTGCTCAAGATTCTCCCAGAGGAAGAGCTGGTCGAAGAGGAAGAGGAAGAAGAAATTTCAGAGGTAGGGGGGCAGACACTCTCAAGGAGAAAAGTTAGATTTACATTACATACATTGCAAAAGAGATGGATCACATGATGCATCTACATGCGAGGTAGGGGGGCAGACACTCTCAAGGAGAAAAGTTAGATTTACATTACATACATTGCAAAAGAGATGGATCACATGATGCATCTACATGCAAGTTGCCTTGGGACAAAATTGAGTAGGAAAGAAACCAACCCAAAGGTAAAACTAATGACAACGAGAAAGGTAAAGCACCTGAATCCGCTCACTATGTTGTGGCACACTGTAATATTGGAGTAAATGAAGACTTATTTAATTCTTCACTTACTTCTTGGAAAAATGATTGGTTGCTTGATTCAAGAGCAACTTGCCACATGAATTTTAGAAGAGATTTTTTTGAATAATTTATTGACAAAGTTGATGGGGCAGTATACTTTGCAAAGAAATCAAAACTCAAGCCATCGGGGCTTGGCACAATCAAGCTTAAATTTCCTAGTCTTCCAGACTTTCTTCTGCATCATGTTTTATATCTCCCACAACTGAGGAGAAACTTTCTATCCTTGGTCCACATCCGCTAGCAAGGACACTCCATTCACATGTTTAATGGCAAGGTTGAGGTGATAAAAGCATCAAACCACTCACTTTTAATGACGGGGATAGAAGAAGAAAGGCTTCTCAATCCGCAAGGTACCTCTGCTCGTGCACAAAATTTCTCATACAATTCTCATTATGATGAAGGTACATTTCCATCAAGTTTATTATGGCATGCTATATTTGGACATTTGAACTATGACAGCCTCCGCTTGTTGAAGAAAAATGGTGTTACTGGTTTGCCTACAATTCCTAGGAAACTTAAGCAATGTGATGCTTGCATTCTAGGAAAGCATAGCAAACAATGTTTTCATGATTCACATTCCAGAGCACATAGAAAACTTGAACTCATTCATTCAGATTTATGTGGTCCAATGCATGTTCCTTCTGCAAATGGAAATAAATATATGATGACATTTATTGATGATGAAGAGTTTCTTGCAAATGATAATTTTAGAGGCACAAATGTCAATAATGCATTTTCTCTAAGTGAGTGTTTCAAAGGTAGTCGTGGTGATGATGAATTGAGTCCTCCAAGGGAGGTTTTCAAAAGAAGGGATGAAGATGGTGAAGAATTTCGTCTGAGTCAAGATTTCAAAAGCATAGATGTTGGTAGTGAAGAATTTCCTTCATGTGAGGATGGTAATGAATATTTTCCAAGCAATTATGGTGATGAATTTTCTAACTATCTTCGTCAATATAATATTCCTCCTACTGATGATGAAAATGCTTCTGCAGATAATAATGAAATGAGGGAGACGTTGCAAGAAAATATTGTATCTAGGAGTAGGAGTAGGCCTTTTCATATCAATCCAAAATATTCCAGTTATACAAGGGATAGGACAGAATATCTCACAAGTAGAAGTTCTGTCGGTGATCTGATTTCAAGTGAATGTTGTCGAAAATATTGCTTGAAACATATGGATTTCAAGTTTGCTTTGGAGCAAAGGAAGAAATATTTGTCAATGAATAAAAGCATGCAAAATTCATTTTTAGTGGGTTGCATGCAATCTACACTAGCATGTTATGATTATCATATTGCGAATGTATTGATCTATAGAAAGGATTTCAAAATGGTGCATTCAGTTGGTAATTTTCATTTGTCCAGAATCCAAGAAATACTGGAAAAAGACCCTACATACTATTCAGAAGTACGTTATAAAAGAGAGATTGGACCATCAACAATTACTACAATGTCATGGATGAAAGACTTCTTTTCAAAGCATGGAGAGTGTATTCCAAATAAAGGCACAATACATATTCCAGATAATTTCTCAAGACAAGAAATCTACAACTTATACAGAGAATATGTAGAAGGTGCTGAAGGAGATGGTATTTTTATCACATATTCATATTTTACAAAGATATGGAGGAACGAATTCAACAATGTTCGTATTCCTAAGAAGATAAGGATGGGGATTTGCAGTACATGTGCTTCTCTTAAATCAGAAAGAGATAAATTTCAAGGGGCAGAAAGAGGTATGCATTCATAACATTATTTTTAAAAATTGGATAGTTATTAACTATGAAAATTTATTTATTAATATATTTCTTTTATTTTATGTGTCCATTGTCAAAGCACTTCAAGAGCATCGGAATCAACAAACAAGTGAAAGACAAAAATTATAGAAACATAGAAAAAGGTGTTCTGATAATCCAAATAAATATTTGTGTTTGATAATTGATGGTATGGACCAAAAGAAAACACTTCTGCCACATTTTGTCCACACACCAAAAAATTTACAGAAAGAAAAATTTATTCAGTTTCACTTGGTTGGTTGTATGGTCTTTAACGGGAACATGTTGCCAAGGGTTTACTTCACACCTCCAAATATTCATAATGATGCAAACCTTACCATAACTATAATCCATGATGTGCTTTCTCATTGATCTGGTATTCTTCCTGAAGTTTTGTATTTGCAATTGAACAACACAAGCCGTGACAATAAAAATCAAGTTCTTTTTGGATATCTAAACATGCTTGTTCAATTGGGAATTTTAAAAAAAAGTAAAGGTTGGTTTCCTTCTTGTTGGGAACACTCATGACCATATTGATCAGATGTTTAGTCATTTTTCAGTAACATTGAGGAGGAATAATGTTGGGAGCCTTCCATCATTAATTGAATGTATTAAGAAAGCATATATTCCAAAGCTTGTTTTTCTTGTGCTAGAGGAAACTATTGACATGCAAAGGTTTATTTTGGGATCGCATGGTGAGGAGAAATGCATTGAACAACTTATATGGGGCAAGAAGTATTCAACTGTTGTCGAATGGGGGTCATCAACACATTTAGCATTTTTGAAGTCCATTCCAGATCATCCAATATTTGCATCAAATATAATATTATTATAATTAGTTGTTGAACTCAATAATGCACGAAGGCATAAGAGAGAGATAAATTATTCTAAATGTCTGGAAGAAATAAAAAAATGTATTAGAGATACATATGATTATGTTGATGTTGTTGATTCAGTTTGGTGGAAGTCGTTTTTCAATGATCAAAGTGATATGATCTCAATATTAGGAAATGAATATACACTTTTGAAGACTCCATTTATTTGGCCTCAAAATATGCCAAATGAAGAGGAGGAAAGACACATTGTTGAACAACAACAATCTCAAGGCATTATTAATTCTCAACAGGAAGAGGAAAGAGAAATATATATTGGTTCTAGAAGATCGCGTGCACAACGTGAAGCCATGGAAGACCTTTGCAAGGGTTCCATGCAAGATGTTAAGGAGGGTTGCATGATATAAGTATTAGCGAATGGAGATCCACTTGGCTATCCATTTTGGGTTACGAAGGTTATAAAAGTCATTAAAGAAAATGAAGATATTACAGTTGTTGAGGTACATTGGTATGCCACAAATACCCACCCATTTAATGGTGTGTACAAGCTAGAGATGGTAGTTGATAAACAAATTCGTAGAAAGAGAAAAAGAAAGGGTACAACTATAAATCGTAGCTGCACAGACCTATTAAAATGGGAGGATTTTGATATACTTGTCTATGACTTCAATTTAACAAAGAGAGGAAATATTTGTTTCAAGACCATAGATATTTTGAAGAAGTTGCTACCAGAAGGAACAATGTTGAGATGGGCATCTGTTGAACCTAGTCATAGATCTAGAAGACTTTTTGAAACCTAAAATGGTGGGCATGCATGTTGACTCAGATGGAGCTCTAGTGGATTAAAGAGAAGAATATGGGTCATCTTCATCTGCATCCAGTCATTCATTTGAAGATGTAGATTATGATGGTGTGCCAGATCCTATGGATGATTTTGAATAAATGTCTAAGACATTTTATGTAAATGAAGTTTGCATGGTAACTTGAAAAAAATATTTTGACTTCCATGATCTTACTTGAATTTATGAGTCATTTCTATTTTTGTTGGCTTTAATGTTTTAATTAAAAGATATTCATGTCTTTAGAGATGTTTGCATGGTTACTTCAAATAAATATTTTTGACTTCCATATGATTTACATGAAGTTATGGGTCATTTCTATGTTTTTGGATTATATGCTTTAATGTATGTGATATTCAATCTACGAAAGTTGATATTTTGATTAAAAGTAAATAAATATTAGAAATTAATGTTGATTTTTTAAATTATACAATGATATTGTCATGATATTATTTATTGTTATCATTTGGTATAAGATAGTTTTAAAATTGATGAAATTTAATGTCTCATTAAAAAGAACACTTCATTTTGATGGTTGATTTTTAGGTTTTTCTTACAATAGGATAAGTTGTCTTAGGCTAAAATTTGAAAAGAGCTATAGTTTTATCCTTTGAAATAAAAACTACTCTTGGAATAATGAATCTTTCATTTACTTGTTCATTTTTAAAAATTGTTTTAGTCATATTATTTGTCCATAATTTCATGGTTGAAATGTGTTACAAACTGAAGGTTTTTAATTACAAGATTGAAAATTTGTCAAAATGTTAAGGTGTTTCTGAATTATGATATTTTATCTTTAATGTTATGGTTGAAAACAATTACAATTTCAAGGTTTTTTAGAGTCAATATATTTTATCTTTAACTCCATTGCTAAAAATTACTCTCGGAATAATGAATCTTTCATTTACTTGTTCATTTTTCAAAAATTTTTGTCATATAATTTGTCCATAATTTCATGGTTGAAATGTGTTACAAACTGAAGGTTTTTAATTACAAGGTTGTAAATTTGTCAAAATGTTAAGGTGTTTTTGAATTATGATATTTTATCTTTAATGCTATGGTTGGAAACAATTACAATTTCAAGGTTTTTTAGAGTCAAAATATTTTATCTTTAACAACATGGATGGAAATAGTTGGAATTATCAAAATTCAAAACATGATATTTTATCTTTAACATCATGTTCGAGAATTGTTGGAATTATACAGTGTTTCAAAGTCCGAATATTTTATCTTTAACAACATGGATGGAAGTAGTTGGAATTATCAAGATTCGAGACATGATATTTTATCTTTAACATCATGTCCGAGAATTGTTGGAATTTTACAGTTTTTCAAAGTCCGAATACTTTCTCTTTAAATCCATTGCTAAAAAATGTCAAAATTGTAACCCAATTTATTTTTGTTATTCCAGAATAAACAATTTTTTAAGGGTGTTTTTTTCATCCATTTAAAAAACAAATGGTTTCGCTTCCATTTAAAAAAATGTTGAAAATTTACCCTAAAAAAAACATCGTTCTCGAATAAACAATTTTCATTTTTGGGTTTTTTTTCATGTTTTTTTGGGGTTTTGGGCTCGAGTGCCTGTTTTGAGGTAATAGTTCTCGTTTCATCCGTAACAATATTAAATACTTGGAGAATTAAGCCCATGCTTTAAATAAATATTTTTCTTTTACAAAAAATTACTTCCCTTTCTTTTGACAAGTACAATAATAGTTACATCATATCATGAGCCAAATACAATTATGAAGAACAATAGTGGTTAAATTCTTCAACAAGTCCCAGACCGATAGCAGTTACATTCTTCAACAAGTTCCATAACCGTTTCGTTGAAAAAAAATTCTAATCAAACAAAAAACCACAATATGTAAAGGAAATGAGGGAAATGAGAGAACAATATGGAAGGGCACCCAAATTTATTTTGATTTGTTTAAATTGTTCTTGAAGCAAATAAGATGTAATCATCTGATGAACAAATCAATGAGTACTCTACCATTAGAGTTTTAGATTGAGACAAATACACCAAGCCCTAGAAACAAATCCCCATAATAAATTTCCAAACTAAATATATTGTTTAGATATTTAGATAATAGAGAGAGATAGAGAATGAAAAGGAGATAGGCAAAAAACCAATGTTGTTGAATCCTTCAACCCAAAGAAAATAGATCTATTACGATGAATTGACATTAGAGGAAATTTCAACCTAAAAGTGGCCTCCTAAGGAAAAATAATAAAATAAGAGTTATGGATTTTGGATGGAAAAGAAGAAAACTATTTTTTTATTATATTTTTGGCTTATGTCCTTATAGGTTTACTCAAATTTCAAGTGTAGACACTCGAACGTTGAATTAAATTGTGTATCTAATGAGTACCCATTATGCATACTTTTGAGAAGACCCACATTGATAAAAATTGAAGATACATTAAAAATGTGTGTCTAACATGCTTTTTTAATGTATCTTTTATTAATGTGGGTCTTCTAAAAAATATGCATAATGGGTACTCATTGGATGCAAGATTTAATTCATCATCCAACCAGTTTCTACACTTCAAATTTGAGTAAACCTATAAGGAGATAAGTCAAAAATACAATTTAAAAAAGTAATTTTTCTATTTTTCCTCTAAACTATTTACATGTACCATTTTTCTAAACTTAAAGGATTTTGATTGGTTTACATATTATATACATGAAAATTTCATGGGAACTTGTATGAAGAAATTTTCTCTAATGATTGTATCTTCAAAATTTTGGTAGCATATCTATTAGTAATAAAACAATAATGCGAGAGAAATAAATGAATCATCAAAACACATAACGGGTTAACATAATATGGACACCACAATTTTTACCCTAGAAACCCTTATCAGAAAACCATATTATAATTATAGATTTATATTCTTGGCCCAAAGGAAAATTTATAATGGAGTCCTTAAGCCTTTAAATAGGCTACATTAAAAGAATGCCATGGGAAAAACCATGGATTATCAAAACTAGAGCCCAAAAAATTCCAATACTAAATTGACGCTATTATTGATATAAGTTTAACTGAATTACCCTAGCAATCCTCCCCTTAAACTTAACTTGGGAGATTAAAATAATCTCAATCTTACTGTTGAAGTCCACATAAAAAATTTATTATCCATCAAAACACATGGGCAACCAACCATTGTATCTTCTATTGCTCTAGGATACATTTCTCATAAATGGACCATTAACCATTTCATTATAGATTTTAACCTTCTAAATAATTTATCTGCACACATATTCTTAAAACAAAAAAATATATAAGAAAGAGAACATAAAACAAATATACACAAAAAATTTTGCCTAGATTTCAAAACCAGGACTACCAGATTGATTTTTCATTATATTCCTTTCAATGTTACAATACATATATACATGTCGAAGCATTTATAAACCCCAATCCACCAATCCTCAATTAAAACATAATTGTAATTCCCTTGACCAGATCTACAAAATACCATGGGCATAAAATCTTCATGCCCAAAACCATGTGCAAAAACCATGCATAAAGACATGGGTAGGTCCACCCACCATTTTTGGATCTGCTCCCCATCATTAGGTCCACCCAACTATTATTAGGTTCGCATAAAAAAAATAAAATCGAGGGCACTGCGTTGGACCCCATGATGCGTGGAAAGAATATAATGCACACCAAACATTCTCCCGCTTGTTGTTTTATTTCCACCAAGGGGGGCACATGGGAGATTAGTCATTGGTTTAGGCCGCAATGCTCATTGTTTCATTACACCAAGAAAACTTCTCAGTGCTCACAGACTCTGTCAATGCATCTACAAAATTCTTCAAAGTGTCCACCTTTACCAGTAACACCTTTTTATCTTCAACCATATCCCTCACAAAGTGATACTGAACATTAATGTGCTTTATCTTCGAATGATAAGCAAGGTTCTTTCCAAGAAAATTTCACTTTGGTTGTCACAGTCTATCCTTATAGCTTGTTATACCAACCCCATGTTTGAACACAGTCTCTACAACCAAATTGCTTCCTTGCTTGCATGAGTGGAAGCCATGTATTCAACCATTGTAGTTGAAAGTTCCACTATAGACTCTTTCTTGCTCATTGAACTGCATGCTCCTCCAAATAGGTTAAACAAAAACCCACTTGCAAATCTTCTCCTATCTAGATCTCCAACCCAATCTGCATCAACAAAGCTACAGATGTCCAAAAATATTTCCAATCTTGGTCTTCCTTGTTAGCACAGATCATAATCACTAGTGCCATGAAAATATCTAAAAACTCGCTTCATTGTTGTCCAATGATCCTTCCCTGGTTTTGACATAAACCTGTTTAATAATCCCACTGCATGTGCAATGTCTAGTCTAATGCAAACCATCGCATGCATAAAGCTACCAACTGCACTCACATATGGAACATGTGACATGTCATATTCCACTTCTTATGTCTTGGGACACGGTTCAATAGATAACTTTACACCTACTGGAATAGGAACCTTGACTGGTTTACTATCCTACATATTAAACCTCTACAATATTGTCTTGACATACTTTTTATGGTTTAACCAGAGCTTACTCTTTTCCCGATCTCATTTAATTTCTATGCCCAAAGTATTGTTTGCATCACCAAGATCCTTCATGTCAAATTTGGAGGACAATTGGATCTTCAAATCCTAAATAGTTTCTGTGTCATTTCCAATCAACAACATATCATCCACATACAAGATGAAATAAAAAACATGGCCACCAAGTAATTTAAAATACACATAGTGATCCACTTTGTTTCTTGTGACGCCAAGTCCATGTATATATGTATCAAATTTTTTATACCACATCATTAGTAACTACTTTAACCCATACAAAGAATTTTTTACCCTGCATACCAGTTATTTCTTACCCTTCACTGTAAATCCTTCTGGTTGCTTCATGTAGATGTCTTCTTCTAGATCCCCTTGAAGAAATGTTGTCTTCACATCCATCTATTTTACCTCAGAATCAAAAGTAGAAATAACAAATAAAATTAATCTAATAGAAGATAACGTGGCAACAGGAGAAAAAATATCACCAAATTCAATTCCCGACACCTTGGATAACCTTTTGCTACCAATCAAGCTATACATTTCTCCACCTTTGCCTTTTGCATCCATCTTGTTCTTAAACACCCATTTGATACCAATGGGTTTCCTTTGAGCAGACAAATCCACCAGATCCCAAGCCTCGTTTTTTTCAAGGATGCCATTCGTTCAACCATGGCCTCCTTCCAAAGTTTGCCATCCTTTGAATCCACTACCTCCTTGATAGTTTTGGTATCATCATTAGTAATAGTTAAACAAAAATTTGAACAGAAATCAGATGAACTATACATCTTTGGATGCCTTCTTTTCTCAAAATTGGAGTGTGTGACTCTTCCTCTTCTGATTCTTGTTTTTTTGTAGAGTCTGATTCTTCCTCCTTCAACTCAAACTCTATCTTCTCAGGTTCCTTTTTATAGGAATTCATGTTTAATAACATATTTCACCTATCTAAACACCACATCTCGGTTGTACACAACCTTCCTTATTTCTGGGTTCCAAATTTTATGAACTTTTAAACAATCCTTATACCCAATAAATATGCAACTTTCAGGTTTACTATCCAACTTGGTTCTTTTCTCCTTTGAACATGTACATATGCATCACAACCAAATACCCTTAGATGTGAAAGAGATGGTTTCTTACAAGTCCATACCTTATGTGGAGTCTTATCCTCCATCTTTGATGAAGGTGATTTATTAAATAGCTAACATGCGGTATCCACTGCCTTTGCCCAGAATTCCCACCCTCATCCAGCACCACTAAGAATGCTTCTTGCCTTTTCCATTAATGTCTTATTCATTCTCTTTGCAACTCTATTTTTCTTAGGTGTGTATGGAGTAGTCTTCTACCGTGCTATACCACACTTCTTACAGAACTCTTCAAATTTATTCTGGAAAAACTCTCCACCATTATCACTCTTCAACACCTTAATCTTCTTCTCAGTCTAATTTTTGAACGAAGCCTTAAATTACTTAAAATTGTCTATGTATTCCTAGAGAAGTCATCTATATATGAGACATATTACATAGATTCACCCAAAGATGGAACCGACATAGGTCCAAACACATCACTGTGCACAAGCTCTAATATCCATTTCGTCCTCTTAGCACTAGAGGGGAAACTCACTCGATTCCGCTTCCCATATACACAATGTTCACAGAAATTGAAATCCAAAGAGAAATTAGACAAACCTTCTACCATACCATTACCATGCAGTATTTGAAGGATCTTCTCTCCAATATGTCCAATTATTTGATGCCATAACATGGTATTTTATCCAGAGACCATTTGATTTCCAGCTCCACTTTCAAGAACCACATAAATGTTGAACCCATCAATAAAAATGCTACCGAGAAGCTTGTGCAGAGTTCCAATCTAATCTCCTCGCATTAATACCAATTCTACTCAAACCATCTTGTAGGTATCTTTCTCAAAAACTATTTTTACACATTCATCATCCATATTGCTTACATAAATCAGATTTTTTGCTAATGTAGGAATGGAGAAGACCAAGAAGTGTTCTAATCTTTCCACCTTGGAACTTCAGCTTGAATTTTCCACATTGATCCAGAATTATGAAGGAACGCAAAAAAATACAAATATAAACATAAAAACTGAGATACAACAGAAATAAAACTTCATTTCATTAATATCAAAGAACTGAAATATGCTTACATATAGAATGGAAATAAACTAGCTCGGGCAATGGTAGCTTATCTCTGAGAAGAGATGTGGTGGCTGCATGCCTCTGAACTGTGTTACAGTGAGGCTCATAGGCCTTTTTATTATTGAACAAAAAATGAAAACCCTAACCCCAAGAGATGAAACGCCAAGAGTTTGTGGGCCCCATTGGGGTTAGTTGGGCAACCAACTTCTCGAGGTCGTAACTTGGTCATATGATCTCCATTTGGCACGCACGATACCTTGTTGGAAATATCTCTTTGAGTATTACGATATTTTCCAAAGGTCCCTTCCTATGGCTATAGGCTTGTTGCAGACCTCAAAAAAACAGCGTTTAGGGGGTCAAAACATCTCTAGAAGTGAAGGACCAGAAAAACTACTAAAAATAGTAAATGTTGCTATAATCAAGGAAACATATGAAACTGACTAGTGGTCTAGGTGGAATAGATGGGTGGCCACCAATATCCACCTAGATCATTCCTCCCCCCTTAGGAAGCAAAGGTCCCCATTGCATGTAAATCCTCCATGAGGCGAGCAAATTTATGTTGAACATAGTCCCTAGTGAACCACTTGCCCTCGTGAAGGAGTTGGCCTGCTTTGACAAGTTGTAATAGTTGGATCCTCTACTATCGAGTGTTCTTGATCTGTGTGTCCATGATCCTATCATTTGTGATCTGCTCGATGCAGCTTGGGTTGAGCTTTGTTGGTGTCAACTGCTCAACAATGTCGGATGTGTCCAACAATGGAGGAAATTATGGTCGCAACCAGTCCATATTGAATACTGGGTGCAGACCAAGGAACAATGGAAAACTAAGCTCGAAGGCATTGTCCCCTACAACCTTGGTGATGGTGTATGACCTATATCAGAGCGATCAAAGATTGCGGTGGGGCACAACGAGGCACTCCTTCTACAGATATAACCAAACTGTGTTGCCAACCTAGAACTTATGTGGCACTCAATGTTAATCATGACGTTACTTATACTTAGCATTGGCTCTGTCCAATATGTCAGGGACCTGCTAGTGAATGTAATGAATGCACTCAATGAAGTTGTTAGCCTGGTCAGCTTCGAACTAGACATGAGCTGAATCTTCTTGAGTAGTTGCAAATGGTATGGCTAGATCAATGGGACATAGTGGTTGGAATCTCAACCCCACTTGAAAGGGGTTATGGCTAGTTGAGTTGTGGAGAGCTCTGTTGTAGTTCTGTTGGACATAGGGAAGGCTTTCATCACATGTGTGTGGATGCTTCGAGTTGTACATGCACAAAATGTGCACAATCGTCCTCTTGACGACCTTTGTTTGGCCATCAATTTGGGGGTGGAAGGTCATGGACTTAGTGAGCTTGATATCAAGCATCGACCAAAGACTTGACCAAAATGTACTCAAGAACCTGTTGTCCCGATATGAGATAATGGATGGTGGGATTCAAAAATGTACCCACACTTGTTCAAAGAAGAGCTTAGCAGTGTCTTCTATGGTGCTACTCTTCTTGCAGGCCACCAGAATGACCATGTTAGAGAATCTGTTGACAACCACAAACACGCAGTAGTGCCATGCTTGGTAGAAGGAAGGCACAACATGTAATCCATGTAGATGGATTCCCAAGGCCAACTAGGAGTATGCAGAGAAGTACATAGGCATATCTTCTTTATTGTTGGTTTGGCAATGGCATAGGTAATGTATGATATGATGTACTTCCCAACATCCTCTTGAAGGTCCAGCCAATAAAAATACTTTTGCAGCACTACCACTATTTTCTCCACTCTGAAATGTCTAGTGACCCGAATGGAGCACGCCTCCCAAATCATCTTGGCACATTCACTTGTAGGAAAACAGAGGTGTCCCAGGTGGCATAACAATGCGCCCTGGAGGTGAAAATTTGGAAATTTATTGCATTACAAGAGAATTTGACATGTGTTATTGAATTTTGGATCGCTCTTGTAAAGATGCGGCCACCACAAATTCTCGTGTCCACAAGATTCGATCACAGTGGTCAACACCATAACCGGTGGTCGACTGAGATAGTGTGCAACATTATCCGTGCTTCCCTTCTTGTACTTTATGTTCAAATTGAATTATTGAAGATATGTCGACCATTTCTAATGGCGATCATTCTACAACTTCCCTTGTGTCTATATGAACTGCAAGGGTTGGTGGTCTGTGTGAATGAGTGTTTCCTTCCCTAGAATGTAATTCTTCCATTGTCGGCAATCCTGCATAATAGAATAAATCTCTTTGTCATAAGTGGGATAATTTTAGACTGTATTTGAAAGTGTTTCACTGTGATATGCCACTGGATGCCCCTACTGGGTAAGAACTACACAAATATCATAGTCAGAGGTGTATGTATCAATTTCAAATGGTTGTTGCAAGTCTGGTAATGTGAGCACTGGTGCATAGCAGAGGCGATGCTTCAACTCGAAAAAAGTCTTCTGTTGGGATTCATACCAAAGGAAATTTGATTTTGCTCCGCCCTTGGTGACTTGACTCAAAGGCCAAGTTATATGAGATAATCCCAACATGAATCCGCAATAGAAATTAGCAAGACCCAAAAAGCTTTGGAGCTCTATTAGAATGGTTAGGATTGGCCAATCTCAAATAACGTGTATCTTGGTTAGGTCGACATGCACACCTCGCTCATTGATGATGTACCCTAGATATTAAACCTGAGTCATACCAAAAGTGCATTTATGCAAATTGTCACACAATTTGTGTTGTCACAGGTTTTGGAGGACCTGTCAGATATGATGTGTGTGCTCTTCCCAACTCCGGCTAAAGATTAGAATGTCGTCCTAGTACACTACCAAAAAAAAGTTAGTAAAGGACCACAAGATGTCGTCCATCAGCCGCATGAAGGTTACGGGGGAATTTGTCAACCCGAAAGGCATAACCAACCATTCGGAAAGGCCTCCTTAGATTTGAAGGCAGTCTTCCACACATCATAGGGTTCAATTTGTACCTAGTGATACCCAGACTTCAACTCAATCTTGCTGAAATATTTGCCCCGCTTGAGCTAGTTTAGAATGTCATAAATCTGTGGGATTGGATACCTTTTTCGAACAATGATCTTATTCATCACCTGATATTCAATACAAAGTCTCTAGCTGTCATCTTTCTTTTGTACCAACATGATCGGGATCCCACATGGTGATGAAATTGGACTTATGTTCCCTTTCTAGAACAACTCCTGAATCTACCTCTTAATTTCATCATTCTCCAAAACAAAGCATCGGTAGATCAGTCACGTTGATGGAGTGCTTGACCTGACAATATAGGGGTACCCCTATGAGTGAGGTGAAGATCTCCCTATACTCTTCCACAACCTTTTCCATCTATTGCTACCATGTGCAGGAGCCCTGTCTGGAAGTTGTGGATGTGGCCACAATTTTCTTCTTTCCTTGGGGGCGAATCATAAGGAAGACAATTTTCTTGGTCTAGTAAATGATCTTACTTCATTTCTTTTCAAAGATCAAAGACATGGCGGTAGGCGATGCAACCTCTGGTATCCTATATAACTTATTACCTAAATAAATAATGACAGTGCAAGGCTTAGACTCATACACAACATGTCACTTCCACAAGTATGGTTGGCCTAATAATACATCAAAAACTTCAAGAGGAGCAACATCTCACGATACTTCATCTGTGAAGGGATTGATGTTGTAGGGAAGGCGACACTGTTGGCTGACATAGAGATCTCGCCCTTGGTGAAGCCACCCGATGGTGTATGACTACGGGTGTGGTGTGGTTGGTAGGACCAACTGCTTCATGGCCTCTACTGAAATGAGGTTCTTTTGGCTTCCATTGTCAATAATGAAATACAACGGAGAACCCTTCACCCACATTTGAGAGTGGAAGAGTCGCTCCCCATCCTCTGGATCTTTGGGTTATATCTTCTGGATCTTGGTGGTGAAAATGGTGGCACTAGGCTCCGCATCAATAATATGCTTCCCTTTGTCATTCCCCTTATCAGTTTCTGACTCAGACTCAGAACATACATCTAATTCCAAAGCCTTCAACTCGGGCACCAGTGACTGCTTGGCTCGACACTCACTTCTATTATGAGTGGGGATCTTATGGAACTCACACCATTTCCATGTGTCCTTCTTTGTCTTCGTGGTGTTTTTCTTTGCTTGTGGCTTCGGCGGGTTGTCTTGGGTCGGACAACCTTGGATTTGTCCTTTGTTCTACGTTTTTGGGGCGCCTTTCCCTTGCTTCAGATTCGCAGATCCAAAGTCTCACTTTTTCTATTTAAATTTCTATTGAATCTTGGTAGTGTATCAATAGGTGATGCCAAGAAAGGAGATGTCCAGGAACTCCATCTCATCCTAGATGTACTTGTGTAGAAAGTTGCGGTACTTGAGTACCAAATTCCGCTAAGAATCCTTGATACCTAGCTTCGTGTGAAAGGTATGAAAAATATTTGTGAACTCCAGCACATCTTGGTCCCATCCCTACCACATCGTGGTCCACTCTATATATTTATCTTCATATCTCTCGATAGGGTAATATTGTTCCTTGATGGCGTCTTGGAAATAATTCCAAGTGGGTGTGGCTGAAAATAGTAAGGATTCCCTCTCATCCTTTTGTTCATAGTAGGTTTCCCACCAGTCCTTGACCTGGGGGACAACTTTGAGGAAAAGTCATGAACCAAAAAAATATCCTTCCAACATATTTAACCATCTATCTATGATGTCTGCATCTATCTTTCCTTCAAATATGGGAATGTCAAAGTTAAATTGTCCCTTAAAAGGAGTGGATCCTACAAAGTGGCTGCTGGATGAAGATGCCTCACCTGTGGGTAGCGTCGAAGGATCTGGGAAAAGTTATCCATCATCACGTTCCTCTATCGCTCGAGGGATTCCTCGAGCAATATTTTTAAAGTATCTCCTATTCCCTCATCTTTCTTTTCTTCTGCCACAGGAGTTCGTCGGGGTTTGTGAGACTGGTCTTGCAAAGGTTCAATGAGTTCAAGCCCTAACTCCTTATACCCTGACCTCGTTGGGGACATGCAAAGAAAAACAAAGAAAGAGAATACCACTCTGATACCACTCTTCCAAACTTATGCAGGAATGCAACAAAATACAGATATAAACATAAACACATAGATGCAACGGAAACAAAACTTTATTTCATTAATATCAAAGAAATGAAATATGCTTACATACGGGAGAGAAATAAACTAGCTCGTGCGATGGTAGCTTATCTCTGAGAAGAGATGTGGAAACTACATACCTTTGAATTGTGTTACAATGAGGCTCAAGGGCCTTTTTTTATTGAACAACAAAATAAAACCCTAAACAACCAAAACCCTAACCCCAGGAGATGAAACACCAAGAGTTTGTGGGCCTTGTTGGAGTTAGTTGAGCAACCAACTTTCTGGGGTCGTAACTTGGTCATATGATCTCCGTTTTGTGCATACAATACCTCGTTGGAAAGATATATCTGAGTAATACAAGATTTTCCATATAAGACCTAAAACAAACACCATTTATGGGGTCAAAATAGCTCCAAAAATTTACAACCCAAAAAATTTCTAAAAATAGTAAATGTTGTTATAATCAAGGAAACAAACGAAACTGAATGGAGGTCTAAGTTGAATAGGTATGTAGCCACCAATATCGACTTGGATTACACATCCCATGATTCTAGCCTTCTAATCATCCCCAGGAAGACATCGCCACCATAATATTTCTTGTACTCACAGAACCACTCCCTATGGGGAGTGAATTGAGATTATGCACCTGAGTCAATTAACCATGATACCTAGGGATCTACATGTGTACTTAAATAAGAAGCCAAGTACACATCCCCACCTTCATCTGAGGTGGTTTTTCACCTCTGCGGGAGGAGCATCATCAGATCCCCTTCCTTTCTCAAGATTTTTAGATTTACAATCCTTTTTGTAGTGCCCTTCTTTTCCGCATTTCTAGCATAACTTTACAGGTTTTCCTAAAGATTTAGATCTCCCACTTGAGGACTTATTTCTATTTCTATTATGGGACCGTCCTCTTAGAGACAAGGCATTTCCATTTTGGCTCTCCATATTTTTCCGTCTCATCTCCTCTGACAACAAGGATGAGACTATTTCGTCAAACTTCAAGGTAGTTATATTGATAGCTATAGAAACAACCAAACTATCCCATGAATCTAGTAGAGAACAAAACATAATGATGCACTTATATTTGTCTGAAATTTTAATATCAACAAGTAACAACTGACTCACCACAGTATTAAAGACATTCAGATGCTCTGTCATCGAGTCTCCATCCTTGATTCTTAGGTTATACAACTTTTTTCGTAGGAACAGTTTGTTCACCGGATACTTAGATTGATACAAAGTCCCTAACTTGTCTCGCAAAGCCTTTGTTGTACCTACTCATGAAACATTCAACAATAATTAATCTGAGATACACAACAATATTGTGCTCTTTGCCTTCTGATCTAACTTCACCCAATCTTCAGTTGACATTGTCGTTGGTTTAGTACCTAGATCCACTATGATCCACTAATATTTATCCACTAATAGATCCTCCATCTTGAGCTTCCATAGCTCAAAACTCTATCCATTAAGTTTCTTGATCTCTATCTTTCCATTATTAGCCATCTCCTTTCACCACAAGAATCGATCTTATAGATCTCCCACTGTAACAGGGTATACCACAAGCTCGGACAAAACCCCTCAACGGCAAAGGTGTCCCCTTCAAACTGAAACAACTTTTATACCAAATGTAGGGTTTAATCCAATACAAAAATTACCTACACACGAATTTTTAAAACAGAAAGATATACAATGGCAAGAACATAAAACAAACATACACAAATATTTTACCCTAGATCCCAAAGATGGGATTACCAAATTGATTTTTCATTATATTCCTTTTGAAACATTCATAAACTCCAATCCACTAATCCTATATTAGAACATAACTGCAGTTCCCTTGACTAGATCTACAAAATACCACGGGAAGAAAACCATCATGCCAAAAACCATGTGCAAAAACCATGCACAAATCCATGGGTAAGTCTACCCACCATCGTTGGCTATGCCAACTATTATTGGGTTTGGGTAAAAAAAAATTGGGTACTGCGCCGGACTCCATGATGCATGGAAAGAATATACACACACCCAACATTCACATTCCCCCCTCAAGCTAGCATACATGCACACCTTCCACCCTTTTACCTATATAAGTTGTTCATTCCACAACTTGAGACATCCATAACTCCATGTGGCACTACACACCAACAAGTAACCTCAAGCTAGCATACGAGTACACTTACCACCCTTGTACCTATTCAAGTTATCCATTCAACAACTTGAGACATCATGTGTTGTCATGCTACGTGTATTCCTGAACATCAAGTGTTACAACAACCTTGGTTAATACAACTTGTTGATGGCTAGGATTTAAAACTTTGCCCAAAAGACCTTTCGGGTGTTCATACACTACTTTGAATCTCTATCACACACTGGCCCCTTCACCAAGCCTTGGCTACCTCAACTCCGTGTACTTTCTCTTGTCCATGTCACTGTTATCTCTTGTTATATTTCTTGTCCCATCTCATGAGTGGCTTGACACATGCATGCAGTTTAGTGGAGAAGCATGTCTTCCAACTAATAGTTTGAAATTCTTTGAGGAATCACTAGGCACATCATCAGGTCATATATGGTAATTCTAATTAATCTATGTAGATTTTCAAGTAGCCATAACCGCACCGTAGATTTGTTTCACCTCAGCCTCTAATTGGTGCTCTCACTTTGTAGTATCACAACCTCCTTTCCAATTCCAAGTCATTGAAAAACTGCCAATGAAAAATGATGAAGCCCTATTTACATCTTCTCAACTTGCATGATTGGTAGAGTGTAGTCTAATTGATATTCATTTTTTGGGCATTTTTTACTGATCAATTTCTTCATAAATTTGATAGAGATTTTTTAGAATGATAAGTTTGAATTGTGTAATTTGTGAAATATTAGTATTCAAAGATTTTAAAATATTTTTTAAGATGTTGAATCCAAATATACATTTTAAATAAAAATAAATCACAATCTCATCTAAAATTGTATCACTTTATTTTGATAAAAAAACTAAAATATCTTTTGGTTAAAACACTCTTTATAATATTTAAATACTAATCTTGTTTATCACTAATATCATGGTGCTCAAGAAAAAGTGTGAGGCTATGGGCGTGGAGGTTAAAAGACTAACTGCATTTTTTTGTTTTTGCAATTGATAATAATTAGATTTATTATACCAAATTCAAAATAGGATGGCAACGAATTTAAGAATTCCAAGTGCAGGTTAAAATACCAACTATATTTTTTTGTTTTCGCAGTTGATGATAATATTAGATTTATTATACCAAATTCAAAATAGGATGGATGTCAAGGAATTTAAGAATTCCGAGTTTTTGTATTATAGGATGTCAAGGAATTTAAGAATTCCGAGTTTTTGTATTATAGGATGGCAAGGAATTTAAGAATTCCAAGTTTTTGTATTGTGAATACCAAATATCTCATCAACCACTCATAATGATTACATCTAGCTTTATATAAATTATATGAATCTTGGCCAATTACATTTATAATATTATAAATAAATTATATAAATCTTGGCTAACATTTATAATATTATATGTTGGATTGGTGGATATACATATATGGGTTTATTATTTTGTTGTGTTTGTAACATTTTGGCTTAATTAATTTGAGTTAAACTTGGAGGGCGTCGAGAAGAATTGAACCTGTGACTTCTAAATGGCAAGATGATTTTACAATGGAACTTCCAGCAATTGAGCTAACCTTTAAGTCTATTATTATTATTATTATTATTATTATTATTAATGCTATTAACACTAATATTAATATAGTTAATATTATCATTATATAAAATATATTTATAATATTATTAGTATGAGTGTTAATAATAATAATAAAAAAATGATAATAATAATAATAGACCACAACATAATGGTGAGAGATAAATAAGTATTATTCATAATAATTAAATGTTATTATTATGTTATATCTTAATTATATTATAGTTTGAAATATAAATATTAATCTAATCTAATCTAATAATATAATATAATAATGTAATAGTATATTAATATAATATCTACAAATATATAAATATATAATAATATATATAAATATGCAATAATATGATTGTTATTATTTATATAGTTACTAACACAATTGTATTGAAAATATTATAAGACATCATTTGTATTTAGCATTAATAAATATATAACAATATAATAATAGAAATAATATTTAAAAACACTATTGTAATAAAAATATTATTATTATCACTATAATTAATAATAATATCATTATTATAATAATTAATAATTACACTATTAACATCTTTATGATCTTAGTGCTATAGAATAATATGGTTGCCCCATTCCACTGGGTGTGGGTTGGATGAAGAATTAAATTTTGCATCCAAAGAGTACTCTCACTTGAAATTTGAGTAAAACTGTAGGGAGATAAGTCTAAAATACGAGTTGAAAAAGTAGTTTTATTATTTTTTTATGTTTTTACTTTTTTATTCCAAAAATGGTGAATCATCCCCCATGGTTGACATCATCATCTTGAATCCTATTGGCTCTTATAAAGTTTATTTTGGTTGTACATTTTTCTTAAGAGGCCCATTTTAGACTTCAAAATTCCCCTAATGCCTTTGCTCATATTCCTAAAGAGGATAGGAGAAAATTATATGCGAAAGCCATCAAATGCATTTTTTTTTTATATTGTACTCATAAAAAACCATATAAAATGTATGGTCCAAGTACTCACAAGGTCTTTGCAAGTAGAGATGTTATATTTCATGAGCATGCAAATAAACAAATAAAAGAAGATGAACATAATGTATGGTAGCCTCCTTATGACTGCGTTAAGAAAGAAGAAGAACTTGTGGAATCATCTCAAGCTCAAGAAAGCATGGACATTCCAAAAGACATGTCAACAAGTCAAAGTCCACAAAGAAGTGATGAAGGCACTCCACAAAGAAGAAGAAGAGGAGAAGGTACTCCACAATGTAATGAACCTCTAAGAAGGTAGCCACGACATATTCAAACCCCTATCAGGTATAAAGATTATGCTTTATGTCTCAAGTAATGACTGTTTTTTAGCCTTTAAATTATGAACAAGCTAAAAATAATAAATAATGGATGGAAGCTATGAAAGACGAATATGACTCTATAATGAGAAATGAAACATGGGAATTAACAGAATTACCTGAAAATAAAATCCTTGTAGGATCAAAATGGTTGTACAAGACAAACTTTAATACAGATGGTAGCAGAGGCAAATATAAGGCAAGATTGGTTGAAAAAGGTTATTCACAAAAGGAAGGTATAGATTATAAAGATACCTTTGCTCTAGTTGCAAAGATGAGTACAATGAGAATAGTGATAGCATTGGCAACTAAATATGATTGGAAGCTACATCAATTAGATGCGAAGTAACCTTTTCTAAATGGTGACTTAAAAGAGGATATTTATCTTGTTCAACCAGAAGGATTTGTAAAGAAGGGACAAGAACATCTTGTATGCAAGTTAAAAAAGGCCTTATATGGACTAAAACAGGCACCTAAATCTTGCCTATGAGAAAATAGATAAATTCTTCTTTTAGCAAAGATTTAACAAAAGCAAAAATAATCATAATTTGTATGTCAAGACAGACAGAAATAGAGATATATTATTAATCCCTATATATGTTGATGATCTAATAATAATAGGGAGCATTGATAATTTGATTAAGGATATAAGAAGGAAATTGTCACAGGAATTTGAGATGAAGGATCTTGGTCAAATGCATTATTGTCTAGGTCTTGAAGTATGGAGAGATGATGGAAGGACTTTAATCACACAAAGAAAATATACAAATGAAGTACTAAAGAGATTTCATATGACATGATGTAAACCAGGGAGTACTCCATTGGAACAAAATATCAAATTGAGAAGTGATGATGGAACAAAAGAAGTGAATGGAACATTGTGTCAACAATTAGTGGGATGTTTGAATTATCTCACTACCACTAGACCAAACATTGCTTATGCAGTAAGTATACTTAGTCAATTCATGGCTAAGCCTCATGAAAGCCATTGGATAGCTGCAAAAAGGGTCCTTCGATATTTAAAGGGAACTACCAATTTGGGTATTGAATATACCAATGATTGTAATGTTGAATTGACAAGTCATTTTGATTTTGACTCGGACGGAAATCCAGATGACAGGAAATCCACCACTATATACATGTTGAATATAGGATTGGGAGCTATATCATGGAGCGGTAAGAAACAACCAACAATTTCCTTGTCATCCATTGAAGTAGAGTATAAAGCATTATGTAGTGTCACCTATGAAGCTATCTGGTTCATAAGGATACTTGAAGATGTTGGTGAAGGTCAACAAGAACCTATACTTATCAGATGTGATAATCAAAGCACCATCAAATTGGCGAACAATCCTGTATGTCATGCAAGGTCAAAGCATATAGACACACAATATCATTTTGTAAGGGAAAAAGTCCAATCAAAGGAAATTGACTTAATATATTGTAATACAAATGAGAATGTAGCTGACATATTCACTAAGCCTCTTGGGAAGGCAAAATTTGAGTTTTGTAGAAGTAAGTTATGTGTTGTAGAAAATTAAAATTATGTTGTAAGCCTACCTGAGACTTATACCAACAGGCATATCAATTAAGAGTATGTTTGTGTCTTATGTATTGTGTTATAAGATATTGTGTGTGTTGGAATTAAGGGGGAGTGTTGGATAAATAGTAATTCCAACCAACCAACCTTTTGCGTTAACTATGTTAGGTAGGGAGTCTTATTTAGAGTTCAAGAGATTGTCTCGAGACTTTTGGAGACTTTAGATAGCTTCCTAAAGAAGTCATTGTCACCAACAACCAGAATCGAGAAACTTCATCAAGCATGTATAAAATTGATTTGATGGCAATGTAAAGTTCAAGTTGTGTTGTGTTCAGTTCTGTGTTCTCTGGTTGGAAGAGGATGGGTGAGAGGTGCCATTATTGGGGCCGAAGCTTCAAGAACAGTTAGCCTCGCTTTGAATGACTCTAATGGCCAACTCTTTGCAGTCAAATCCGCAGTCGGTTTTAATGTGGTTTTGCATAATGAGTATCAGAGTTTGCAGCATCTAGATTCTTCATACATTGTACGTTGCCTAGGGCGCGATTACAACGTTGAGAACGATGAAGAGGTGCACAATTTGTTCATGGAGTTCATGCTAGGTTGCTCTGTAATGGATTTCATGGCTAAGTTTGGAGGGTGGCTAGAGGAATCCATGATCGAGTTTTACACTCGTGGCATCCTACGAGGAATCCATTACCTCCACAGGCAGGGGATTGTGCACTGTGATATCAAGGGAAAGAATATTCTTGTGGGTGCTAATGGTGTGAGGCTTACCGAATTTGGTTCTGCTACGATGATTGGTGATGAGGAGAAGGGCCACAAGGCACTTCAATTGAGGGGAACACCTCAGTGGATGGCTCCAGAGGTGGTGAAGCAGGGGCCCATTTTTTATATTTGGTCTTTTGCTTGCACTTTGCTTGAGATGACCACTGGGAGGCCTCCATGGAGTTGTGTTTCAAGTGCCCTCACCACGATGTATCGAATTGGATGCACATAGGAGTTGCATGAGTTGCCTGCATTGCCTTCACCTCAGATTTGTAATTTTTTAGAGAAATGCTTTCAGTGAGATCCTAAGAAGAGGTAGGCGTTTGCACAATTGTTGGAGCATCCTCTCTTAAATGAAGACTTCTCCCCCATGGAAGCAGAGGAGGCCATTAGGGGTTCGGGATTCCCAGCTAGTCATTTGGATTTTAAGAATCAAGTATGTGATTTCTACTCTTCTCAGACGACTGTCACTCTGTCACTTAGCATACCGAGCTCCACTGAGCAATTCATCGCAGAGGTGAGTAGATCAATTGAGAAATACCCAAGGATTTCTCCCAGGGATAAAGTTATGGCATTGGCCGCAGCTTGTAAATTTGAATAAGTTGCTAACATGCCTAATTGGATCACAAGTCCACATGGTCATGGATTGTTCTGAAATCTTTGAGATGTGACTCCCCAACTTCTTCTAAACCTCTATCAAATTCATACATTTGTAATGGCTCCTCGATGAAAGAGCTTCCATTCCAAAAGGAAACGTACAGTGCCAGCTTAGAAGCTGTCAATTGCGAAGAACTGCAGACCATATGTGAACTAGATGAATGGTTTGAGTCTGTGATCTCTACAGCCCAACCTGAACATCAATCATCTTCCAGCATTTCTGTCGAGACTATGCGGCTTGATTGGTTTTCAATGATGATAGCATCCAATTTGATTAATGAAGCTTGGGACATGTATGTAAATCCACCTAAGTGCATTGTTTCTAGTGATCCTGAAATTCATAACTTATCAATGGTAAGATAAACATTTTGTATCTTTGCTGATAAGTGGAACTTTGGCAATCATGAAGGAGTCGTTTGTTGCCTCTGTCGTAGTTGTATGTACAATATACAATTTTCCCATATGAGTATGGTCAAGGGGCAATTGTACATTAGGTGCAGAGCAAATACTTGTTTTTGTATTTTTTATTCAAAATTAATTTCAATTTAGTTTATTTGGCTATATCTTTTTATGAATTATTTTGATTTAAATGCATTCTGATTTTTGTCAATCCTCTTGTGAAATAGAAATCAATCCTCTTGTGAAATTTTATTTTGCTTTGCCCAATTAGTCACATCTCAACCAGGGTTTTTATCACTTGTCCTCGTGGGAAAACTCATTTTAACTTTTTACAAATCACCATATCTGAACCAAGATTATCACCGGCCTTCATATCTTGACATGTCACTAGAAATGCTCCAAGTCACTGTGATAAGGGCATATTAATTTTTTTCTCACTCATTAACCATTGTTTCACAAATAGATGCCTAACGCCCCTGGTCGGTTTTTATTTTCTTCCAATCTCGTCTTTTTTTCAAATCCATCCCTCCCTATTAACTTACCATTCACCCAGTCTTCCGTCTTCGAGACATGCTTAAAACAGACAACAATTCTTATTTCACAAACTCCGTTCCTCGATACTCTGTTTAGGTTTTGTTTTTGGGAGTTGTCTACCGAGGTGGAGGAATTGTCTTGATGACCAAAAGTGGTCGGAATCCGGTAAAAGAATTTCAAAAAATCTTATAGAGGCAGTGTTTGAATCCTGTTTTTGATGGTGGAAATGGATTCAGCACCATCAAAAACGTCTAGGACACCTAAAATTTTGAAGTTTAACAATTATAACTTGGATTTACAAAAATCCTTGCCATATTTTCTCTAAATATGACCGGAATTTCATAACTTTCCGGGTAATTCTTCTAGCTAGTTAAACTACGACTTTGTTTTTGTCGTTTCTACTATTATATAAAAGAGAAAAAACTTTCTTTAAAAATATTGTTTTTCAATATTATATTTTAATTATTTAAGCAAATAAAACTTTTGTTGAGAGACACATTTTGCAGATTTATACAAAAATAATGTGCATATGCCATCTTCGAAATAATAATAATAAATAATAAGAAAACAAACATCAGTTGGAATAAATGTATAAATATCCCACTCTACCTCTGGTAAATCTGGAGTTTGATCATGGCTGGTATACCTTAAGAGCAGCCCATAAACTATTGTACAATCATTATTTCGTAAATTGAGCCGGTAAAACTTAAGTAGTTTCCTTATTGGAATGTCTTGTAAATTGTCCGTTGTCAAAGTTTTTTTAAGAAGATATTGAAGGTGGCCGTTAGTGCTTGGGGAAAGAAACTATTTTAAAAAATGTTTAAATTAATTGAATATTTTATAATTTCCGTTACACTATTTTACAATTGAGTTAGAATTCTATTTAACTTTGTGAAAATTTCCATTAATTTTAATATTTAAAGTACAAACACAAACCTCTTTTGAAATGCAACCTGCATCAATACACCTGCTTTTCAGAAAACCCCTGAATGATATCTCATAACCACTTTATAAGGAGTTCGATGTCTGTTTTTGGGGTGATAATTTGAGGAATCTTTTGGAAAGGGAATTGGCATATGTTGAAAAGTTTGTTGTGATTGATAATTTGAAGATTTTTAAATCTTTTTAAAAGGGTGATGTGGATAACATATAATCAGTGTGTTTGAGTATTTATAAACACAGTAATAAAACAATTTGTGATAGTTTAAAATTTATAAATTTTTATTTAAAATATTTTTTATTATTTTTTTTAAATACCGATGGAGATTTAAATTTTAAATCTCACAATCTATTTAATGCTTTAAAACATGGTGATAATAATTAAAGAGCATTAAAACAGGGTGATAATAATTAAAGTGTAGATTTATATTTATTCTTAATTTTATTATTAAATAAAATTAAGAATAAATATAAATCTACACTTTAATTATTATTATCATGTTTTAAAGCATTAAATAGATTTTGAGATTTAAAATTCAAATATATATATATATATATATATATATTAACTTGTGGTTTGAGTAGTTGTGATTAAGGGGTATCTAAGCCATCAAAATTATCTGGGGATTGCACTTAGTCTAGGCCACACCAACCCTTGGCATAATTGAATTTTTGCTCACAAAGTTTCGAACTAGTTTCAAACTTAGTCTAGGCAAAACACACCTTGCTCTATGCATTGTCAGCTAAATTTATTTTATTATTTCGTTAAAAAATTATGAAGAAGATATATATATATATATATAAGGATTGTTATGTTATTAGTCCCTGACTAGGAAAGGCTCTAACAATTGATTTATAGTTTGAATATTATTAGTTTACCTTTGATTTATGCAAAGCCTAATGATAAAGTTTAGAAATAAATAATGTATTTTTTATTATAATTTAAAAAATTATAATTAAAAAAAAAATTGTAAACACTTGATCGGCCAAAAATTTGTATGTCTTATTTTAGCCTTAATTTCCTAGTCTACTCTCCTAACTCTGAAATATCAGTAGTATTCACAACTAGCCTATGCCATCTTGATTTACATTTCGCCTAATACTTCTATTTAATATGTGTCATTAAAAAATATTGGTTATCGTAAGTCACCTAATGGCATGTTAGAGTAGTCTAAGCCATCTTCATTTACATTTCGCCTAATACTTCCAATTAAATGTTATTAAAAATTATGACCTAATGGCATGGGAATAATCGCATGTTAGAATATCATTCTTCTTAAATCCATTAAGTTGATACCATTGCTTTTAAGTCTTGTCCTGTTGAATTGAGCGAAGAAGATTTGACGCAGGAATTGAAGGTCTAGGTTCTTGTTCATGCATTGGATTTGGGTAGGAGACAAGAAGGCTTTGTGATAATTTTTATTAGTTTCAAATCCAGTAGTATATCCATGAATTTTTTTCTACTTACTAAGATTTGATTCGCATATGACTTTATTTATACAACAAAGTGCAGTGAGATGCCAACAGGACTCAAGGTATGCTAAAATATTAAGAGCAAAACAGTTTACACATAAATATTGATATTCAGCTTAAAACTAAGCCTAATTATGTAGTTTGATTCAAAAGTTAAAACCATGGATGTTGATATTTATCTATAAAATTTGCGCAGACATCCATTTTGTCTCTATATGTTTGCACTAGGACTAAGGGATTTGTTAACCTATATAAAACAATGGTATAACAATCCACCTATCTTTATAAGAAAAAATGATAAGTAAATCACATTATCAATTTTCATTTCATTATTGGTTTCAATAGATCTGGTAACAACGCTAAAATTTGGTTGCATGACTAAATGTGTTCCCTATGGAGAACTCTGATCCATCACTCGATGAAACATTGAATGATACAAGGCATATAAATTATTGTTCATATCATCTGTGCTACATACTTAAAGCTATAAGGTAAAAGTGAAGAATTGTGACATTCAATATCTATTTCATTCCATTTTATGTATACTGTAATCAAACACAAAAGAGAATATGAGTATAATTTTGTGTAGTGCAGAGCTCCTGTGACACACTACTATATACAACTGCAGTTTTAATTATTATTTTTTCCAAAGCACAAAAACGGAAAAATCCAAAAGTTATAGTATATGATGTTTTGTGGGGAAGGTGCGGATGTCTGTGGATTCTTTTCTTGTTAGATTATGGATAGCTTTAAATGGGGTTTATTTATACTGATTATAAAGATGGTTTGAAGAGATATCCTAATTTGGTTTTATTTATACGGGTTATAAGGATGGTTTGAAGAGATATCCTAATTTGGTTTTATTTATACGGGTTATAAGGACGGTTTGAAGATATATCCTAAATAATCTATTCATTGGTATAAAAGGTTATTTTTGGAAAGATGAAAAACTTGTGTCTTGCTCCATTGAGCTTAGTCACTCAACCAGGGAAAATTTGAAAAAATATTCATACTAAATGTATATGTTTGTAATGGGTTAAAAAAAACATGTTATCCCACTCCGAAAAACAGGTTTTACATGTATCCTCCTCTATTAGCCATAAATAATTAATTAGGTGCATCACATATTGATATTCTTTATTTGATGGATGTTACCGTATTTCCCAAATGTATGCTCCATTATGAATTGAACATTGGAAGTGTGGAAGCTGATTATTTATCAACACTTAAGACATTTAAATAAACCATGCCAATCAATTATCTACATGAACATCGGCTAGAGACTAGTAACATTAAAATAGAAATAATAATGATAAGAAAATAAAAAATAATGGAACTTATTAATTATTAAATTGATTTTATACATTATATTTATACATTTGTTTGATAAGTGAGGTTGAAACAGAAATACAATTTTTCTACTTCATATATCAATTTGCAATTTTTTTGAAAACATAATTTCCACTTGAATGGCAGGGACTATGTTACCCTGCCGCACTTGTTTTATACTTGCAATGTAACTAAAAAAATATTTTAAAAAATTTTATTCCGATTAAGCTCTATTTTAATATAAGTTTTAGATAATTTAAATAAATTAAACAAATACAAATATAATATTTTAATTTTATCTCACTATATATATTAAAAATAATTATGTCAATAGGTTTTAATTTGGGTAGTTGGGGAAATGTTATCATCTTATCTCTAGAGTTTAATTCTGACATGTGAAATGTCGAGTTCACAAAAAGTAAGTCTTATAACAACATAAATCCTTGTCTCTTGTTGTTTGATCAACATTTTTTTGGGACCAAAACATATATATAATGTAAAAGATATTTATCATTCTTTGTCCTAAAAAAACATAATTTCACTATTAAAGTGATAGAAAATTACATTATGTTAATACATGTCAAGCATGTATTCGATAGAGAGATATTCAAGGAAGTCTCCCAAAGTGTGGCATGATAGCCATCATATAAAAAGATGTCAAAAATTAAAGTTTGTTGTAGTGTGTGTTGTTAGAAAAAATTGCATGTGTTGATATATGATAAAACCATAAACATGTAAATTTTTCATTGATAATAAGCTAAGAATGAGCACTGATCAGAGAAAAAATAACTATGTTATTCTATGTTGTTCCCTTTGATGAAGGGTCGATGGTAGAACTCATAAGAAAGGTCATTTTATGTTTCTGAAATCAAACATGTCCCATGAACTATCAAAATGACCACTTTAGAGAGGGTGTTTGTAGTGGTGTTGTGCTCCATGTAAACATGTGAGGCAGAGAAATGTGTGAAAGTGGATTTCAAGAGGATTATCTCATCCACCAAGGGTAGAATCCTTTGATTACAACATCTCTATGACACATTTATCCTATTGATAATCAACTGAGATTCCTCGAAAATTCGAAGAGATAGGACGCATTTTTTAATAGCAAAAATCAGCAAAAGTTTGAGGGCCATTACTTTAGCAAAAAAGCTGGTTTCCTCTCTTAAACTCATTTTGATATGGAAGTAATGGTTTTCTTCTATGTACAAAATCAACCCTTGTCACAAAATTTTGGTTCTCCTTGTGAAGCACCATAAAAAAGACCCAAGGTCTAGTTTTGTCAATCTGGAGGTCAGGGACAGTTCTATAGTGCCATGAAACCTTGGGTTTAGGTAGCAGATCTAAGATAGCAAGTGATTGAGCTGTGGCAACCTGTGGGCAAATAAGGCAATCATTGAATATAACCTTGTTTCTAGAAAGCCAAGCACCCAAACAGGCTAGGAGAGGCAAGACTATGAATTCTTTGATCTCTCTATTAGTATAGCAACGCTACCAGGTCTCTAGGAGACTCTCCCCCATCCATTGAAAGCTTGTCCAAACTTGGATGCAAGAACTTATCATATGACCTATGTGTATGAGCATTCGATTAAGAAGCGGGATGTAGATTCATTATATTTTTTGCAGAGGTTGCTCCATTTGAGTCTTTCCTTTTTTGTCTTTTCTGTAAAATGTCTGAGGTTGGTATCTTATTTTCCAAAGCACACCAAATAAATAATTTGAATTTAGCTTACCATTTAAACTTCTAAAGATGTCACCACTAGTATACCTAAATTTATGAAATCCATTATGCTATGAGGAAAAAGTAACCCAATTTAAAAGTATAAATCCCAAAGAAAAAAATGTATCTATACTTGTTTATTAGGTTCATCAACAAGCGAATATAGACGTCGCTTAGAACTCATAAAAAAATAAAAAATATTTATCCTAAACAAATATTTATTAATTATTATTCTTTAAATAATTATTACTATTTTAAATAAAAAACCCAAATCCAAATCTTAATGAGTAACATAAACATGATCTCTTTTATAATTTCCTAAAATTTAATAAAAATGTACCTTTAGGAAAATAATTATAATAAATTTATAATTAATTGTTGGGAAGAGCATAAGAGGCTGTGGTGATGCAAGAGGGAAAGTCGGGGAATTCGCATAAACATTATTTTTTTATATTTTTTTATACTTTTCTAAAATTGGTGAGTGTAATAAGAATGCATCTTAAATAAAATAACTATAATAATTGTATAATAAAGGGTTGGAAAGAGCATAAGATAAGATCATGTTTATACTTACCTAAAATTGTTATGTGATAAGAATGCATTTTAAATAAAATAATTATAATAATTTTATAATAAATGTTTGGAAAAAACATAAGAAGTTATGGTAATGCAAAAGAAAAGTCGAAAAGTCGAGGAGTTTCCGTTGGAATAGTGATTCTATGTGCCATGGGTTTATCCATTTTCTTAAAAGGACATTTGGAGTCGTTTCATTATTATTCAACTTAATTGACCGTTGTCCTTAGAAGATTGATGGATGATGATGGTCCTTCTTCTCCATTGTCGTTTAGGAATTTTAGTTGATTAGAATTGAAAATTTGAGTTACAGTTGGTGAGTGGTTCTTCAATTTTTTTTGAAAATCATTTTGCTATAATAATGAAATGTTGAATGTTAAGAAATCATTGTAAAGAGCTCTTTGTGGACATTATAGATGAAACTACCCTAATATTGCGTAATACTCTACAAAATACTGTAACCATAAAAAACAATTAAAACATAAAATTAAAAAATATAAAGAGAAAATAGTGGTGTTGTATATCCTATTTGTTTCGAGTTTTTTCCAAGTTCCAAGTTCTTTTAAACATAGGGATTCACTGCTTGTTAACATTCTGTTGTTAAATTGTATTGAGTTCTAATGTGATTACAAGTGTATACTCTATTGAGTTCCAATGTGATTGCAAGTGTAAACTGAATGGATGAATAGATGGTAATGAAGCTATTAGTTTTCACTTAAAAGGAAATACAATATAGAATAATTTGTTATATTTAATATAATTAAATATATTGTGGGTATATTTTTAGTTTTTAGAATAAAAATTAATCTTGGTATAATTTTTAAAGTATTTTTAATCATAATATTTGGTCATGAAATATGTTGAAAACTTTAGGTTTTTTTTTTTAATTTCATGAGGTAAAATTTTAAAGGGTTTTTTTGAGTCATTATATATTTTTTGATTTTTTGGTTGAAATAGTTTGAATTTTAGGGTTTTTTGGAGTGTAATTTTTATCTTTAACATTATTGCTGAGAAATGTTAAAATTTAAAGGTTTTTTGAAGTCATGATATTTTATCTTTAAGTATTGTTAAACAATGTTGGAATTTTAAAGATCATGTTTTTTTGCGTAAAAAAATTGGTTCTTACTGCCATTGCTAAAAAAAATGTTGAAATTTTACCCAAAAAAAAGAGGTCATTGATGTAGCATCAACACTTTTGGTTGGAATTTTAGCTCAAAAAAAAGTGTTGATGCAACATCAACACTTTCCTTTTTTGGGAGTGTTTTTTCATGTTTTTTGTGTACAAATAATTGGTTTTTACTGCCATTGCTACAAAAAGATGTTGAAATTTTGCCTCAACAAAAAGAAAAAAGAAAAAAAGACCATTGATGTAGCATCAACACTTCTGGTTTTCAAGGAATTTTTTCATGTTTTTTTGGGCAAAAATAAGAATTTTTAGACTAGAACTCTCATTTTGAATTTACAATTTTAGTTAAATTGATAACTTTATTTTATAATATAATAATACAGTGAAAATTTCTAACCAACCTAATAATATAACAAATAATTTAATAATAAATACTTACTAGCACAACCACATTTACCAATATGGTTGATATATGCCGATAGGCCTATATCAACCACATTAATAATTACTATGTGTATTTTAAAAAACCAATTATTTAAGACTATTAATAACTATATAAATAATAACAACCATATTCTTATATATTTATATATTAATGATTATTATATTAATTTTATAATAATAATCTTAAATGATAATAATATTAGTAATATTAATTAACAATAATAATATTATAAAAAAATTATATTATTATTATATTAGTATAATAATATAATAATAACATATTATCACTATTATTACAATATAGTATTATAATAATAATAATAATAATAAATTTTTATTCATTTTTAATCAAATCTGAATAAATAATTAGTTATTTTTTTTAAATAATAATATTATTTTTAGAAAAAATATAAATATTTTTATTTTATTATATTTTATAATAATAATAATAATAATAATAATTGCCTAAGGATGTTTGCTCTGGGAGAATTTGAAAACGGAATGAACCAGAAGGGAAACACACAAAACTAGGGTTTGCAGTAGGGCATCAGTGTTGGGCACCATGGAGGGGCAAGAGGGGGGGAGTTCCACTCCCTCCTATAGTCATGCAGTCTCGAACTGCTTCAAGAAGCCAATGGAAGCAGAAATCGGGAGTATCGACAGAGAAAAATAGGAAAACAGTAGATCACAGGGCAGCAGAAAATCAGGAGGAAGTCAGAAGAGAGAAGAGAATAAGAGGAGGCAGTCAAAAAGCTGACCACGAGAATCTGATAGGACCATGTAAACCTAGGTCAACCATCACACCCCGAGTGGTGTTAAGTGATCCAGTGCTACAGGTGCATAGGGATCACATGGTGACTTATGCAGTAATCTGCAAATTTATGGGGTTGTGGCCAATGGAGAAGGCTTTACATGCATGGATAAAGAACCATTGGAAACCTAAGGGAGAAATAAATCTGCACCTTGGATCCAAGGGTTTCTTCACAGTAGTGTTCTCAAACTTAGAGGATAAAGACAGAGTGTTCGAAGGAGGACCTTACTTCTATGTTGCTACAAGCCTCTATATGCGGCCATGGGTGATGAATTTTGTCTCGGAACGAGAGACATTCACATCAGTGCCGGTATGGATAAGACTCTACTCCCTACCTTTAGATTATTGGCTGCCAGAATCCTTAAAAGCCATAGGCAATAAACTAGGGCATTTTTTAAAAATATCAGATGCCACACTGCGCGGAAAATACACCTCCTTTGCCTAAATATGCGTAGAAATTGACCTTTCTGGAGCTCTGTCGGATTAAATCATTCTAGAAGTATATGATGAAGAATGGGTGCAGGCTGTGCACTACAAGCATGTGCCTTTCAGATGTCGCAAATGCTATGAACACAAGGACCTCTTCAAAGACTTCCCTTTAAAAGAAATGGAGAGCTGTATTAAAGCCACCTCAGGCAAAGATACCGAAGGCTTTACGAAAGTGGGAGGCAGAGGGAAAGGAGGGAGAAAGAACCAAAAAAAATAAAATAAAATATAAATATAAATAATAAATAATAAATAAAATAAATAATAATAAATAAAATAAAATAAAAATAAATAAAATAAATAAATAAAAAATAAAAAATAAAAAAATCAATGAGGAAAAGCAGCCAAGTCACAATAGATTCAAGATATTAGAAGAAGAAGATGGGAATAATGGAGCGAACCAGGTACTGGAGGACAGTCCCACAGAGAAGGAAAAGGATGACAGTATGGAGGAAAGACCTGAAAATAGCCAACAAAAGGAGGATCTGCCAAGCACTATGGAACTTGACAGGGACCATGAGATGACCCCAAGCGAAGTGGGGACGGAGGATCATGAGCTGCAGGAAATTCTTGAAAGAGAGAATCTTGATCTAGAAAAGTTTCTGAAGCAAGGAACTGCCAAAGGGGTGGATTCGCTACCTCAAGAGGAGTTTAACAGAGTACAACAACTCTTCCTCTGGAGATCTCAAGCAAAGGGTTTTGGGGTCAAAAGAAACCATGATAGTCAGGACAACGGAGGGGTAAAAACGATGGAGGCAACATTGGGACAAGCTCCCAAGAACCCAGGTAGGAAACGAGGAAGAAAAAGACAGAATGAGCTACTGATAGAGTGTGGAAAACTCATGATCGACTCAGGTAAGATGAAAGACCTTACCAGTTACTCATTTACAAATATTTCTTAATGAAGCTCACAACATGGAATATTAGGGGTCTAGGAAGTAAAAGGAAACAAAGAAATCTCAGCAATAGAATGAAAGAAGAAAAACCAGATATGGTGTTTATCCAGGAAACAAAATGTTCAATAGAGAAAATAAGAGAGATACATAGCAAATGGCTTATTAAGTATGAATATCTAGAAGTTAAAGAAGACAACACAGTAGGAGGAATTCTCACACTTTGGAACCCCTAGAAACTTGGAATCCTAGATGCTGAAGCATCCAGGAACTACCTATCAATGGTTATCCAACCTTTGGGTGATAAGGAAGTTTATTTGATCACAAATGTCTATGGTCCACAAAAACTTGAGGACAAACTCAGGTTTCTAACCTCACTGGAGGAGCTAAGAGAAAGACATCTGGTCATCCCCTGGATTCTGGGAGGGGACTTTAATATGATCAGATCTCTCTTAGAAAAAAAAAGGTGGGACCAGATCACTAGGTAGAGATTCCATAGCATTTCAGAACTTCATAAACAACATGAGGCTAGTGGATACAGAGACAAGAAATGGTACCTTCACCTGGAATAATAAGAGGGGAGGGGCTTCTCAAGTTGCCTCTAAACTAGATAGATTCATTATCTCTAAGGACCTCATCCTCACAGGCCTTGACTTGTCGGCTTTAATCCTCCCTTTTGGAGGCTCGGATCACTAGCCTATTCAACTGGAAGCTTCCTTTATAGGCACTCCGAGAAACAAACCTTTCAGGTTTGAAAACATTTGGCTTACCCATCCTGACTTCATCAGCAATATTGAAAAATGGTGGATAGAAGATATGAACGTTCAGGGAACTAAAATGTTCCTTCTGCATCAGAGATTGAAACACATCAAACTCAGTCTTAAAGATTAGAATAAGAATGAGTTTGGTAATATATTCGAAGCCAAAAAAGTAGTTGAACGGAAACTACAGGAAATTAACCAGGTCCTCATCACAGATGGCTTCATCGAGGAAAGTAAAATACAAGCTGACTCTCTTCAACAGGACTGGGAAGGCTTATGTAAGCAAGAGGAGATCTTCTGGAGATAGAAATCGAGGGTACAATGGATAAAAGAAGGAGAAAGAAATACAAGGTTTTTTCACAAGTCTACCATGGATCATAGGTCTCATAACAGGATTTCAAAACTCAAAGATACTCAAGGAAAACAGCTCAATACCCACAAAGAAATAGAATCTACTATGGTACAACATTTCCAAAGCATAGCAAAGGAGCCTCTCATAGACAGATCACAATTCATTAATGACTTCACAAAGCACATTCCTAAACTTGTGACAAGAGAAGACAATTACAATCTTAATAGGCCAATGACTGAAGAGGAGGTTAGCGAAGTCATCAAAGAGATGCAAAATGGGAAAGCTCCAAGCCCGGATGCGTTCAATGTCGACTTCTTCAAAGTATGTTGGGAAATAGTCAAGCAAGATATCATCGATGTGGTGGAGGACTCGAGGAAAAACAAAACCGTCTTGAAGGCGCTCAATGCCTCTTTAATATCTTTGAATCCAAAGCAAGAATATGCTATGACACCAAATAGATTTATACCCATAGCATTATGTAATGTGGTGTACAAAATTATTTCCAAAATAATTGCAAATAGGCTTAAGCCCCTTCTTCCAACTCTTGTGTCCGAGGAGAAAACTAGATATGTGGAAGGAAGGCAAATTCTAAATAACATAATTCAAGCTCACAAGGTGGTACACTCTCTCAGGAGCAATAAGCGGGCAGGTATGATCATACAACTTGACCTAGCGAAGGCTTATGATAAGCTAAGCTGGGCATACATCAGGGAAGTTCTAGTAGCATATGGCTTTGATCATAACTGGATAAGATGGGTAATGGCCCTTGTTACCACCTCTGGTTTCTCAATCCTACTTAATGGCTCACCTTTCCAAACCTTTAAGCCTTCGAGAGGACTCAGACAAGGAGATTCTTTCTCCCCCTTCCTCTTTATTCTCATGATGGAATGTTTAAGCAATGCGATCAAGTCTGCCAAAGCAGAAGGAAAAATATAGGGTCTTAAACTCACCCTGAATGGGGATGCCCTGAATCACCAACAATTTGTGGACGACACCATGCTGCAGGGTACACCCACGATCAAGGAAGCTCTAGCCTTCAAGCAAATCCTGAACAACTTTGCTATGGTTGCGGGTACAAAGGTAAGCCTCACCAAATCAAAGATTTTCTTTTTTAATACTGACATTGCTATTCAGAGAAACCTCACCAGAATTCTAGGTTTTCAAAGAGATCAGCTACCCTCCAAATATTTGGGAATACCTCTTACAGACAAACCCCTAAGCAAGGCAGTTTGGGAGCCAGTTACTAACAAACTCCAGGACAAAATCTGGAAATGGACAAACAGGTCTTTGAATTTAGTAGGACGGCTAGTGCTTACAAAAGTTGTCCTTCAAACTATCCCCATCTTCATGCTTTTAGCCCTTCTAGCTCCTAAAGGAGTTGTGCAACACATCAGAAATATCCAAAGAGATTTTCTTTGGGGCAAAGGGGAAGAGAAAAAGAAATGGGCTTTGGTTGCTTGGGAAAAGATCTGTAAACCTAAGACACATGGAGGTTTGGGACTTGATGACCCTGAAACCCTAAGCAAAGTTTTGGGGGCAAAACTTTGGTGGAGATGGCTAAAGGAATCGGGTTCCCCTTGGGCCAAGGTATGGAAACAGAAATATGCAAATAATTGGCAAGAAAGGGAGCACATTCGAATGTCTGGGCTTATCAAAGGCTCCCACATTTGGAACAAAGCTTGGGAGAATAGAGCCATTGTTCAGAAACACAGTTTCTGGGAGATCAGAGATGGAAACCTAGCTTGGTTTTGGGAGGACAATTGGCAACAGGAACCTAACCTGTTAAGAGAAGAATTTGCCAATCTCAAGAATGATACTGACGACAAAGGTTTACTCAGGGTAAAGGACTTTTGGGATCAAGATAGAAGCGAAGGAAAATGGAGAATATGGAAGAACCTGATATATAGTGATGACTCCCCTTTGAAGGCCTAGGCAGAAGCTCTTGTAGTTATCTTGGAACAGAGAAAGATTCTGACATCAACATCTTCAGACCAACTGAGATGGGGAAAAACAATGAAGGCAACTTCAACCTCAAAGAAGCCAAGCGAATGGCCCTAGGATTTGACCTTCCAAACTCTAATAAGGTATGGAAGGACCTATGGAAGAACCAAAACTGGATGAAAATCAAATTGTTCATGTGGTTGATGCAACATAAAAAAATTCTAACTTGGGAGAACCTTCGGAAAAGAGGTGTAGCTAGACCATCCAAATGCCAGCTATGTGAATTACAAGAAGAAACAATGGAACACCTACTTAACCTCTGCCCATTCACCTCCACCTTGTGGAATTGGGTGGCTTCAATCTTTAGACAAACGGACAGGGACATTGGTAGCATAACCAGCACTTTGAGGAATTGGAGGAGAAACTTCTCTGAAAATGAAATAATCAACAAAGCTTGGGCTATGGTTCCAGGCTTTCTAATCTGGGATGTCTGGAAAGAACGCAACAATAGGATCTTCAAGAACAGAATTGGTTCATCCCAAAGCATCATGGCTCAGATCATAAGACAACTCAAAGAGACTGTAGGAACCCTTCTAAAGAAATCCCCTGAGAACCTACCTCAAGACCAGGATGCGCAGATACTTCTTCATTTGGGACTACAGGGGCTTTTCCCCTAGGGCATAAACAAGACTGTAAGTCATATAACAGTTGATAAGGACTTTTGGCAACCTCCCCCTCATGGTTTTATGAAATGCAATATAGATGGAGCCTCTAAAGGAAACCCTGGTATGGATGGTTATGGTGGAGTAATAAGAGATGAAAAGGGTTTCATAAAAGCCATTTTCCATAGTCATTTGGGGAAGGCAACTAATAATATGGAAGAGCTCATGGCCCTTGAGCAATTCCTAGAAATATTAAGGAGTCAAATCTACATAATACCATCATTAAAGCTGATTCTGAATTGATAATCAATTCGGTCAGGAAAATATGCAATGGCTCAGCACCAGAAAAAGTGTTGAAACACTGGCGGTTACTGCAGGTCTATCAATGAATTCAATCCCACCTGTGAACCATGAGAACCCTTAGTTTTGTTCATGTGCGCCGAACAACCAACAGGTTAGCAGATATTTTGGCAAACGAAGGAGTACTCTGTTCCAAAAGCAATAAAAGATATGACTGGATGGGGACTCCCCAAGGATGATTGCGGGAAGACTGTCATAGACAGGTGACCTTAGACAGGGAGTACTTTCAGAGCATGAGAAATAACCAGAGTGAAGACTGATGGAGACAAAAGAGTTTTGGTCAACACGGGGAAGTAGCATATGGTGAAAGTGTGAGCAGGTTGACAGGCACCAGACTAAAGTTTTCCTTTGGTTTTCGGGCGGGAAACTGCTCCCTGAACTCTATAATCCTATGGTTTTCGGGTGGGAAACTTCATATAGGTTAAGTCTTGAATGGACCCGAAATACTTTGAATGTGGCCTATTAACTCTTTGGGCCAGTTTGCTTTGTTAAGTTGTGGGCAAGTTGACGAGATCATAGTCATCCTATGTATTTTGGGTAGTTAACTGCAAGACCGTTAATTTTCCAAACGGACCCGAAATTCATTTAGGCGGTGACTTATTTATGCTTCGGGTCCGTAAGGGCAGTTATCTTACGGGCTAGTTGCACAGTCCTTTTTGGATCTCTTGCATCCAGTGGATTTCGGGCGGTTAAACTGCTCGTTGGATATCTCTCCATTCAGACCCGAAATACTTTAGAGAGATGGCACAATTTTCTTTTCGGGTCTGTTTGAAGGGATAACGGGTTAGCATGGTGGCAACCCACTATTGCCTCTTAACTGTTCGATCTTTGACGGATGATCACACAGTCTTTGGGATTTCAAGTTCTACGAAGGTTATGAGTGGTTACTTGACATTGTTTTGTGGGCCTTCGGCACGGTGGGCCCCATCAACAAAGGCTTTTTTGTGGCTCGGATGTTAGGATAGAAGGTTTCTATCTGACCGATTGTCCCAGTTGACGCCTTGAGGGCGGATTGTGTCCCTTAGTTTCTCAGCACGCTTGGATAAGCGGTTCTGTGGCTACTGTTCCTTTGCAGCTAGCGCTGCTTAATGTAAATTATGTACTTTTTTACAGATTAATAGAAGGTCCTACTCTCACTTGATCAAAATAATAATAATAATAATTGACTAATAAAAATTAATAAATAACAGTTAAATATTTAATTATTGTTAAACAATAATAATATTTTTTAATTAAATATTATTAAATAATAATAAATGAATATTAAATAAATAAATAAATAAAATAATAATTAATTCATCTTTACAAAATAATAATTAATAATGCTAATATTAATAATAATAATTAATTCTTTGTCACAATGTGATTTTGGACCGTGGTTGACCACGATTGCCATGGTTGATTTTCATATTGAGACAATCTTTGTCACACATCAATGACATTTGATCATGGTTGACCATGGTTGACTATGATTCACCATGTTTGACTCAAAGGAATAACAAACCATTGGGATTTACACTAAAAACCCAATATTGACCATGGTTGACCACGATTGACCATGGTTGAATATGTTTAATTCTATAACACATCGTTGACCACGATCAACCATGGTTAACCATGGTTAACAAAGATTGTCCACGATTTTTATATGGAGATGTTTTTTGTCACATTGCGACATCAAACCATGGTTGACCATCATTGATATTATAAACCAAAGGGATTGATATTATCAACTGAAGGGAAAGATAAACCCAGCGGATTAAAATTAAAACCCCATGATTGACCATAGTTGACAATGGTTGACCATGATTGATATTATAAACGTAGGGGATAATAAACCCAACTGATTGATATTATAAACTGAAAGGAATAATAAACCCAAGGGATTAATACTAAAACCCCAAGGGATTATGAACCTATGGGAATAATATTAAACCCAAGGGACTAATATTATAAACCCAAGGTATAAAGCCCTAAGATAAATATTGAAAATACTAAAATAAACATGGTTGAGCATGGTTGATTTTTATATTGAGAAAATCCTTGTCATAATGCGACATTGGACCATGGTTCATTATGGTCAACGATTGTTGAATATAATTAAACCCTAGGAATATGAACCCTTAGATCAATAAACGCAAGGTATTTGTATTATAAACCCAAGGGAATAATAAACCTAAGGGATAACAATTATAAACCCAAGGTATATAAACCCTAACATCAATATTATAAACCCTAAAATAAACATGGTTGACCATGGTTGACTATGTTGATTTCCATATAGAGATAATCCTTGTCACAAATATGCAACATTGGCCCATGGTCAACCATGGTTGACCATGATTGATTTTCATATCGAGACAATCATTGTTGAACGTAACGTTAGACCATGGTTGGCCATGTTTGATATCCATATCCAACCTAGTTTGACCACGGTTGAACATGGTTGGTTATTATTGACCATGGTTGATAATGAATAATATTATAAACCCAATGGATTGATATTATAATCCCAAGGGATTAATACTAAAATCCCAAGGGATTATGAACCCAAGGGAATAATATTAAACCCAAGGGACTAATATTATAAATCCAACGTATATAAACCCTAAGATAAATATTATAAAAACTAAAATAAACATGATTGACCATCGTTAATTTTCATATTGAGACATTCCTTATCACAATTCCATGTTTGGTTGACATCATAATCAACCATGGTTGACTGAGGAATAATAAACCTAAGAGTTTGATATTATAAGCCAGAAGGAACAATAAACCCAAGGGATTAATACTAAAACCCCAAGGGATTTTGAACCGAAGGGAATAATATTAAACCCAAGGGTCTAATATTATAAACCCAAGGTATAAAAACCCTAAGATAAATATTAAAAACACTAAGATAAACATGGTTGAGCATAGTTTCTTTTCATATTGAGAAAATCCTTGTCAGAATGTGACATTGAACCATGGTTGACCATGCTTGAACATGGTTGACCATTGTTGAATAATATTAAACCCTAGGAATATAAATGCTTACATCAATAAACCCAATGGATTGATATTATAAACCCAAGGGAATAATAAACCTAAGGTATAAAAATTATAAACCCAAGGTATATAAACACTAAAATAAACAATGTTGACCATGGTTGACCATGATTGATTTAAATATAGAGACAATCCTTATCACAATGCAACGTTGGACCATGGTTAACCATGGTTGACCATGATTGATTTTGATATTGAGACAATCTTTGTGAGAAAAAACGTTGAACCATGGTTGATTTCCATATCCATGTGGTTTGAACATGGTTGAACATGGTTGCCTATGATTGACCATGGTTTACCATGATTAATATTATAGACCTAATGGATTGATATTAGAAACCCGAGGGATTAATACTAAAACCCCAAGGGATAATGAACCCAAGGGAATAATATTAAACCCAATGGACTAATATTATAGACCCAACATATATAAACCCTAAGATAAATATTCTAAAGCAACCATGATTGACCATGGTTGATTTTCATATTGAGACAATCCTTATCATAATGCCATGTTGGACCATGGTTGACCATTGTTAATTTTGGTATCGATGCAATCTTTGTCACAATGCGACGTTGGACCATGGTTGATCATGGTTTATTTTCATGCTGAGACAAACCTTGTCACAATGCGACATTCAACCATGGTTGACCATATTTGGCTATGATTGACATTGGTTGACCATGATTGATATTATGAACCTAAGGAAATAATAAGCTCAAGGGATTGATATTATAAACCTAAAGGAATAATAAACCGAAGAGATTAATACTAAAACCCCAAGGGAGTAAAATTAAACCCAAGGGACTAATATTATAAACCCAACGTATAGAAACCCTAAGAAAAATAATATAAACACTAAAATAAACATGATTGACCATCGTTGATTTTCATATTGATATAATCCTTATCACAATTCCATGTTGGACCATGGTGGACATCATAATAAACCATGGTTGACCGGGGAATAATAAACCCAAGGAATTGATATTATAAACCCAAAGGAATAATAAACCCAAGGGATTAATATTGAAACCCCAAGGGATTATGAAGCTAAGGGAATAATATTAACCCCAAGGGACTAAGATTATAAACCCAAGCTTTAAAACCCTAAGTGGAGATAATTTTGGTCATAATGTGAGATTTGACCATGATTGACTGCAGTTGACCAACATTGGTTATGGATGACCAGGGTTTACCATCATTGATATTATAAACCCAAGGGAAACATAAACCCAATAGATTAATACTAAAACCCCAAGGGAATAATTTTAAACCTAAGGGACTAATATTATAAACCCAACATTGGTAAACTGAAATAAAATATTATAGACACTAAAATAAATATGGTTTATTTTCATGGCGAGACAATCCTTGTCACAATGCGACATTCAATGATGGTTGACCATGGTTGGCTATGATTAACAATGGTTGATCATGATTGATATTATAATTCTAAGGGAATAATAAACCCAAGGGAGTAGTACTAAAACCCCAAGGGATAATGAACCCAAGGGAATAATATCAAACCCAATGGACTAATATTATAAACCCAACGTATATAAACCCTAAGATAAATAGTATAAAAATTATAATAAACATGATTGACCATCGTTGATTTTCATATTAAGCTGGTCCTTATCATAATTCCATGTTGGACCATGGTTGACCATAGTTGCCATCATAATAAACCATGGTTGACCAGGGAATAAGAAACCCAAGCGATTGATACTATAAACCCAAAGGAACAGTAAACCCAAGAAATCAATACTAAAACCCCAAGGGATTATGGACCTAAGGGAATTATATTAAACCCAAGGGACTAATATTATAAACCCAAGGTATATAAACCCTAAGAGGAGATAATTTGTTTCATAATGTGAGATGGGATGATGATTTACCAAAATTGACCATGGTTGGTTATGGTTGACCATGATTGATATTATAAGCCTAAGGAATTGATATTATGAACCCAAGGGAAACATAAACCCAAGGGATTAATACTAAAACCCCAAGGGATTATGAACCCAAGGGAATAATATTAAACCCAAGGGACTAATATTATAAACCCAACATTGGTAAACCCAACTATAATCCTAAGGGATTAATACTAAAACCCAATGATTCACCATAGTTGACAATGGTTGACCTTGATTGATATTGTAAACCTAAGGGAATAATAAACCCAAGCGATTGATATTATAAGCGAGAAGGAACAATAAACCCAAGGGATTAACACTAAAACCCCAAGGGATTGTGAACCTAAGGGAATAATATTAAACCCAAGGGACTAATATTATAAACCCAACATTGGTAAACCCAACTATAATCCTAAGGGATTAATACTAAAACCCCATGATTCACCATAGTTGACAATGGTTGACGTTGATTGATATTGTAAACCTAAGGGAATAATAAACCCAAGCGATTGATACTATAAGCGAGAAGGAACAATAAACCCAAGGGATTAACACTAAAACCCCAAGGGATTATGAACCTAAGGGAATAATATTAAACCTAAGGGAATAATATTAAACCCAAGGGACTAATATTATAAACCCAAGGTATAAAACCCTAAGATAAATATTAAAAATACTAAAATAAACATGGTTGAGCATGGTTATTTTTCATATTGAGACAATCCTTGTCACAATGTGACATTGGACCATGGTTGACCATGGTTGATTATGGTTAACCATTGTTGAATATGATTAAACCCTAGGAATATGAACCCTTAGGTCAATAAACCCAAGGGATTTGTATTATAAACCCAAGGGAATGATAGACCTAAGGGATAACAATTATAAACCCAAGGGAATGATAAACCTAAGGGATAACAATTATAAACCCAAGGTATATAAACCCTAACATCAATATTATAAACCCTAAAATAAACATGGTTGACCATGGTTGACTATGTTGATTTCCATATAGAGACAATCCTTGTCACAAATATGCAACATTGGCCCATGGTCAACCATGGTTGACCATGATTGATTTTCAGATCGAGACAATCATTGTCAAACGCAACGTTAGACCATGGTTGAACATGGTTGGTTATGATTGACCATGGTTGATAATGATTAATATTATAAACCGAATGGATTGATATTATAAACCCAAGGGATTAATACTAAAATCCCAAGTGATTATGAACCCAAGGGAATAATATTAAATTCAATGGACTAATATTATAAACCCAACGTATATAAACCCTAAGATAAATATTATAAAAACTAAAATAAACATGATTGGGGATCTTTTATTTTCGTATTGAGACAATCCTTATCACAATTCCATGTTGGGCCATGGTTGACCATGGTTGACATCATAATCAACAATGGTTGACAGGGAATAATAAAGCCAAGCAATTGATATTATAAGCGAGAATGAACAATAAACCCAAAGGATTAATACTAAAACACCAAGGGATTATGAACCTAAGGGAATAATATTAATCCTAAGGGTCTAATATTATAAACCCAAGGTATAAAAACCCTAAGATAAATATTAAAAATAATAAAATAATAAAATAATAAAATCTGTGTCACAATGCAACATTGGACCATGGTTAACCATTCTTGAACATGGTTGACCATTGTTGAATAATATTAAAACCGTCGGAATATAAATGCTTACATTAATAAACCTAATCGATTGGTATTATAAGCCCAAGGGAATAATAAACATAAGGTATAAAAATTATAAACCCGGGGTGTATAAACCTTATCATGAATATTATAAACCCTAAAATAAACATGGTTGACCATGGTTGATTTAAATATAGAGACAATCATTATCACAATTCCATGTTGGACCATGGTTGACCATGGTTGACCATGGTTGACATCATAATAAACCATGGTTGACCGGGGAATAATAAACCCAAGCGATTGATATTATAAGCGAGAAGGAACAATAAACCCAAGGGATTAATACTAAAACCCCAAGGGATTATGAACCTAAGGGAATAATATTAAACCCGAGGGACAAATATTCTAAACCCAAGGTATAAAAACCCTAATATAAATATTAAAAATACTAAAATAAACATGGTTGAGCATAGTTGATTTTCATATTGAAACAATCCTTGTCACAATGTGACATTAGACCATGGTTGACAATTGTTGACCATGGTTGAACATGGTTGACCATTGTTGAATAATACTCAACCCTAGGAATATGAACACTTACATCATTAAATCTAAGGGATTGATATTATAAACCCAAGGGAATAATAAACCTAAGGTATAATAATTATAAACCCAATGTATATAAACCTAAAATGAATATCATAAACCCTAAAATAAACATGGTTGATTTCCATATCCATATGGTTTGACCATGGTTGAATATGTTTGGCTATGATTGACCGCTGTTTACCATGATTAATATTATAAACATAATGGATTGATATTATAAACCCAAGGGGTTAATACTAAAACCCCAAGGGATTACAAACCTAAGGGAATAATATTAAACTCAAGGGACTAATATTATAAACCCAATGTATATAAACATAAAGATAAATATTATAAACACTAAAATAAACATGATTAACCATGGTTGATCTTCATATTGAGACAGTCCTTATGAAAATGCCATGTTGGACCATGGTTGACTATGGTTTATTTTCATATCAAGACAATATTTGTCACAATGCAGCATTGGACCATGGTTGATCATGGTTGATTTTCATATCGAGACAATTTTTGTTACAATGCGACATTCAAACATGTTTGACCACGATTGACCATGGTTGACCATGTTTGATTCTATAAAACATGGTTTTCCATCATCAACCATGGCTGACCATGATTGTCCATGGTTGACTATGGATACAAACCCTAGTGTTATAATAAGTATAAATAGTGGGGCGAAAAAAAAAATGTATCTCCATATTTATTTCTATTCCATTTCATGTACTTATATGATTTTCTTTACAATATTTCCCTTAATATTTTTTGATCCTAGATTGATTTGAAAGATAGAAAATCGAATATGTAAATTGTACCAAATCTCAACTTTAAACCTAAAATATATGAAATATTAAACATTAATATATTAATGCATTGTATTATTAAAGTAATGATCAAAAAATTAATATGTTATTTAATTTTTATTGATAATAAGGTTGTTTTTCAGATTACTCACATTGTAGAGATTTGGTTGACTTTTCAAACCAACTAATGTGCTTGATCCTCACAACAAATGGTGTGAAACATCCAACAGTTGTGATTTGTGGTGAGGATGAACCACATTAGTTGGTTCGAAACGTAGACCAAATCTCTACAATGTGATTAATCCCAAAGACAACTTTATTATCAATATGGATCATAAAAGTCTAAGATCTAACATTAATTTTTATTACTAAACACATTAATTAAATTATTATTTATAACATTTATAATAGATCAATCACTATATATTAAATCAGATAAATTACAAAGTAACATATAAAATCATTATATATTAAAACAATGTTTTGCATTAAATCATTTTATATTATATTAAATTACAAATTATCATATAAAGGTAATGTACATTGAATTACACAATATTGTATTGATTACAAATTATTATGTAAAAGTAATGTATGTTAAACTACACATTATTGTATTGATGACGGTGTTAAAGACTAAAAAAAGATTATATTGAAATTATTTGGAACCATTATAGGTTAAAGCAATATTTTGTATTAAAATCAATGTCCATTAAAACATTGTATTTGTTTATAAAATCATTGTGTATTAAATTAAAAATTATTTTTATCAAATCTAATGCATATCAAATTCCGCATTTTTTTTATAACTAAAAAACTATGAAACCACTTTAATAAAAAAAAATAACACTTTATTATAAATTTTGAAATTGCAATATATTAGATTACAAATTTTGAAATAATAAAATTAAACCTATATTTTTTATTAAAATCAATGTCCATAATATTATATTTTTTATGAAATAAGTATATATTAAATTAAAAATTATTATTATCAAATCTATATATATCAAATTTCACATTATTTTTTTAAACCTAAAAAACTACGAAACCAAGTTTCAAATTGCAACACATGGCTGAAATAAATACTTAAAACAATATTACATGGCTTAAAAGATTGCAATATACTACTATAATGAGATTTTATAGTTGCCACAAAGAGCCCTCATCAACACACTTACCTCTAATCATGATTTGACAACAAAATTATGAAAGTGAATGATTTGATGTGCTACGGAAGGTTAAATAGTTAAAACAAGATTCTTTGCACAATGTCTAATTTGACCATCAAAACACAGAAGAGAAGAGAGACATCTAGTATTTTTTTTTTTTTTAAACATGTTTGGTTGCAAATCTCAATACCCCAAGCCTATTCAACATATTCTCTAATTGTTCTGTCACTACTGAATTTCCCTGGGTGCCAAGAATACTCATGCGTGTCCAGTTTTCCTCGTCAACAAATATCCTATTTACTGTTGTCTGTGTTTCTAAATAACTTGCAAAGTCTTTTCCTAGCTGTGTCACATAATTATTTAAAATAATCTTTGAATCCAAAATAACCATCTGGAATCATCTTAATGACACACCTAAATTCACTGGGTGGTTGAAAATCATGTAATTGAGCTCGAAGTCTTGACACTTCAATTAATTTAGCATCAAATATGAACATATTCTCCTCTCTTATTTTTTCTGCTATTTCAACAACTTCTCCATCCAACGTCCCGTGAATAAGAAAACCATTCATTAGAAATTTCATGTTGCTTGTTCTAGGTGCTTAATGTCCAGCCGTGTTGATGTTGCTTGTTCCAGGTATTATCAGTTTAGCTACAAACACATTGTAATCTGGAGCAAATACCAACTTCAAAAATTTCCTAATGTCTAGATCATTGTTAATCTTCCCAGCAACTGCATGTATGGGTTTTATTATTATATTTTTTTTGTTATAGTCCTCTATCCTGGAGCTGCATTTCCTCCAATAAGCCATACCCACAACACAATTTTTTTGTTCTTCATCGCTTCGCTGGTAATATTCTTTATACACACACATTGATAGATAATTCTTATCTAAATAATGTGCTTCTAGTAAATCAGAAGCACAACATGATAATAAATGTAAATTAATCATACGAATATACACAATAAAATATAAATTGCCATTTACAATTTAATGTGAATTTTTTTCAGAGCGAAAATAGCTGGATTATATTATATAAGATATATAATGGACAATTAGTACATCATGAGTGCTTGAGGAAGTTGGAGCAATTTGTACAAAATTTTCTAAATAAGATGGGAAAACATAGTATTTGACAAATGAAACCTTGGCTCGTCAGAATAGTCAGCCACAGCTTCTTAAAGGAATATAGTATCCTATGTCAAAACAACTATATTTAGATGTGTCATTTTAATACATAAACACTAAATTTCAGTAGCCTGGAAAGATAAAAACAAACAAGACATACCTGGGTTTCAGCAATGAATTTTGAAGTTAAGTACCAGGGAGGAAAAATTCCTGAATGGAGAAAATTTCCGCATCAGATATTACCTTCATGTTCCAGATACTTGATTTAGATAGAATACCTTTTTTGGATAAAATGTCAGCTTGCTGGTTGTGATCTCTGTAGATATGTTGAATGGAGCTTCCTTTCATCCTCCTCCAAAGATACATGATTCTGTCCATCCAGCCTGCAAGATGTGGCTTGTTGATATGGTTCTTTCCCGTTACATAATCAACAATGATTTTGGAGTCTCCGTAAATCATAAGGGAATGTATATTTAGGAAATGGCAGAAAGAAAGAAGTCCCACGAGAGCCATTGCCTCAGCTTTGCAATTGATACCCTTTCCCCCATTCCAGGAAATAAGATATTGTAAGTTTTCCTCCATAATGATATGAACCCCATAACCGCAATTACTATTTCGAGCTGCTCCATCAAAATACGCTCTTGGAAGCACAATATGATCTTGTGTTTGTTCTGTTTGATTGGACTTTTTTCTTTTGGAAGATTTTGCAGGTAAAGAGTTATAGAGGGATACAATACTATCGAGAACACCCATGAAAGGCTCCTTTCTGTCCATGAAAATAACATTATTTCTCCATCTCCATATGAACCAGGGGACGATAATAACTAAAGGCCGCTAGGACTCTTTCTGACAGCTCCACCAAACGAAGGCTTCTTTTATAGAGGCATGTGTAGTATGAGGGAAACAAAAATAATCAGCCAAGGCACGCCAAAGTTACTGAGTTTTATGACATTGAAAGAACATGTGATAGTTGCTTTCCTCAATAGATTTGCACACTAAACAATACCCAGGCCCAGACCAACTCCTCTTCTGCAAATTATCCCATGACAGGTTTTTGTTATGGAATACCAGCCATGAGAAGAATATGGTTTTGGAAGGACATCCAGATTTCCAAAAAAATACTAGAAAGATTGGGATAGAAAGAGCAGCCTTTAAACTTATCAAGTTTAAGTAAATATCCTTTACACATACAGGCACCATTCCCTTTGTGCCCTTCCAAATGAGGACGTCATCTTCCAAAGAACGACAAATGCCACAGTTCCTCAAACAGTGTTTGATCTTCTCCCACTGCTGGGCCAAAATATCAGACATCCCCATATTCTCATCTTCCTTCCAAAGAGGGAAAGGGCCCTGCTATGTTGCAATAAGCTTGTTCCAAGAGAAGTAACCTTTTCTAAGAAATTTAGAAGCATCTCAGACAAAATGATGTCATCCCCCCCACTCAAGGATGGATCAATCCCAATGAGGATCCTATTACTAGCCTGGAAACTCCATACCAAATTTTTTAAGAAATAAGGTTCTACCTTACGGAAACTCATCCATATTGTTGATACGTAAGCGGATCCAATATTTCCCAGCCTGAACCAGTAAGAAATATCCTTGTTGGCCATATAATTTTTTTTTATTGTATTGCTCCAGGGACCCTCCCCAAAAATATCTCTCCAAAGAGACTTTCATATTAATGCCTTTCCAAAGGTCCGCAGAAACAACAACTAAAACAACTCTGCCTGCCAAGGAAAGGCATTTGAATTCCCACCCTGAAATCCTTTTATAATACCTGTCAAGTATCCATTGCCAGTCCTATTTAGAATATCCCTTAGCTTTTAACTGAAATCCTAAGTATTTCATTCCATCCTTGATGGACCATGCCTCTATCCCAAAAAGAGAGGATAGACATTCGATAAGTTCCAAAATAACATCATTATGATAGAAAGATGATTTGGATTCGTTCATTTGCAAACCTGTAGCTTTATGAAACCTTTCCAAGATGTCATGAAGACATACCCAGGTAAGTCTGCATAACATGCTGAAAATAAGGATGTCGTCTACAAATAAATTATGGGATATATAATTATTTCTGCAAATCTTCAATGGACGACACCTGTCTTCACCAACCGCCTTGTTGATATGGAGACTTAAGGAATTCATTGCCAAGATGAATAATAAAGGGGATAGGGAACAACCTTGACGCAGTCCCCTGGTAGCTAAGAAATAAGAGGATGGTAGCCCATTTATAATGATGGCATAATTTACTTGCTCCACACAGGCCATGATCCAGTTTATCATATTAGATTTCAACCCAATTTTTGCAAGTAAACATCTCATGAAACCCCAGTCTAGGCAATCATATGCCTTTTGAAGATCAATTTTCTGTATGACTGCTTCACTTTTTCTAGTATGCATGGTGAACAAAATTTCCTATGTGTTCGCAATAGCATCCAATATATTCCTTCCTTTTAGAAAACCATGCTGATCCTTAGTTAAAAATCTAGAAAAAGTGTCCTTAATTCTTTCAGCAATGATTTTAGAAATGATTTTGAATGAAATATTACACAGAGAAATTGGCCTGAAATCCTGAAAGGAGTCTGCTTCTGGTTTTTTTGGAATGAGTGCTATTAGAGTGGAAGAAGTGAGTTGATGTATGTTGCCTGAAATTCGAGAACCTTCAACCATCCTCAACAGATCATGTTTAATAAGGTCAAATAAATGGATAAAGAATTCAATCATCCAACCGTCCGGGCCTGGACACTTATCTTTCTTGAAGGATTTCATGACTCCTAACAGTTCTTCCTCTGATATTGGCTGGAAAAGGCACTCATTTTGCGCATCATCAAACATTTGTGGATAAAGGTCAATGCCCCATATAATGTCCTGTATCCTGCTATCTCCTAATTTCTTATATTGATTTTCAAAATATTTAATAGCTTCATTTGAGTTGTCTTGTTGTGAGTGAAGAAAGCCTCCTTGACCATCCTTTATCTTCCATATAGTGTTTTTCTCACGTCTGGAGCTTGCAAACCTATGAAAAAATGTTGTATTCATGTCGCCTTCTTTAAGCCAAATAGCCCTGCTTTTCAGTCTCCGTGATGCTTCTTCCTGATCCAGAATCTTTTGCTTTTTCTTTTCAAGCTCTTTTATACGGCATCTCATATGAAATGGAAGCAAGTGAGCAGCCAAAACTCCAGAAATGTTGTCCAGCTCCAATTGTATTTCTCGAAGAGCCATTATGTTAAGTTGTCTTTTCTTGTATTGCCATTCTTTAACAATCTTTCTTATGGAAGAGAGTTTATCTCTAAAAGTCATATAAGGGGGCATATTATCTTGAGGAGATAAGTCATTCCAAGAACTTTTTATAAGATCATTGAATTTAGGATCTTCTAACCATGATCTGTTAAACTTGAATGGGTACCCTTTTCTAAAACCCTTTTCCCTCCAACTAAGAAATATCGGTCTGTGATCCGATATAAAGCAATTTCTGATGCTTGAGATCAGCATACCCACTCTGTTTATGATGCTAACATGTAGAATAAATTGATCAAGTCTTTCAGCAATATATGCCCCTTCTATCCTTCCATTGTCCCATGTAGGTTGCATTCTGAGTGGGTTTATGTCAACAAGATTTCCGTGTAACAACTCATATTTAATACGATCAACAAGTGGGTCTTTTTTTCTGCTATTCCCCCATATTTCTTCAGAATTTAGAGTAACATTTAGATCCCCCGCAAGCATCAAAGATTCAATGTCAAATATTTCTTATGTAAATAATTTTTCCCAGAATGCGAACCTATTCTTGTAGGGGGCATAAATGTTCAAAATATTAATAGGACAATCCTGACCTTAAATAGAAGCAGAGATAAGGATGCCAGCAAAACACTTATATGCTTTCGCCCTAATCCAGTCAAGGTCCCATAATACTGCCAGTCCTCTAGATAGACCATTAGCCTCAGAAGCAGTAATATGCCATGTAGGGAACATTTTTCTGAAATAGGAAATAGAAACAAGAGTACTATGCATGGTTTCCTGGATTAAGATAATTTTAGGCTGGGCCAAATAAAATAGATTCTTCAGGGCCAAGAATTTTTGGTTTGCCCCAAGACCTCTGATATTCATAGAAAGAATGAGAGTCATTGTGGGTTCTGCTCGGGAAAACTTGCTCTAAGAGGCCCATTCTCAGACAGATCAATGATAGGAACATCAATAAGAGAGAGGTCGCGGATTCCTTTGCCAGCAGAGTCCATCCTGCCCCTGAAGTGTCTGCTACCCCTGTTATTTTTTCTCCTCACAGTAATGTTTTTTGCAAAGTTTGGACTTATATGAGGAGAAGGCTTCCCAAGTTTATGAATAGTTACTAGGGGTCGAAGTTCAAGCGATTTTTTGCTCAGAAGGTAATCAAGGTCACTACCTACAGAGTTAGTAGGTGAAGATACCGGGGAATTTAGAGGAGTAGATGATACGCAAGGCTCTTTCCCTTTCCCAAATGGAAACAATTTTTTCTTTGGGCATGGGGAGGATGATGGGATAAATGTAACATGGGAACTCGCAGTAAAATCATTGAATGGATGGGGAAGTGGATTAGGGGGAGGAATTTCTTTGTCAGCAGGGGGTTCCGAAAGGGGCATGCAAAACTGGTTATAAGCCTTCTGACCAAGTGGGGAGGTTGACCTTATGGAACATTCAGGGAAAATACAGTGGCTTGGAGGATTTAATGACGGCGAAGAAAAGTCCTGAGAATTTAACTTGCATAGGGAAGATGGAGTCTAGTTGAATTTATCTCCAGGAACAGACACCCTTACCAGACCGCCAAATTCGGTGGGAGATAAACTGATTGAAGGTGATGGCTTTGACATGCCTAAGAAATGAGACTTCATCTTATGCTTGTTTGTTGTTGGTTGGGATTTTCCTTGATACGTTCGACCATGAAAATTGACAGGTCCACGAGGACAGTTTTTAATTAAATGACCTGTTTTATGGCATGCCGAGCATCTGAATGGGACTCCCTAGAAGTGTCGTCTCTGATATATCTTTAAATCTCCCCAAGATAGCTCGATGTGATCAAGAAAATCACCCCTGTAAGCTTTTTCTATGAGGATCCATGCCACACACTTGTCTTTTTCCCCGATACATTTAGGATATACATAAACACATCTTCCTATAGCGTTTCCTATCTCAGTTAGGGTTTCCTTTGACCACAATTCAAGAGGAAGGCCAGGAAGCTTGACCCATATCAGGTTGTTTGAAGGATTGTTCCTCAAAGGATTATAACCAATGTACCATTTGTAGAGAGCAAGAAAATTCTTTCCTTGTACCCATGGGATATTCTGAATAATATCCAAATCTCCAGCGCTCAAAAAATGAAAGCAGTACCAATCTTTCATGGGTTTTTCTATTATAGGAATATAATCTAGCTAGTGGTTTCCATTGAAGTCCAAGCCATTTTCGCATCATGGCATCATCCATCTCTGGAAAATGCCATCAACCCACCAGGGCATTTTCTTGGAGACTCGCAATGCGGTCGATTAGATAGATGTTGTCAAGTTTAATTGCCGCAAGTGGTGGAATGGTTTTGACAGGTTTGGGTTATTTTTGCATCGAGTGGATGGTTCACCTTCTATGTACTCCCTCCGTGGATAATCATTTTGGCCACCTTCCCTCACTTTCCCCGATTGTGGCAAGTCATCACCGCCCAGGTCATCAGTTGGCAGAGAGGGACGAACCACCACTTCTGCGAACGTGGAATGCCAATCACTTGACGGGATAGTAGCACCGTGGCAGGCTTTGGCTTGAATAGTGGCACGTATCATAGCCTCCATGGCCAATGTATTCGAGGAAAGGTCCATTCTCCAAACACAAAAGGATAAAGATGTCATGCACCCTGACTTAGTTAGTGGATCGAGAAATCCAACATAGATTCTTTCCAGATCGGGTTATAAATAGGAACTGACACATACAGAACATAAAGCCCAGGGAAGTTATGGCCAAGAAAGGGAGGGAAAATCTCACATAAAGTGAAAACTGTCAAGCGAAGCCTCGAGAATTTAAAAAACACGCTTTCCAGGAAGAAAACGAGTTCCAATGTAGACAGAAGTCTTCAGGCAATTAAGAGCGGTGACGTTCACATGGGAAAAGATAAGTCGGAAAGGAGGAAATTCAAAAAACGGCGGCTGCTACTGACCGAAAGGGTTTGGCTTATTCTTCTAAGGTACAATCTTCACTGAAACCCAGAAAATTTGAATCCCGGTCTTATGCAGAATCCTGCCTCAGAAAATAGAAACACGAGTCAGGAAGGTTTTCTGGCCCGGAATAACCAGGTGATAGGAGAGAGCAGACACACAACACTCGGAAGACTGAGGGTTTCAAAACGATAATCAGGGAAACTATAGCTTTAAGAGAAATTAGGAAAGTTTATACAGCAACAGATGCATCCCTTACAAGTGCACCACCAATGTCCAATTCTGAAACTAAAGTCTACACATGGTCTAGAGATAACGCAGATGTTGGTGACCCTCAGTAAGAAAGAGAGAAAACCTTCCAAAAAACTGCTGAGATCAATAGAGGAAATTTGCTACTTCTACGTTGAAAACCTTCGCCTCTAAAAAAGTCAAATTCATAAAAGGAATACAACGTCCTTAAACCTATCTAATGATGCATGCAAATTCCATTCATGTAGCCATAGTATAGAAGATAGGAGATATTTGAAAATGGGGAGCTGGATTTCCCTGTATTCATAAAAAATATCATAAAAGAGAGATGAATATGGGTTTGATAGACTCCTTACCTTGTTCAAAAACCTATATGGTCACCTGAGCCGAGCCTTTGCAGAAATAAACACGCGCCTCCCGAGTGAAAGCAGCAATGTTCTAGCCCACTTCTCCAAAATCCAGAAAATGAAGACGACCCAAAAGTTATATCAGACAATAGATGAGACTTAGGTCCAGAAATACCAGGGTATATAGGGTAGTGAGGTCTCAGTGAGAAATGAGGCCAAGAGTGATATGAAAAACTGTGACGTCCCTCTGGGGCAGGGACTTTCTGAAAAAAGTCGAAACGCTAAATCAGTTACCTATACATAGGCATGGGGTTTGCATGTCAGGATATGACACATCCAGTCGCAGGGCGACATAGATGTTGGTTGTAGGGATAGGTGTCACATATGCATGAAAGGCAAGAAAGACAGATGGTAGATAGGAAGTAGCCTCAGGAGAGGGTACGTGGCCTTCATGTATCATGTAATTGTCATCTGTCGAACTCCATTTTGCTGCTATCAAACTCCATTTTTCTATTGGATTCCTTGAAAAAATCAATTGAAATATTGGATCAACATGCTAAATTTTGAATGGATGATGTGCAAAGGAAATCCACATTAGAGCTAATTGTCACTTTTTCATCTCTCAATATGTTTGATGTGCTAATTAGGGAACCAAAACTCATTGGAGTCTCATTCAAATCCCATTGCAGACCATTAGTGGTAGTACTCTAAGATGGTGGTAGTCATTCAACTGCTTGATCTGTTAAAATCTCATGGCAATGGTTTTTGGGAAGAAAATAAAAAAGACTATGATTTCCAAAGAGAACAATTCGAATGTTTGGAAATGTATAAAGAACATTGATATTTCCCAACTCATGGTCAAATCTTCCTCAAAGAGCCCCCACTATAAGAAGAATCAATTTAGACTTCTCTGAATCTGGACCTGTGCAGTCTCTTATGAAAGATATGCATTTGTGAAGATCTGTTGTATCCTGATCATATGACTCATCCAAAATTGTTGAACCCAAATTATCATAGAAATCTTTGACTTCTGGCAGGATGGAATCCAAGTCTCCTTTTATCACATTTGTTTTATACCTTTGATGAACAAGAAGATGATCTTCTTTAGGGAAGAAGCTCGAAATTTCATCATAGAGACGATTGGCCCCTTTTTCAGCACACAACTGTAGTTGTGCTCAATCCTAGAGAACTGCAGTGAAGCGAGGGATGTCGTAATTGAGGATAATTAGTGCATATGATCATCGCCTGCTGCCACCACTGGGCGTTGAGAGAAGAAAGTCGATGTTTTGTGCTCCATAACTTCCATTTTTTTTCTACTCCTCTCAACAATCCCAATAGATGTTCCACCCGATATTCCACCCACACTCCTCAATAGCGAGAGCTCAAACCAATACCGAGGATCTAACTACTACTGAGACTGAACGCCTCAAGTCCTGATACATTTTCATAAAACTTCTTGAATTGGAATTTCCCTTCCACTTGCTCAATAAAGATTGAATCCAGCACAAATAACTTGTTTACATGCTTCAAATGTCGACCAACACAAAATATACCATGAACACTGCTAACATCATGCTACTTAGATCACCAATGCATCCATAAGAAAACCATGGATCATTACTATGGTTTAGCGACCACATTTACCAATTTACCAATATGATTAAAATTTATGATTGTTAAATCTATAACAGCTTGACAATCCTCTACCAAAACACCATTTAAAATGGCTAAAAAACCTTTATGAAACTGAATACTCACTAGCTCTAAAAATATAAATAACCACTGATGAGATAAATGTATAATAGCCTAACAATCCTCTACCAAAACACCATCTAAAATCACTAAAAAAAAATTATGGAAGTGAATATTAGCTAGCTCTAGAAATGTAAATAACCAGTAATGAAAAAACCCTGAAATGAGCTCCATGGTTCAGCTCAAAAGATCAAATAAATTCATATTGAGTCCCCTTGTAATGTAAACCCTTAACCATGAAATGGGTGAGGGAATTAGTAACCCATAGGCAGCCACTCAGTTTACAATATGGAGTAGACCTGAAATGAGATCTCCTAGCAGTTGAGCTCAAAAGATCAAACAAATTAAAATTTCTTGATCCTATAATGCAACCAGTTAACCATGAAATGGGTGAGGGAATTAGTAACGCATAGGCAACCACTTAGTTTAGTTAATGGACTCGAAAAAGACACTTGGCAAATGGTTTAAGAGGCATACGTTTAAGAATCTGAATAAACATATGTTTCATAATCAATTTTGATTTGAATATATGTTTTATAATTCGTTTTAAATATATTTCTCACTGCTGAAAAAACACTTGGCAAATGGTTAAAGAGGCATAAGTTTAAGAATGTCAACATACATACATTTTAGAATCAATGTTGGTTTGAATATATATTTTATAATTTTTTTTAAATACATTTCTCACTGATGAACATACATGTTTATCAACAAGAGGTACAGTAAATTTTTAATCATTCTTTGTAAAAAATTAATTTAAGTATGCTTTAAACACGTGATTTAGACATGCAAGTAAGTTAGTGGTGTGAATTCTATTCATTGATATAGTGGCAACCACGAGAATATACTGGCATCTTTCAATTAAGAAAATGATTAAAATGCCCAATTCCAATAAGAGGGACGCCTATCAGCGTAATTAGAATCCTAATATATAAATCCAAAAACCTTAGCAATTAAATAAATTTTTTTATGTAAAATTTAAACCTACATTTTTCACCCAACTATAATAAAATCTTAATAAAATAATCATATAGTTTCATAAAATCAATTATCATTTTCTTCTCAAACTAACATTAACATGGTGATATCTCTGGATGTCAAAATAATTTAGCCTGGGTTTAATTTTCTTTCCTTAATAAAAATTAAATAATAATTTTAACTTTGCATTGATTTTTTTCAGGACGAAAAAGCATGATATTGTATTATATGAGGAATATAAAGAGACATTTTACATTCGATTTCTGTGGATGACCCATAGCTTTGGATCATAGTAATAAAAAAAAACATGGAACATATCCCAAAAAAACACATGCCAAGAGAATGACAGATAAAAGACAAGTATCCAGCTACACAATTATCATAGATCATAGGGTTCACAGATCATAGACAAATACATCCAACTACAAGATTTTCTTTGATCGAAATAGTTAACATAGGTGGAGACTTTTGCAGCGATTAGGACAGAAACAACATCATATAAAACAAAATGCAAAGAGAAAAAACCTGAGACTGCTTGCATAAACTTAGAAATCAGGAAGAGAAAATTCCTAGATAGAAAAAATTTTCCCTTCAGATGATATCTGCAAAAACCATGAACCCAGAGCTGAATGAATACCTATTTTTGAGAGCGAATCTGCCTGCTGATTTTGGGCCTTGCTGATATAATGAATAGATCCACCTTCCAAACATCCCCAGAAAAAACTGATCCTGTCCATCCATCCTACAAGGTGTGGCATGAGAATATAATTTTTTCTTGAGACGAAATCCACCATTACTTTTGAATCTCCAAAAACTGAGACATCCTGAATATTTAGAAAGAGGAAAAATTTTAGAAGGCAAGCGAGGTCCATCGCCTCTACTTTACTGTTGGTGCCTTTCCCCCCGTTCCAGTTGATGTAGAATTGATTGTTTTCATTTACCATAATAATAACTCCATAGCCACAGTAACCTCTCTATTCAGCTCCATCGAAGTATGCCCTTGGATAAATTGTGTGTTCCTTTGAGAGTTCACTACAGACATCCTTTTTTTGCTTGAGGGTATTTTGCAGGAGTGCTTCAAATTGAGAAACAATATTGAAAAATATTTCCAAGAAAGGGGATTTGCTATTATTGAAAATAGAGTTGTTTCTCCATTTCCAAATACTCCACAGAGTGATAATAAAAATTGTTCTCCATGATTCCTTTTGCTCACTGCACCAGAGAAACGCTTCAATGATTGAAGCGTGGAAATTGTGCTGAATTCCATAGCAGCTCTCCAAAGCATGCCATAATTGCTGAGTTCTTTTGCATTCTAAAAATAAATGATCGTTGTTTTCCTCCTCTGACCTGCATATAGGACATAAACCGGGACTGTGCCATCCCCTCTTCTTTAAGTTTTCCCAGGATAAATTATTGTTGTGGAATGATAACCAAGAGAAGAAAATCATTTTGGACAGGCAACCCGCCTTCCAAAAAATTCGAGGGAAAATAGGATTGAGAGAGGCCTGCTTTAGACCAATTAAATTCTGGTATACATATTTAACATGGACAGTATTCATCCCTTTCGAATTTTTCCAGGTGAGACAATCAGATTCCACTGAGCGAAAAATGCCACAGTTCCTTAAGCACATCCTGATGTGTTCCCATTGAAGGGCGATCACATCTGGAATTTCCAGAATTCCTGCATCTTTCCAAAGTGGAATAGATCCCTGCCAGCCCGCAATCAAATTGTCCCAAAAGAAAAGACCCCTTCTATGAAGGAAATTTAATAAAGATTCAGGCACATAGATCTCCTCGGTGCCACATAGGAACTGGTCTTTCCCAATAAGGATCTTATTGCTAGTTTGGAAACGCCAAATTAAGTTCTTCAAAAAATAATTTTCTATCTTACGAAAGCTAAGCCAAATTGAAGAACCATATGAGGCGCTGATCCTTCCCTCCCTGAGCCAAAACGTTAAGTCCTTCCTGCCCAAATATTTCTCCTGAATAATGGAACTCCATGATCCTTCTCCATGAATCGCTCTCCACAAAGACTTGCATAAAAGAGCCTTCCCGAAAGTGCGCATATCGAGCAAACTCCATCCTCCCATACTCTTTGGCAACGAGATACTGGATAATTTTGAGAGATGATATTTCCTTCTTTCCGCATGGCCACCCCAAATAAAATTCGTTGTTAGTTTGTTCATGTTTTGAATTATACTCGCAGGAAAAAAATATAAATGTGCCCAGTAAACCGCGAGTTGATTTAATACTGATTGTGCCAAGGTCACTCTTCCCGCCAGAGAAAGGCATCTATATTCCCAAAATGAAATCTTCCTATAGTATATGTCTGAAATCCAATTCCAATTTGTCTTTGAGTATCCATTTGCTTTTATATGAAAACCCAAATATTTAATACCATGACTGATGGATTGCGCCGTAATTCCAAAGAGGTCAACTAACCATTCAACGTCAACCCGATTGATATCATTGTGGTAAATTGTTGACTTCGCATTGTTTATTTGCAATCCTGTAGCCTTTTGAAAAAAATTTAGGATTTCATAAAAGCATATCCAGGTGAATCTGCAAATCATTCCGAATAAAATAATATCATCAACGAATAAGTTGTGTGATATTGAAATATTTCTGCAAATTTTTAGAGGATGGCACTTGTTTTCCTTGACAGCCTTGTTGATGTGAAGGCTAAGCAAGTTCATAGCCAGGATAAACAAAAGCGGCGTTAGGGGACATCCTTGGCGAAGACCCCTGGCCGCGTGGAAGAAAGGAGATGGGATCCCATTTATGAGGATCGCATAGTCCACCTTTTCAGTGCAGGCCATGATCCAGTTTATCATGCTAGCTCTTAAACCGATCTTTGCGAGCAGACACCTGGTGAAGCCCCAATCAAGGCAGTCGTATGCCTTATAGAGATCAATCTTGACAATGATCGCATCACTTTTTTTAGAATGTATGGCAAACAAACCTTCCTGTGTGCTTGCGACTGCATCTAGAATGTTTCTTCCCTTTAGAAAGGCGTGGTGGTCCTTTGATAGGAATTTTGAAAAAGTTCCTTTGATTCTTTCAGCTATGATCTTCGATATAATTTTGAAGGAGATGTTACAAAGTGAAATCAGTCTGAAGTCCTTGAAGGATTCTACATCTCCCTTTTTAGGAATGAGTGCTATATAAGTGGAAGAGGTTTTTTGATTGATAATACTTGACATCCTAGATCCTCCACCATCCTTAGCAGATCTGATTTTATAAGATCAAAAAAGTGAATGAAAAATTCTATTGTCCAACCGTTTGGACCCGGGCACTTGTCCCTTTTGAAATATTTCATTGTTCTTAACAGCTCCTCCTCCGATACTGGTTGGAAGATTTGATCATTTAGTTCATCATCAAACATCTGAGGAAACACTTCAATGCCCCACAAAATATCCTGAAACTTGCATTCTTCAGACCTCTTGTACTGATTTTCAAAAAATTCCACCGCCCCAGTTGTAATGTCCTGCTGGGAATATAGGAAACCACCTCTTCCATCACTGATTTTCCATATAGAATTCTTTTCGCGTCTGGAGCTGGCAAAATTATGAAAGAATTTTGAATTACTGTCCCCTTCCTTCATCCATATCGCTCTGCTCTTTGACCTCCAGAAAGATTCTTCCTGTTCTAAAATTTTCGATTTTTTCTTTTGGAGCTCCTTTATCCGACATCTCATTTTAAAAGGTAACATATGTGTAGCCATGGATTCTGCAGTGCTATCTAATTCCATTTGAATTTCCTTGAGATCATTTCTGTTCGCTAGCCTTTTTTTGAACTGCCACTCTTTTACCACCTTTTGAATAGACTCCATTTTGTCCCTGAATGTCATTAAACGTGGAAGAGCTTCGGGAGACGACATCTCAGTCTAGGATTTTAATATGATATCATTAAACTCTGGATCTTCTAAACATGTTCTGTTGAATTTGAAGGAGTAGCCTTTTCTAAACCCCTTTCCCCTCCATCCTAGCATAATCGGTCTATGATCTGAAATGAAGACATTCTCAATTGATGAAAAAGGCATGCCTAATTTGTCAATGAGACTAGCATGAAGAATAAATCTGTCAATTCTCTTGGCAATATAAGCTTTCTCGGCTCTTCCATTTTCCCATGTCAGGTGCAATTTGGGAGGAAGGATGTTAACAAAGTTCCTGCTAAGAAACTCATTCTTAATTCTATTAGCAATGGGATGCTTTTTCTTATTGATGCCCCAGATTTCGTCCATATTTAAGGTGATATTAAGGTCTCCTGCAATCAATAAAAATTCAACATCAAAAATTTCTGAAGCAAAAAGACTTTCCCAGAATGACAGTCTGTTCTTATAAGGAGCATATATATTCAGAATATTTATTGGACATTTATTCCCCCTCATTTGAGCCGAGACGAGGATGCCCGTGAGACAGCTATATGTCTTTGCTTTGATCTAGTTAGGATCCCATAACACTGCCAAGCCGCTTGAAAGGTTGTTTGCGTCCAAAGCAGAAATGTGCCAATAGGGGAACATCTTCCTGAAATAAGAAACTGTTACAGAAGAGGCATGCATGGTCTCTTGAATTAAAATGATTTTGGGGCTTGCTGATAGGAAAAAATTCTTTAAGGCCGCATATTTTTGGTCTGCCCCCAGACCCCTAATGTTCACTGATATGATGAAATTCATTGGGAAGGCTTTCCGACCATGCTTGCTCTAAGGGGCCGTTCTTTAGTCATATCAATGATGGGTATATCGATGAGGGATAAATTACTGATTCCTCTACTTGCTCCTTCACCCCTCCCCCTATAATGTCTACTGCCCCTATTGTTTTTCCTCCTGACCGTAATGTTACTTGCAGAATTGGGGCTTATCTGGGGAGATCTTCGATTTCTGGGCTTATGAATGGTGAGGGGCCTGAGCTCCAATGATTTCTTGCTTAAAAGGTAGTCCAGATCACTACCAATCGAGTTTGAGGGCGATGAGATAGGAGAGTTAATAGGGGTGGGCGTAATCAGAGGCTCTTTCCCTTTTCCAAGAGGAGATTTATTCTTAATCGGGGACGGGGATGAGGATTGAATTATATGGACCTCCTTTCTAATGCTTATGAAAGGTCGAGGAATCGGGGGAGGGTTTGGGACTTCATTATCAGAGGATGGCTCCAATGGAGGGTTCAGAGGACAAGGAAATTCATGGTCAGAGGCTGTCTCCAGAGGGGGCATCGAGGGAGAAATTCTATACAAAGGGTCAGAATTTTTGAGCGACGGTGGAGTTTGCAGATGATCATCAAAAGGCGCCTTTAGCTGTGCATCAGGTCCAAAAGGAGACTGGCTTTTTGGAGATGCTAATTTCTCCGAATCTGAGGAAGAGGCTTTTATTCTACAAGACTTTGCCGCGAAATGGTGGGAACCGTGATGCTTTCGGCTTCTTATAGGGCGCCGCGAGCAATTCTTGATAAGATGACCAGTGCGATGGCAAGCTGAGCATCTAAAGGGGACTCCCCAGAAGTCCAGCCTCTGTCTAATTTTTAACTCCCTCCAGATGATATCAATGTGGTCCGGAAAACCACCTCTGAAAGCTTTGTCTATCAGAATCCAAGCCACTCTTTTGTCTTTCTCACCTAAGCACCACAGGTCAACGTAAACACACCTCCCTATGGCATTCCCTATCTCTGCCAAAGTTTCCTTTGACCATAATTCCAGGGGCAAACCGGGAAGTTTAACCCATATCAAGTTATTGGAAGGGGTATTCATTAGCGGGTTATAACCCAGGTACCATCTATGTAATGCCAGAAAGCTTCTTCCATAAACCCACTGTTGCTTCAAAATGGTTTCCAGGTCGCCCGCACTAAGGAAATGAAAGCAATACCACTCCTTTAATAATCTAGCCGCGATAGGAACATATCCTATTAATGGTTTCCATTGTGACTCGAGCCAACTTCTCATCTTTTGGTCATCCATCTCCGGGAAATGCCACCAGCCTACCAGGGCTTTTTCCTGAAGGCTTCCTATGCGATCCGCCAGGTGAGCACTATCAATCTTTATGGCTGCAGGAGGGGGAGTATCCTTTACAGGCTTTTGGCTTTTCCTTGAGTGATCTTTATCATATGCCCTTCCTTTTGGTTCTAACATGGTTTTACTGTTTCCTCGTTGCGGCCTTACTCTATCGTTACCACCTAAGTCATCTTATATGCCCGAAGGGCGAATCACCATGTCATCCAGGGTGGACTGCCAATTGGTTGACAGCTTGGCATTGTGATGGAGGGATTTCGCCTGGATGTCCGCATGTATCATTGCCTCTATGGCAGATGTGTCCGACGGATAATCCATTCATAAATATCTCACCTAAACCTTATCTCATGGGTACAGGAGGAAATCCAAAAAGGATATATGTCAGACACTGCAAGCTGATAGGACGGGTGAAATCTGAATAAATACCTGGAGAAAGAAAGTTCAAATAACTCGCATCTGACTAAAGTACTGGCACAAGGAAGCCTCGGGAACAAAAAACATTTTCCCAAAAAGGAGAGGTTTCAAATATGAGGCCAGCTGTCCCCCTATTAAAAGACGTATGACGATATCATGAGCTGGATTATGGCAGGATGGAAGGATATTTGAAAAATGACGGCTCTATTTATTTCAGGAATACAGCTCACATCCCGACGAGGATAAAATACCCTGAAAAGCAACAGATATGAATCTATATGACTCTGCCCAAGAAAGTCCTGATAAAGGAGTGAGAATTAAAACATGTACCGCAAACCGGAATCCGGCGTCCCCGGAAAAGATCCGGTCCTGAGAGACCAGGGAGGATAGTGTGGAGTGAAACGAGAGCAAAAAAACTCTACTACAGTTCGAAGATCTTCCTATCTTGAAACAAAACTTTAATCCAGATTCAGAGCAACTCATGCCTTCCCATAACAGAGATCTTCACGATGTTTCTTCAGGACAAACTATACAGCAGCACAAAACCTCACAGACACACCACCAGGGTCCTAGCTTAAAACAAAAATCTGTGCATGGCTTGGTAATGACACAATAATTTTGAAACTTTGAGACCGGAAACCATGACCAGCATGAGGATGGTTTTCCAGACATGTGAAATGTAACATATACCAGAGAATGGAAAGAAAACGTAGCTTCTAAAACGACCAGCCTTTTTATAATATAATTGAAGTTCAACTTCAGCAACAATATTCACATCCAAAATTTTGCTAATTCAGAAAAAACTGCGTCTTTCCTTTAACCAAAAATCCTTTAAACAGAAAAAACGTTACAAGAGGATCAGAAAAAGAACTAACCTGGAGCCGCAGACGCGTCGAGGACGAGGTGCATTCGGTAAATGAAGAAAAACATCCCAGCCAAAGAGATTCGAAACCATAAAAAGCAATAATTTAGGGAGGAAAACAGGCTCACCACTGCATTTTGAGAACGCAAGGAGAAGGGGAAAGGAATTCCACTAGGGATTGAAGAGCTTCAGTCAGAAAGGCAATCAGAAGAAAGGAAGAGGAAAAAGCCTACGGCATACAGAGCTCTTTTCCGCAACTAGGCCTAAGACATGCAAAGCTCTATTCTGACAGATGTCATCTGATAAATATAGAGAGGAAACATGCGGATAGTCTTCATGGAAAAGTTGGCAATAAGAAGACGAGGTTGTGAAAAAGCGCATGCATAGGATCACTGCTACACACCTGTGCATAGTTTATAGGCTGGCAGACCACTAAACCAATCTTTGGTTGGATGTCATTACCTGCACACCTCCGCTCGGCCGCCGCGCTCAATTTTAACTTTGCATTGATAACCGATCATAACTCATATTTGCATGTGTTGCATGAAAATTATCAAAATTGATTTTGAAAATTAATAATTAAAATTTCGAAAAAAACCATTTAATTTTATCTTAATAATACCAATTTTTTCCTTTTTTCCAAGTTTACAACCTAAAAAAATTACACACATCCAACGCTAAGAAGTAGAGTCAACCCGGAAAAGTCCTTCGTTTATTTACTATGTCCACTTACAAAGATCTTTTTGGCATGGACAATGGCCATTGCCAATATAGTGACCCACGCTTCGAATATTTGATCTACTGAATATTTGTACCTATTTATTTATCTATTTTAGGATACTTTATTTATATGATTAAGCACGTTCACTTTACTAATATAGAAATGTAACCTTTCGGACATGTTAAATTCAATTCAATTCAATTCAAACCTAAGGTATCTCAAATTAGTGCGTTTACACAGATTTCTAAAAATATTTGAACGTGTTAAATTTTGAATTTTGACCCGACGCACATTCAAAACCGCCCACTTATATTTGGGATCATTCTTTATTGACTTCCAATCTGATTTTAATCACACACTATTCGTATTCACTATTGAGTTCCCATCTTATTTTAAGATTAAAACACACATCTCATATTCCCCGTTAAATCTTATTCAACCCCTATCTGATATTTAGATTAAAAAATAAGTAAAAAATATCCGATCATATTCAATCTTACTGTAGACCAATCTGATTTAAAATTAAACAACTTTCACCGTCACTTTCACTATCACAACTTTCATTCCGATCTGATTAAATGATAAATAATAATGAACTAGACGCGCCACCGCAATATGATATAAATACGTGATATATGATTTTTTAATTTTAATGTTTTTTCCAGAGCTTTGAAGACTTCTAATGACAAAAGTAATCCACCAGATCACAAGAACCCGAATTAACAAATAGAACATTCATAGTAATTAGACATCGTCTCCTCCTCCTCGTCTATTCCAGAAGAATCTCACACGGAACCAACCATCCACTGCCCCCGGGCCCCACCCATGAAAGAGACCATCTAAGGATTCCGTCCCGATTCTGGTCGATATACAACACAAACGAGATACTCAATCGAAAAAACATGTGTGAAGTGCAACATTGCGCTCGATTGGGCTTATGTATCCTTGACTCCTCCGGGGAGCGGGTCCAAGGTCGCCGCGAGAAAAATTCAAGCACGGGCAGGTGACATAGGCGGCTACGAAAGGAGGAAGACAAACAACGTGTCACTGCGGACTTTCTCGCTCTCCCACGGGGCTTTTATAAGCTCACCACAACAAACAAGAACCCGGAGAATCCGCGCGCTTTTACCATTCTCCTTCTGTGTAGAGTGAATCTGGTAGGAATGGAGATTGAACACAAGAAAGAGAGAGTACAAGAAAGGGGATGGGTGAGAGGTTCCATTATTGGGGCCGGAGCTTCTGGAACAGTCAGCCTAGCCATGAACAGCTCTAATGGCCAACTCTTTGCAGTCAAATCCGCAGCCGGTTTTAGTGTGGCTCTGCATAATGAGTATCAGATTTTGCAGCGTCTGGATTCTCCATACATTGTACGTTGCCTGGGGCGCGATTACAGCGTTGAGAACGGTGCAGAAGTGCACAATTTGTTCATGGAGTACATGCCAGGTGGCTCCGTCGCGGATCTGCTGGCTAAGTTTGGAGGGCGGCTGGAGGAATCCGTGATCAGGGCTTACACTCGTGGCATCCTACGAGGAATCCATTACCTCCACAGGCAGGGGATTGTGCACTGTGATATCAAGGGGAAGAATGTTCTGGTGGGTGCTAATGGTGTGAAGCTTGCCGACTTTGGTTCTGCCAGGAGGATTGGTGATGAGGAGAAGGGCCACGAGGCACTGCAATTGAGGGGAACACCTCAGTGGATGGCTCCAGAGGTGGTGAACCAGGTGGAGCAGGGGCCCGCTTCTGATATTTGGTCTTTCGCCTGCACTGTGCTTGAGATGACCACTGGGAGGCATCCATGGAGCAATGTTTCCAGTGCCCTCGCTGCGATGTATCGGATTGGATGCACAGAGGAGCTGCCTGAGTTGCCTGCATCGCTTTCACTTCAGCTCCGGGATTTCTTAGCGAAATGCTTTCGTAGGGATCCGAAGAAGAGGTGGAGCAGTGCAGAGCTGTTGAACCATCCTTTCCTAACTGAGCACTGCTCTGTCATAGAGGCAGAGGAAGCCCTTAAATGTCCGAAATCCCCAACTAGTCATTTGGATTTCGGGAATCAAGTATGGGATTCCTACTCTTCTGAGATTACTAACATTCTTTCACTCAACATCTCCAGCCCAATTGGAGAATGCAATGGGGAGTTGAATAGACCAGTTAAGCAATGCTCAAGGCCTTCTCCCAGGGACAGAATGATGGCACTGGCCGCAGCTTGTAAATTTGAAGAAGTTGCTAACAGGCCTAATTGGATCACAAGCCCACATGGTCAATGGCTTGTTGTGAGATCTTCCGGACGTGACTCTCCAACTTCAGATAAAGCTGTGTCAAATTCCAACATTTGTAACGGCTCCTCCATGAAAGAGCTTCCATTCCAAAAGGAAACGTATAGTGCAGGCTTAGAAGCTGCCAGTTGCGAAGAACTGCAGACCAGATGTGAACTAGAGGAATCCTTGGAGTCTTCGATCTCTGCAGCCCAGCCTGAACATGAATCATCTTCCAGCATTTTTGCTGAGACTCTGCACCTTGACTTGTTTCAAATGACGACAGCATCCAATTTGATTAATGAAGCTTGGGACATCCTTGCTTCTGGTGATCCTGAAATTCATAACTTGTCGATAGTAGGAGAAAGATTTTGTATCTTTGATGATAAGTGGACCTCTGGCAATCATGAAGGAGCAGTTTGTTGCCCCTGTTGTAATTGTATGTACAGTACACAAATTTACTATATACTTATGATAAAGGGGCAACTGTACATTAGCTTTAATACTTATCCTTGTATTTTTTATTCAAAATTAACTCCAATTGAGTTTATTTGGCTACATCTCTGCATGAATTTCTCGATGGCTGATTTAAATGGATTCTGATTTGTGTCAATCCCATTGTGGAAAGCTATATTTTACAGCTTAGTATAAAGTCAGTGTGTGATTTCATCAATGTTTAAAATGTAGTTAATATGTGTTTTTTAAAATTAATAAAAATAAAATTTTAATTGATTAGAAAATAAACATTAATTAAAATAAATAAATAAGTAATACACTGATTTCATGGTTGCTAAAAGTGCTTAAAATGTATTTTTTTAAATCAATAAAAATAAATTTTTAGTTAATAAAAAAAAACATTAATTAAAATAAATGTATAAATATCCCACTATGCAGAGTTTGATCATGGCTGGTATACCCTAAGATCAGCCCATAAACTACTGCACAATCATTATTTGGTAAATTGAACCGGTAAAACTTTAAGTGATTTCCTGAGTGGAATGTCCTGCAACTTGTCCGTTGCCAGTAAGTTTATTTTAGTAAAAAAAATGATTTTGTTTAAATTTTATAAAAGAAATTGAAGATGGGAGTTAGTACTTGGGGAAATAAACTAATAGTAAGTTTAATTTAGTAAAAAAATGATTTTCTTTAAATTTTATAAGAGAAATTGAAGATGGGAGTTAGTACGTGCGGAAATAAACTATTTTAATGAATGTTTAAATTGATTGAATATTTTATAATTTTGGTCGCAACATTTTACAATGGAGTGGATCATTTTTTCATTTAATATTATAAATGAATTAAACATAAAACGTTATTTAAGCTCCAAGAAGAAACATTTTGGTGGCTTAAAAGCATAGCTTCTTGGCTATTAAACATAAAACGTTATTTAAGCTCTTTAAATAAGAAGAAACATTTTGGTGGCTTAAAAGCAGAGCTACTTGGCTTCATGAAGGCAACAAAAATACCAAGTTCTTCCACAAGTATGCAAGCGCTCGACGTGACAAAAACCACATCTGGAATATAAAAATGAAAACGGAGACTCCTTTGTATCTCAGCAAGACATTACCAGGGAGGCTGTTAACTATTTCAGGGAGCAGTACAACAGAAGGAATGATGCTTCTTTCCGCGACATTCTGTGGGGTATAGATCCGACTCCCCAAATGTTCAACGATGCTGACAATGAGATGTTGTATAAGCCTGTGACAGAAGAGGAACTTCTTGGGGTCCTGAAATCTTTCAAGAAAGACAAAAGTCCTGGGCCGGATGGCTGGACAATTGAATTTCTCACTCACTTCTATGAGCTCATCAAGCATGACCTCTTAAGCATGGTGGAGGCCTCGAGGATGTCTGGACATATTCACCATATCACCTCCTCAACGCTGATCGCCCTCATCCCTAAAAAGATTGAACCGGAATCGTTTAACGATTTCAGACCAATTTCTTTGTGTAATATATCTTTCAAGATTATTACAAAGATTATTGCTGAGAGACTAAAAGGGAATCTGGCCACCTTTTTAACAAAGGATCAATACGCGTTCTTGCATGGTCGAAACATCCTGGATGCCGTTGCCAACACACAGGAATGCCTCTCCTCCATGTATGCTCAAAACTTACTGGCGGCTATCATGAAGATTGACTTGAGGAAAGCCTTCGATTGTTTAGACTGGGGATTTATGGAGTGCCTTCTTGCAAAGATCGGCCTCAATACAAAAAACATTCGATGGGTGATGGCATGTATCGAGAATGTTAATTATGCGGTTATTGTAAATGGGTTTCCCTCTCACTTCTTCCAAGCCGAAAGGGGTCTGCGACAGGGCTGCCCTCTCTCGCCCCTAATGTTCATTCTGGCTATGAATTCGTTAAGTATCCATATTAACAATGCGGTGGATGAAGGCAATTGTAAGCCCATTAAAATCTGCAGGCACATCTTCACATCCCACAACCTGTTCGTGGACGATGTCCTTTTATTCGCAATGCTTTATCGATCATCATGGAGCTGTTTAAAAGTCATTTTGGACAGATTTCAATGTGCTACTGGCCTCGCTATTAACAAAGAAAAGTCTGTGCTATATCATAACGATGTTGATTTGGAGACTGTCAAATGGATTTCCCAGCTATTCGGTATAGAACACTCTTCGCTCAAGCACGGCCTGAAGTATCTAGGCTACCGCCTAAAAGCAAAAGGCTATACCAAACATGACTCGCTGTGGCTGACAGACAGATTTTTCAAGAAAATTTCATCATGGCAATTCAGAAGTCTCTCCATGGCGGGCAGGGTCACCCTCACTCAAACCGTCTTAATGCAGCTGGCAGTTTATTGGGCGCACCTTTTCTTTATTCCTGTAAGTATTATCAACAAGATGACCTCGATCTCAGCAAACTTCATTTGGGGCGGTTCTTCGGAACAGAAGAAGTTTCATCTTTCCAGAATGGATAGAATCTCTTTGCCAAAAATCATGGGCGGATGGGGCTTAAAGAATTTAAGGGATTTCGGCAACGCTCTCCTTTGCAAATCACTCTGGCGCGGGATCTTCGGGGATGGTCCATGGTGCGAGACGATCAGACAAAAATACATGAAGGGCAAATGCCTTGAATTCTGGTATAGGAACGAAGCTATTGGCATTAAATCAGGATCGGCTATCTGGTTAAGTTTCAGGAAAGTTGAAAAGTTCTTCCTGTCAAGATTAAGATGGAGGATTTATTCCGGTAACAGGATCTTTATTGGCCTCGATCCCATTGCTTGTAGTCGCGATCTTTCCTTCCCGGATGTTCTTTTATCCGCCTTGCACAGAATGGGTATCTTCATGTGGGATAGACTCATCTTAGACTGGAATGGCCTCTCCCCCACGTGGAAGGATGCAAATGTCATCGGTCTGCCGATTGATCTCCACCCTTCATGGAATCTGTTCTCAGCCGCATTACAGGACAGTGGGATTATTCGTGGAGGCACTCTTGACCATCTATCCTGGTTCTCCTCAAACAGCTCGGCGGTTCCTAGAGTAAAAGACATTTACTCTGCCTTCATTTGCTCAAAGACTTCAAATTCTCCACCTATCTTCCTGGTCGTTCTTTGGAAAACAGGCTGCCCTCCTAGAATGATCCTTTTTGCCTGGCTGGTTTTTAACAACCGTAATCTCTCTTGGGACAATCTTAGGAAAAGGAGCTGGCATGGCCCCAGCAGATGCTCGATGTGCGAGTTTGAAGAAGAGACAAACTTACATATGTTCTTTCAGTGCAATACTTCTCAGAAAATCTGGTATGAACTCGCCATTTTTTTTTATTTCCCTCACAATGTTTTTGATTCTGTTCATGCAGCTTTCCATTGGTGGTGCTCCCAATGCGCGGCAAGGCATCCCCTTCTTGTTATCACGTTATGGTATGCCTGGAAATGGCGGAATCATAAAATCTTTAGAGATTCCAAGACCCCTTTCTCTGCCATTCTGCAAAGTATCTGCTCTAGCTTTGATGCTATCACAGGTTTATAGGCATAATAAAACTGTCTTATCATGTTTTTTGCTCCCTCTATTTGACTTACTGTCAAAGTATGTTCATCTCTAGCCATCTAGCATCATATGCAACCATTATTTGTATCCATCATACTCTGAGTTTTGCTATATGTCATCCTATCATCATGATCCAGCTCTATCTGACTTGATATCCACTCAAGCCCCTCTCATATGTTTTCAGTTGTAACTCTTTATATTGACTTAATATAAACTATATTGCTTTTTCCTCGGGAAAGAAACTAACTTTACAAAACTCCATTACTTTTAATATTTAAAATAAGTACAACTTAGTGTTTTAAATGCGATCTGCATGGATACAACTGCTTTTCAGAAAACCGCTGAATGATATTTCATAACCAATTTATAAGAAGTTCGATGTGTGCTTTTCGGGGGTGATAATTTGAGGAATCCTTTTGGAAAGGTAATTGGTACATGTTGTTCAAATGAGCTGAAAAGTTTGATGTATGATTTTGTGATTGATAATTTGATTGGAATTTTTTAAAAGGGTGATGGGATAACGTATAATCAGTGTCTTTGAGTTTTTATAAACACAGCAATAAACCATTGGTGATAACTTGAAATATTTATTATTATTATTATTTTTGTTATTTGATATTTATGATTAATATATGTTATTTCGTTTTACACATGTTGATATTTCTAGTTAATATGTATTATTAAATAATATTATTTATTATAATGGATTTAATTACATGGGAATAATTATATGTTAAAGTATTGTTGTTTTTATCTGTTAAGCCAAACGAGTATTGTTTTATTTGATTGTTAAATTGAGTAAAGAGGATTTGAGGTAGGAATTGGAGGTCTAGGGTGTTGTTTGTATATTTTATTTGGGTAGGAGATGAGAAATGCTTATGATAGTATATTTAAGAAGTTTTTCTCACTTATTAACATTTTATTTGCACATGACTCGATTTTTATCATAGAGTATAGAGAGGTGCTAATAAAATTCAAGGTATGCTAAAATATTAAAAAAAAAATACATATAAATATCAATATTCAAACTTAAAATTGAACCTAATTATGTAGTTTAATTTAAAAATTAAATCCACTTTATTTGTAAAAGCCTAACAATCCATCTATCCTTATAACAGAAAATGGTAAGCAAATCACAATATCAATTTACATTTCATGATTGGTTTCAATAGATTTACACATAACACTAAAATTTGGTTGCAAGAGTAAATGACTTCCTTGTGGAGAACTTTGATCCATCACTTGATGAAGCACTCAATGATACATGGCATATCAATTATTTTTTTAGAGCATCTGTGCTACGTACATAAAGCTATAAGGTATAAGTGAAGAACTGTGACATTATTTCATTTCATTATTATGTATACTGTAATCAAACACAAAAGAGCATATGAGTATGATTCTTTGTAGTGCAGAGTCTTTGTGTTGCACTATTAGATATAATCGCAGTTTTAATTATTAATTTTTCCAAAGCACTAAGGTAAAATTGAAAAGTTATAATATGATGTTTTGTAGGGAAAGTGTGGATCTTTGTGGATTCTTTGCTTCATCGTTTATGGATAACTTTTAATGGGGATTTGGTTATACATCTCAATTTGGTTTTATTTATATTAATTATAAAAATGGTTTGAAGAGATATCATAAAACATCTGCTCATTGGTATAAGAAAATCTTTTCGGAAGGATGAAAAATATGTGTTATGATCCATTGAGCTTATTCACTCAACCAAGGAAAGTCCAAAAAAATATTTCGACTAATTGTATACATTTGTAACTGGTTAAAAGAAATAGATTATCCCACCCTAGAAAACAAATTTTACATGTATCCTCCTCCATCAGCCATAAATAATTAATCATGTGTGTCACACATTGATATCCTTTATCTCAGGGATGTTATCCCATTTCTTAGAGGTATGCTCCATTTTCAATTAAACAAGAGAAGTGTTGAAGATGATTATTTATCAACACTTAATATATTTAAATAATCCATGCCAATCAATTATCTAGTTGGAGATAGAGTGGTGACATTGAAGTAGAAATAATAATGATAAGAAAATAAATAAATAACGACACTTTACGACTTATTAAGGTGCTTTTATATATTATGAACGTACATTTGTTTCACTGGTGACATTGAAATAGAAATGTGGTTTTTCCATTTCATATATCAATTTGCAATTTTTCTGTGAACATAATTTCCACTTGAATGACACGGACTACTATACCCTACAACACTTTTTTTATACTTATAATGTAAGTGACAAAATATTTGAAAATAGTTTATTTTGATTAAGCTTTATTTTTAACATAAGTTTTGGATAATTTAAATAAATTAAACAAATATAAATATAATATTTTGATTTTATCTCTTTAGGTATATTAAAAAATTGTTAGAAATAATTAACGGAGCAATGATATACACAAAATATTGGAAAAAAAAAATACATAAATGCATAATACAAGAGAGAGATATAGATATACACATTTCACCCAATCGTTTCACCCAATTTGGGCTATGTCCATAGAGAAATAGTGAGTCATTCCTTTTACAGTATCCAGAAAAATGAAAATATACAACCTACAGTAGATCCGTTGCAATTTCCTCTTCGCTCTCACATAGTCTCATCTTTCTTTATCGCTAAGAATAATAATACACAACTGCAATACAATTCCCTCATATAAATCGAGGGTTCCCTTCCAAGGAAAAAAACCCTAAATTAACATAAATTCTATCGTGAGATCATCCGCTTAATGAATGACCCAAATTGATTACAAAATTACAATATTTTACAAGGCAATTTTTTTTATTATCTATTTTTAGATTTGGGGGCATTGCCCCCAAACTCCCGCCAGAGGGGGGGCTGATAAAAGTTGTCGTTTCCCCCACCCCCCTGAGTCCCCTTGACATCGATTAAACGATAGGAACAACAATCCAACGCGGCTGAAACAAAAAACCTTTGAATAATCAGGAAGATAATCAAACTCCACACCCAACAATCTCCCACTTGGAGACTGATTATACAAACTCCATCGTTGCTTCACTGGCTGCAAAATGACTCCACTTGGACCTAGCAATTTCTCATCTTCACCATCATACTTGAAGACCAATTGAAACTGAGCAGAATCTCACTTTCTCCCTAGTTACAAATGTTGTTAACATATCTGCAAGATTCTGGCTAGTGTATATCTTTTAGAGCTTCAACTGTCCATCTTCCAAAACTGACTGGATGAAATGGTACTTGAGTTGTATACATTTAGTCTTGGAATGAAATGCTAATGGTGTGAAGCTTACTGACTTCGGTTCTTCCAGGAGGATTGGTGATGAGGAGAAGGGCCACAAGGCACTCCAATTGAGGGGAACACCTTATTGGATGTCTCCAGAGGCGGTGAACCAAGTGGAGCAGGGACCTGCTTCTAATACTTGGTCTTTTGCCTACACTATGCTTGAGATGACCACTAGGAGGCCACCATGGAGTTGTGTTTCTAATGCCCTCGCCGCGATGTATCAGATTGGATACACAGAAGTGTTTCCTGAGTTGCCTGCATCGCTTTAACCTCAGATCCGGGATTTCCTAGAGAAATGCTTTTGGAGAGATCCTAAGAAGAGGTGGACCTTTGCGCAGTTGTTGAACCATCCTTTCTTAAATGAGCACTGCTCCCCAATGAAAGTAGATGAGGCCATTAGGGGTTCGGGATTCCCAACTAATCATTTGGATTTGAAGAATCAAGTATGGGATTCCTACTCTTCTCATACCACTCTCACTCTGTCACTTAACGTCTCGAGCTCAATTGAGGAATTCAATGCGGAGGTGAGTAGATTAGCTGAGCAATACCCAAGGACTTCTCCTAGGGACAGAGTGCGACAGAGTGATGGCAGTGGTCGTAGCTTGTAAATTTGAAGAAGTTGCTAACTGGCCTAATTGGATCAGAAGCCCTCATGGTCAATGGATTGTTGTGAAATCTTTTGGACGTGACTCTCCAACTTCAGCTAAACCCTTGTCAAATTTAGACATTTCTATAGGCCCCTCCATCAAAGAGCTTCCATTCCAAAAGGAAACGAATAGTACCAGCTTAGAAGTTGTTAATTGCGATGAACTCCGAACCAGATGTGAACTAGATGCATGCTTGGAATCTTCCATCTTTGCAACCCACCCTGAACATCAATAATCTTCGAGCATTTCTGCCGAGACTCTGCACCTTGACTGGTTTTCGATGACTACAACATCCAATTTGATTAATGGAGCTTAGAACATGTATGTAAATCCATTTGAGACTATTGCTTCCGATGATCCTGAAATTCATAACTTATCAATGGTAGGGGAAACATTTTGTATCTTTAATGGTAGGGGAAACATTTTGTATCTTTAATGATAAATGGGCCTCTGGCAATCATGAAAGAGTAGTTTATTATAAAAGGGCAAGAGTACATTATCGGCGGAGCAAATACTTGTTCTTGTATTTTTTATTCAAAATTAATTTCAATTGAGTTTATTTGGCTACATGTATGCATGAATGATGTTTGATGGGGATTTAAACGCATTCTGATATGTGTCGACCCTCTGGTGAAAATTTCCTTCTCTTGTGTTCGCGACAAAATTCCATTTAATTTTTTGCGAATCATCCATCATATCTCAGCCATTAGTATCAACTGCCTTCATATTTTGACATGTCACTAGAAACTGCTCCAAGTTACTACGGAAAGTACCTATTAATGCTTAATGCCTAATGCCTCTGGTCGAGATTTTAATGCTTAATGCCTCTGGTCGAGATTTTAATGCTTAATGCCTCTGGTCGAGATTTTAATTTCCGTAAGTGAATGTCTTTTTTCATATCCAAACCTCACAATTCAGTTAAAGTCACCATTCACTTCTTCTTGTCTTCGAAACTTGCTTAAAACAAACAGCAACTCTGATTTTAGAAACTCCATTTCTCGCTACTCTATTTAGGTTTTGTTTTTGTGGTTTCTGCCATTGTATATATAGGAGATAAAGGCCTCTCTTTGAACATACAGTTTCAAGAGCTTTTCGTATTGCTTCAATATTATATTTTAATTATTTAAAATATTTTAGTTATTTAAATAATAATATACTTTAAGATCACCCATAAACCACCGTACAATCATTCTTTGCTAAATTGAACGGGTATAACTTTAATTCTTTTCTTTATCCCAATGTCTTGTAAATTGTCCGATGCCGGTTTAATAAAAAAATTATTTGTAAGTTGTCAGATGACTGTTTAATAAAAACAAATTATTTGTAAGTTTTTTTGGAATGTATAATTTTACAGTAAGTAACATTATATTGTTGAAAACTTGTGATAGATTGTGTCAATGGTCTGATATAAGTTTAATAATAATAAAAAAACTTTAAATTTTAAGAGAAAAGTTGATGTAAGAGCTTTGTGGTTTATCTTTATATTTTTTTTAGTATAAATTTAGATAATTTTAAATAAATTGAACAAATATAAATATAAAAAAATATTATGTTAATTGGATTTAGTTTGAGTGATCAGGAAAAACTTCGTTATCTCCACACTCAAGTTCAATTCCTATATATGAGATGTCCAGTTCACAACTAATATTTTTTGTAATGGTTTTGAGCATTTTTTTTTGTTGTTGTCTAAGTAATTTTTCAAAAGCCAAACATATATATTTGTCATATAAAATACTATCACATCCATATAAAAGTAAATGGTTGCTAAATGCCAATAGGCATCAAACCATAATAAACATCAAAGCACTTATTTTATAATACATTTCAGGTTGATTTAAAAAAGAAAATCATAAAAATAATTAAATTATAACAATATTATTAATATTAATATTATTAATATTGTTATAAGTTAATTATAACAATATTATTAGTATTAATATTATTAATATTGTTATAAGTTAAACATATATACATTTGAAAAAATAAGTAATAAAATTCTTATTCATGGAAATATATGTCACTTTACCATGGGAATTTTTAATTTGTAAAATACTTGATTACAATACCGTAGACCAATGCCATGCCATGGTTTATGAACATCACATCCCAATAAAACTATATCTCATTTCATATTACACCTGTTTATATAACTTTTTTTAATGACATAGTCTAACTAAAAAAATAGATTATTTTTTTTACTTTGATTCGCATATGACTTGATTTATACCACAGAACTCAGCGAGGTGCCAATAAGACTCAAGGTATGTTCAAATATTAAGAGAAAACAATTTAAACATAAATATCGATATTCAACTTAAAAACTAAGCCTAATTATGTAGTTTAATTCAAAAGTTAAAGCCATAGATGTTGATATTTATTTATAAATTTGCACAGACATCCATTTTGTCTCTATATGTTTGCACTAGGACTAAGGGATTTGTTAATCTATATAAAACAACAGTATAACAACCCACCTATCTTTCTAAGAAAAATAGTAAGTAAATCACATTATCAATCTTCATTTCATTATTGGTTTCAATAAATATGGTAATAACGCCAAAATTTGGTTGCAGGACTAAATAAATTCCCTATGGAGAACTCTAATCCATCACTCGATGAAACATTGAATGATACAAGGCATATAAATTATTGTTCATAGCATTTGTGCTATATACTTAAAGCTATAAGGTAAAAGTGAAGAACTGTGACATTCAATATCTATTTCATTCCATTTTATGCATACTGTAATCAAACACAAAAAAGCATATGAGTATAATTCTTTGTAGTGCGGAGTTCCTGTGACACACTACTATATACAACTGCAGTTTTAATTATTATTTTTTCCAAAGCACAAAAATGGAAAAATCCAAAAGCTATAAGATATGATGTTTTGTGGGGAAGATGTGGATGTTTGTGGATTCTTTGCTTGTTAGATTATGGATAACTTTGAATGGGGATTTGGTTATATATCTCGATTTGGTTTTATTTATACTGGTTATAAAGATGGTTTGGAGAGATATCCTAAATAATCTACTCATTGGTATAAAAGGTTCTTTTTGGAATGATGAAAAACATGTGTCATGTTCCATTGAGCTTAGTCACTCAACAAAGGAAAGTCTGAAAAAATATTCATACTAAATGTATATGTTTGTAATTGGTTAAAAGAAACATGTTATCCCACTCAGGAAAATAAGTTTTACATGTATCCTCCTCCATTACCATAAATAATTAATTAGGTGCATCACACATTGATATTCTATACTTGAGGGATGTTACCATATTTCCTAGAGGTATGCTCCATTATGAATTGAACATTGGAAGTGTGGAAGTGTATTATTTATCGGCACTTAAGACATTTAAATAAACCATGCCAATCAATTATCTAGATGGACATTGGCTAGAGACTAATAACATTGAAATAGAAATAATAATGATAAGAAAATAAAAAATAATGGAATTTATTAATTATTAATTTGATTTTATAGATTATAACTATACATTTGTTTTACAAGTGATGTTGAAATAGAAATACAATTTTTCTACTTCATTTATCAATTTGCAATTTTTCTGAAACATAATTTGCACTTGAATGGTAGGGACTATGCTACACCGCCACACTTGTTTTATACATACAATGTAACTAACAAAATATTTAAAAAGAGTTTATTCTTATTAAGCTTTATTTTTAATATAAGTTTTAGATAATTTAAATAAATAACAAATACAAATATAATATTTTAATTTTATATCATTATATATATTAAAAAATTATTATGCCAATAGGTTTTAATTTGGGTAGTTGGGGAAAATGTTGTTATCTTCTCTCTAGAGTTTAATTCTGACATGTGAAATGTCGAGTTCACAAAAATTAAGTCTTATAACGACTTAAAGCCTTGTTTCTTGTTGTTTGATAAACATTTTTTGAGGACCAAAACATACATATATTCATCATATAAAATGTAAAAGATATTTATCATTCTTTTTCCTAAAAAAGACATAATTTCACTATCAATGTGATAAAAATTTACATTACGTTAATACATGTCAAGAATGTATTCAGATGATAGAGAGATCTTCAAGAAAATTTCCTATAGTGTGGCATGATAGCCATCATATAAAACGTTGTCAAAAATGAAAGTTTGTTGTAGTTTGTGTTGTTAGAGAAAATTGCATATGTGTTGATATATGATAAAACCAAAAACATGTAAACTTTTCGTTGATAATAAGCTATGTATAAGTAGTGATCAGAGAAAAAATAACTATGGTATTCTATGTTGTTCCCTTCGATGAAAGGTAGATGGTAGAACTCATAAAAAAAGGTCTTTTTATGTCTCTGAAATCAACCATCTCCCATGAACTATTGAAATCACCTCCTTAGAGAGGGTGTTTGTAGTGGTATTGTGCTCCCTGTAAACCTGTGAGGTAGAGAAATGTGTGAAAGAGGATTTCAAGTGGATTATCTCACCACCAAGGGTAGAATCCTTTGATTGTGACATCTCTATGACACATTTATCCTACTGATAATCAATTGAGAATCCCCAAAAATTCGAAGAGAGAGGACACATTTTTCAATAGAAAAAATCAACAAAAGTTTGAGGTCCATTACTTTAGCAAAACAGTTGGTTCCCTCTCCTAAATCCCATTTTGATATGGAAGTAATGCTTTTCTTCCATCTACAAAATCACACCCTTGTCACAAACTTTTGGTCTCCTTGTGAAGTACCATAAGAAGAGTCCCAAGGTCTAGTTTTGTCGATCTGGAGGTCAGGGATAGTTTTATAGGTAGCAAATCTAAGATTTCAAGTGATTGAGTTGTGGTGACCTCTAGGTGAATAAGGTAATCATTGAATATAGCCTTGTTTCTAGAAAGCCAAACACCCCAATAGGCTAGAAGAGGCAAGACTATGAATTCTTAACCTCTCTATTAGTATAGAAAAGTTGCCAAGTCTCTAGGAGACTCTCCCCCATCCATTGAAATCTTGTCCAAACTTGGATGCAAGAGCCTATCACATGACCTATGTGTATGAGCATTCAATCTAGAGGTGGGATGTAGATTCATTAGATTTTTTGCAAAGGTTTCTCCATCTGAGCCCTTCCCTTTTTTTTCTATATTTTATGTAAAAAGTTTCATGTTGGTATCTTATTTTCCAAAGCACACCTTAGCTAACCATTTAAGCTTCTAAAAATGTCTTCACTAGTCCACCTAAATTTATGAAATCCATTGTGCGATGAAGTAAAAGTAACCCAATTTAAAAATGTAGATTCCAGAGAATAAATGTATCCATACTAGTTCCTTAGGTTTATCAATCAAGTGAATATGGACATCTCTTAGAACTCATAAAAAAATAAAAAAAAAATTTAACATAAACAAATATTTATTATTATTTTTTAAATAATAATAATTATTATTTTAAATAAAAAACTCAAATCCAAATCTTCATCAGTAACATAAACATGATCTCTTTTATAATTTCCTACAATTAATAAATATAATAAAAATGTACATTAAGAAAAATAATTATAATTAATGGTGGGAAAGAGCATAAGAGGTTGAGGGAAAGTCAGGGAATTTGCATAAACATTATTTATTTATACTTTTCTAAAATTGATAAGGGTAATAAGAATGCATTTAAAATAAAATAATTATAATAATGGTATAATAATTGGTTGGAAAGAGCATAAGATAATGTTTATATTTACATAAAATTGTTGCATAATAAGAATGCATCTTTGTAACACCCAGTGATACACCGACAACTGTTGTTATCAAGTTTTATTTACGATTTTTATTTTATTTTAGTTTATTCTGAATTGTTAAAAATATTTAGGCTGAAAAGATAGAAGAAAAGTTGTTAAACATTAATTAAAAGATTCTTATTAAGTTGAGAATGGAACTAGAAAATCAGTTTTATGAACTGTTGAAAAAAAGTTACAGACAGTTCTCTCACTCTCTCCCTTGAAAAGGGAAAAGGAGGGTAACGAGTGGGGGTGGGAAAGAGGGAGGAAAAACTGTACTATGATAAATTTTATTCCCAGAGTTGAGCAAGTTAGCCAGTGGGAAGGAATTGAGGTATGCGACTTGAGGCTGGATTAGTTTCCTGATGCCCAAGGTACCAAAACTGTCTATCCTTGAAATAAGTGGAAGATCACGGTGAGGGATTCTTGACATAATTGCTAGATCCGAGGCTGGGTGGCGAGACCTTCTAAATCAAAGGAATGTAGGCTTGAATCATATTCATTCAGATAGCCAGATAAGTACTTATCATTGTACTAACAACTATTTATTATTTTAGGGAAGTAATTAATGTTTACTGTCATGAACGAAATTTAGATTAGTAACTTCGAATGTTGTTGTAGTATTGCTCTGTTATAGAAATAAACAGAAATGAAATCTTTAATAAGTTCTATGCAAAAAGGAAACACACAGTTGCCATAACATATAGGAGAAAACAAATATTGTTGCTTTTATGATGATATTGTTTACGAAAAGAATTCTAATATACTCCCAGAGGAATGATGAATCTAACAGTGAAGTATTGATACAGAGAGCTATCACTCGAGTCTAGAATTCTCATACTTAATAGGGCTCATGATTTGGATTTAAACAGGAACGCAACAAATTACATATATAACCATCCATACAGAGATGTAACAGAAATAATACTTCATATTATTACTGTAAAATACTGAAATATGCTTACAAACAAAAATGGAAATAAACTAGCTAGGGCGATGGTAGCTTATCTCTGAGAAGAGATGTGGCGTCTACATGCCTCTGAACTGTCTTACAATGAAGCTCAAAGGCCTATTTATTGTTGAGAAACAATGGAAAACCCTTAACATCCAAAAACCTAACCCTAGGAGATGAAGCGCCAAACTATGGTCCCCATTTTGGGAAAATTGGTACATCAACTTCCTAGGGTCATAACTTTGGCATATGATCTCCATTTGACGTGCAAAATACCTCATTAGAAAGATCTATCTGAGGACTACAACTTTGGGAAAACAAACATCGATCCATCGACCCATGTTGCTCCCAGTTTTCCTAAACAATGTCGTTTAGGGCCTCAAAACGGTTCCGGAAGTTCAGGACCCAAAAAACTGCGAAAATAGTAAACTGTGCTACAATTAAGGAAACTGAAAAGATGAAAGAAACAATGGTGGGGGTCCAAGTGGAATTGGCAGATGGCCACCAATATCCACCTGGATCATTCCTCCCCCCTTAGGAAGCAATGGTCCTCATTGCATTGAGTTCCTCCATGAGATGAGGAAACTTCTACTGAACTTGATCCCTAGTGAGCCACTTGCCCTGGTGAAGGATTTGGCCTGCTTTGACAACTCGATACAGTTGGATATTTTGTTCGTGAGTGTGCTTGATCTATGTGTCCATGATCCAATCACTTGCAGCGTGTTCCATGCAATCTGGATTTAACCTTGTGGGTGTGAGCTCTTCTGCGATGTCGGATGTGTCTAGTAATGGTGGAAAGTATGGCCGAAGGTGGTCCACATTGAACAATGGGCGCAGGCCAAGGAATGGGGGAATGTTGAACTCAAATGCATTGTCTCCTATAGCATTGGTAATTGTGTAAGGACCATATCGGAGTGGTTTGAGTTTCCGATAGGCTTTGGTAAGGCATTCCTTTTGCAAATGCAACCAGACTTTGTCGCCCACATGAAACTTGTGTGGCACTCGATGTTGATCATGTCGCTGCTTGTACTTGGCATTTCATTTCTCCAAAATACCGTGGACCTGCTAGAAAATATGTTGGACGTGCACAATGAAATTGTTTGCCTTATCTGTTTCGGATTGGACATGAGCCGAATCTGCCTGAGTAGCTGCAAATGGCATGGCCACGTCAATGGGACATAGTGGCTGGAATCCCAAGCCCACCTGAAAAGGGTTGTGGCCAGTCGAGCTGTGGAGAGCCTGGTTATAGCTATGTTGAACATAGAGGAGGCTCTCATCCCATGTGTGTGGATGCTTTGAGTTGTACATGCGTAGAGTGTGTATGATCATCCTGTTGACAACCTCCGTCTGGCCATTAGTTTGGGGATGGAAGGCTGTGGACTTAGTGAGTTTGGTGTCCAACATCGACCAGAGGTTGGACCAAAATATACTGAGGAACTTGTTGTCCCGATCTGAGATGATAGACTGTGGGATCCCAAAGTGTACCCACACTCGTTCAATGAAGAGTTTAGCAGTGGCTTATGATGTGATATTCTTCTTGCAGGCAACCATAATGGCCATCTTCGAGAACCTGTTGACGACCACAAAAACACAGTTGTTTCCATGTTTAGTAGGAGGAAGGCCCAACATGTAATCCATGGAGATGGATTCCCAAGGTTGACTAGGGGTAGGCAGCGGGGTATAGAGGCCTTGCTTCTTGATGGTCAGTTTGGCAATGGCATAGGCAGTGCATGATCTGATGTACTTCCCAACATCTTGTCGAAGATTCAGCCAATAGAAATACTTTTGTAGTACTACCACCATTTTCTTGACCCTGAAATGCCCAGCAGCTCGACTGTAGTGTGCTTCCCAAATCATCTTGGCATGCTTGCTTGAAGGAACACAAAGGTGACCCAGGTGGAATAACAAGGCATCCTGGAGGTGAAAATCTGGAACATGCTGACCCTCCAAGAGTGTCTGGAATGTGTGGCCGAATTCTGGGTCGCTTTTATAGAGAAGTGGCCAATTAGAAGTCTCGTGCCTACAAGAGTTAAGCATGGTGGTTAATGCCATGATCAGTGGCTGACTGAAGAAATCTCCAACATTATTGGTGTTGCCCTTCTTATACATGATATTCAAATGGAACTATTGCAGGTATGTGGACCACTTTTGATGGCAATCATTCTACAATTTCCCTTGGGTCTGTATGAACTGCACAGGTTGGTGGTCTGTGTGGATGACCATTTCCTTCCCCAAAATCTAATGCTTCCATTGTCGGCAAGCCTACACAAAACAGAAACCTACTGCGAGCAGAAGGATGAAAGTATAGCCTCATTGTTTTCAGCCGGAAAAATCATGAACAAAAAAATACGCTTCTCACAGATTTAACCATTTATCTATGGCGTCTACATCTATCTGACCCTCAAATATGGGAATTTCAAAGTTAACTTGTACCTTAAAGGGTGTGGCGCTTCCAGAGTAGCTGCTGGAAGTAGATGTGTCGCCCCTGGGTAGCCACTGAAGGATCTGGGAAAAGTTGTCCATCATCGCGTTCCTTTGTCGCTTGAGGGCCTCTTCGAGCAAGATTTTGATAGGATCTCCTGCCCCCTCATCTTTCTTTTCATCCGCCATGGGCGGCCGTTGGGATTTGCGAGGTTGGTATTGCAAAGTTTTGACCAGTTCAAGCCCTAACTCCTTATATCCCGACCTCGTTGGGGACATGCAAAGAAAGACAGAGAAAGAGTAGATCACTCTGATACCACTAATCCGGATTTAAACAGGAATGCAACAAATTACAGATATGACCATCCATACAGAGATGCAACAGAAATAATACTTCATTTCATTACTGTAAAACACTGAAATATGCTTACAAATAGAAATGGAAATAAACTAGCTAGGGTGATGGTATCTTATCTCTGAGAAGCGATGTGGTGGCTACATGCCTCTGAATTGTCTTACAATGAGGCTAGAAGGTCTATTTATGGTTGAGAAACAATGGAAAACCCTAAACATCCAAAAACCTAACCCTAGGAGATGAAGCGCCAAACTATGGGCCCCGTTTTGGGAAAATTGGTACATCAACTTCCCGGGGTCATAACTTTGGCATATGATCTTCGTTTGACGCGCACAATACCTCGTTAGAAAGATCTATCTAAGGCCTACAGCTTTGGGAAGAACAACATTGTTGCATGGACCCATGTTGCTTGTAGTTTTCTCAAAAAAACGTCGTTTAGGGCCTCAAAACAGCTCCGGAAGTTCAGGACCCGAAAAACTGTTAAAAATAGTAAATTGTGCTACAATTAAGGAAACTGAAAATATGAAAGAAACAATGGTGGGGGTCCAAGTGGAATTGGCAGGTGGCCACCAATATCCACTTGGATCACCTCTAACTCAACCCTAAACAATTATGTTGCGTATTAAAATTATGTAGCCCGATATACTAATAGACTTCCAAAAATCACAACAGCAATCGTTGTACATTTATAACAAGAAAATCATGGATATAACAACCCAAGTCATATTCGGTGTGAATATATGTATATTGTTGAATGGTTAGGGTTATCGGCCTCGGTCGAGTTCTGCAAGAACTCTCCAAGAGCCGAATACCCAGGCTCGTAGAAACTTCGAACCCTTAAATCATAGAATAAAGACAATAGTGTATCAAGTCTAGCACATTTAGAATCATATATGGAAAATAAAAACAACGGTTCCTTTCATGCAAATCTTAAAATATTCTCGGATTTTAAAACAAACTTAATCAATATGTATATACAATAAAGCTTCGTAATAGTTTGGGTCATAACAACCAATAAATAACAGTATATATATAAATACCAAATCATCGTCCGGTCCCCATCGAATACCAGAGTCAAACCAAAATATAATTCTAAACATCAGTCATGCCGACCCTATCTTTAACTAAAACAGATAGCTAAAACCCTCGAGCAGAGGCATTCCGGCCACAAGGCCCAATTCCAGCTTAATACAATTTCAAGCTCTCTGATCAGAGGAGGAAGATTAAAAAATCGAAGGAAAAGGAGTTCTCGGCCCAATCCACCTGGAGAAAAGACGACACGGCAGTACTTAGAACATCGAAGCCCCAGAAGGTCATGTCGCAAGGTTAAAGCGAAACCATCGTAACATTACCTGTTCAAAAGAACAATTAAATGACAACCAGTTCTAGTTTAAGGAATCCAGAATTAAAAACAAATGACAAAAAGAGACCTTACCTGAGCAGAGACCTGCACTCCCCGAGGCTGCGACCAAATCCTGTAGAATAGCTTAAAACCCTTAACAAATATTTAGGAAAAGGAAATAAACTTAACCATGAATGGATGAGATTGCATACGTTTAGTATTATGCCAATAGGTTTTAATTTGGGTAGTTGGGGAAAATGTTGTTATCTTCTCTCTAGAGTTTAATTCTGACATGTGAAATGTCGAGTTCACAAAAATTAAGTCTTATAACGACTTAAAGCCTTGTTTCTTGTTGTTTGATAAACATTTTTTCATCACCAAAACATACATATATTCATCATATAAAATGTTAAAGATATTTATCATTCTTTTTCCTAAAAAAGACATAATTTCACTATCAATGTGATAAAAATTTACATTACGTTAATACATGTCAAGAATGTATTCAGATGATAGAGAGATCTTCAACAAACTTTCCTATAGTGTGGCATGATAGCCATCATATAAAATGTTGTCAAAAATGAAAGTTTGTTGTAGTTTGTGTTGTTAGAGAAAATTTCATATGTGTTGATATATGATAAAACCAAAAACATGTAAACTTTTCGTTGATAATAAGCTATGTATAAGTAGTGATCAGAGAAAAAATAACTATGGTATTCTATGTTGTTCCCTTCGATGAAAGGTCGATGGTAGAACTCATAAAAAAAGGTCTTTTTATGTCTCTGAAATCAACCATCTCCCATGAACTATTGAAATCACCTCCTTAGAGAGGGTGTTTGTAGTGGTGTTGTGCTCCCTGTAAACCTGTGAGGCAGAGAAATGTGTGAAAGAGGATTTCAAGTGGATTATCTCATCCACCAAGGGTAGAATCCTTTGATTGTGACATCTCTATGACACATTTATCCTATTGATAATCAACTAAGAATCCCCAAAAATTCGAAGAGAGAGGACACATTTTTCAATAGAAAAAATCAACAAAAGTTTGAGGTCCATTACTTTAGCAAAACAGTTGGTTCCCTCTCCTAAATCCCATTTTGATATGGAAGTAATGTTTTTCTTCCATCTACAAAATCACACCCTTGTCACAAACTTTTGGTCTCCTTGTGAAGTACCATAAGAAAAGTCCCAAGGTCTAGTTTTGTTGATCTGGAGGTCAGGGATAGTTTTATAGGTAGCAAATCTAAGATTTCAAGTGATTGAGTTGTGGTGACCTCTAGGTGAATAAGGTAATCATTGAATATAGCCTTGTTTCTAGAAAGCCAAACACCCCAACAGGCTAGAAGAGGCAAGACTATGAATTCTTAACCTCTCTATTAGTATAGAAAAGTTGCCAAGTCTCTAGGAGACTCTCCCCCATCCATTGAAATCTTGTCCAAACTTGGATGCAAGAGCCTATCACATGACCTATGTGTATGAGCATTCAATCAAGAGGTGGGATGTAGATTCATTAGATTTTTTGCAAAGGTTGCTCCATCTGAGCCCTTCCCTTTTTTTTCTATCTTTTACGTAAAAAGTTTCATGTTGGTATCTTATTTTCCAAAGCACACCACATAAATATTTTGGATTTAGCTAACCATTTAAGCTTCTAAAAATGTCTTCACTAGTCCACATAAATTTATGAAATCCATTGTGCGATGAAGTAAAAGTAACCCAATTTAAAAATGTAGATTCCAGAGAATAAATGTATCCATACTAGTTCCTTAGGTTTATCAATCAAGTGAATATGGACATCTCTTAAAACTTATAAAAAAATAAAAAAAATATTTAATATAAACAAATATTTATTATTATTTTTTAAATAATAATAATTATTATTTTAAATAAAAAAACTCAAATCCAAATCTTCATCAGTAACATAAGCATGATCTCTTTTATAATTTCCTAAAATTAATAAATATAATAAAAATGTACATTAAGAAAAATAATTATAATTAATGGTGGGAAAGAGCATAAGAGGTTGAGGGAAAGTCAGGGAATTTGCATAAACATTATTTATTTATACTTTTCTAAAATTGATAAGGGTAATAAGAATGCATTTAAAATAAAATAATTATAATAATGGTATAATAATTGGTTGGAAAGAGCATAAGATAATGTTTATATTTACATAAAATGGTTGCATAATAAGAATGCATCTTTGTAACACCCAGTGATACACAGACAACTGTTGTTATCAAGTTTTATTTACGACTGTTATTTTATTTTAGTTTATTTTGAATTGTTAAAAACATTTAGGCTGAAAAGATAGAAGAAAAGTTGTTAAACATTAATTAAAAGATTCTGATTAAGTTGAGAATGGAACTAGAAAATCAGTTTTATGAACTGTTGAAAAAAAGTTACAGACAGTTCTCTCAATCTCTCCCTTGAAAAGGGAAAAGGAGGGTAACGAGTGGGGGTGGGAAAGAGGGAGAAAAAACTGTACTGTGATAAATTTTATTCCCAGAGTTGAGCAAGTTAGCCAGTGGGAAGGAATTGAGGTATGCGACTTGAGGCTGGATTAGTTTCCTGATGCCCAAGGTACCAAAACTGTCTATCCTTGACATAAGTGGAAGAGCACGGCGAGGGATTCTTGACGTAATTGCTAGATCCGAGGCTGGGTGGCGAGACCTTCTAAATCAAAGGAATGTAGGCTTGAATCATATTCATTCAGATAGCCAGATAAGTACTTATCATTGTACTAACAACTATTTATTACTTTAGGGAAGTAATTAATGTTTACTGTCATGAACGAAATTTAGATTAGTAACTTCGAATGTTGTTGTAGTATTGCTCTGTTATAGAAATAAACAGAAATGAAATCTTTAATAAGTTCTATGCAAAAAGGAAACACACAGTTGCCATAACATATAGGAGAAAACAAATATTGTTGCTTTTATGATGATATTGTTTACGAAAAGAATTCTAATATACTCCCAGAGGAATGATGAATCTAACAGTGAAGTATTGATACAGAGAGCTATCACTCGAGTCTAGAATTCTCATACTTAACAGGGCTCCTGATTTGGATTTAAACAGGAACGCAACAAATTACATATATAACCATCCATATAGAGATGCAGCAGAAATAATACTTCATATTATTACTGTAAAATACTGAAATATGCTTACAAACAAAAATGGAAATAAACTAGCTAGGGCGATGGTAGCTTATCTCTGAGAAGAGATGTGGCGGCTACATGCCTCTGAACTGTCTTACAATGAAGCTCAAAGGCCTATTTATGGTTGACAAACAATGGAAAACCCTTAACATCCAAAAACCTAACCCCAGGAGATGAAGCGCCAAACTATGGTCCCCATTTTGGGAAAATTGGTACATCAACTTCCTAGGGTCATAACTTTGGCATATGATCTCCATTTGACGTGCAAAATACCTCATCAGAAAGATCTATCTGAGGACTACAACTTTGGAAAAACAAACATCGATCCATCGACCCATGTTGCTCCCAGTTTTCCTAATCAACGTCGTTTAGGACCTCAAAACGGTTCCGGAAGTTCAGGACCCAAAAAACTTCTAAAATAGTACACTGTGCTACAATTAAGGAAACTGAAAAGATGAAAGAAACAATGGTGGGGGTCCAAATGGAATTGGCAGATGGCCACCAATATCCACCTGGATCATTCCTCCCCCCTTAGGAAGCAATGGTCCTCATTGCATTGAGTTCCTCCATGAGATGAGGAAACTTCTACTGAACTTGATCCCTAGTGAGCCAATTGCCCTGGTGAAGGATTTGGCCTGCTTTGACAACTCGATACAGTTGGATACTCTGTTGGTGAGTGTGCTTGATCTATGTGTCCATGATCCAATCAATTGCAGCGTGTTCCATGCAATCTGGATTTAACTATGTGGGTGTGAGCTCCTCTGCGATGTCGGATGTGTCTAGTAATGGTGGAAAGTATGGCCGAAGGTGGTCCACATTGAACAATGGGTGCAGGCCAAGGAATGGGGGAATGCTGAACTCAAATGAATTGTCTCCTATAGCCTTGGTAATTGTGTAAGGACCATATCGGAGTGGTTTGAGTTTCCGATAGGCCTCGGTAAGGCATTCCTTTTGCAAATGCAACCAGACTTTGTCGCCCACCTGAAACTTGTGTGGCACTCAATGTTGATCATGTCGCTGCTTGTACTTGGCATTTCATTTCTCCAAAATATCGTGGACCTGCTAGAAAATATGTTGGATGTGCTCAATGAAATTGTTTGCCTTATCTGTTTCGGATTGGACATGAGCCGAATCTGCCTGAGTAGCTGCAAATGGCATGGCCACATCAATGGGACATAGTGGTTGGAATCCCAAGCCCACCTGAAAAGGGCTGTGGCCAGTCGAGCTGTGGAGAGCCTGGTTATAGCTATGTTGAACATAGAGGAGGCTCTCATCCCATGTGCGTGGATGCTTTGAGTTGTACATGCGCAGAGTGTGTACGATCATCCTGTTGACAACCTCCGTCTAGCCATTAGTTTGGGGATGGAAGGCTGTGGATTTAGTGAGTTTGATGTCCAACATCGACCAGAGGTTGGACCAAAATATACTGAGGAACCTGTTGTCCCGATCTGAGGTGATAGACTGTGGGATCTCAAAGTGTACCCACACTCGTTCAATGAAGAGTTTAGCAGTGGCTTATGATGTGATATTCTTCTTTCAGGCCACCATAATGGCCATCTTCGAGAACCTGTCGACGACCACAAAAACACAGTTGTTTCCATGTTTAGTAGGAGGAAGGCCCAACATGTAATCCATGGAGATGGATTCCCAAGGTTGACTAGGGGTAGGCAGCGGGGTATAGAGGCCTTGCTTCTTGATGGTCAGTTTGGCAATGGCATAGGCAGTGCATGATCTGATGTACTTCCCAACATCTTGTCGAAGATTCAGCCAATAGAAATACTTTTGTAGTATTGCCACCATTTTCTTGACCCCGAAATGCCCAACAGCCCAACTGTAGTGTGCTTCGCAAATCATCTTGGCATGCTCACTTGAAGGAACACAAAGGTGACCCAGGTGGCATAACAGGGCATCCTGGAGGTGAAAATCTGGAACATGCTGACCCTCCAACAGTGTTTGGTATGTGTGGCCGAATTCTGGGTCGCTTTTATAGAGAAGTGGCCAATTAGAAGTCTCGTGCCTGCAAGAGTTAAGCACGGTGGTTAATGCCATGATCAGTGGCCGACTGAAGCAATCTCCAACATTATTGGTGTTGCCCTTCTTATACATGATATTGAAATGGAACTATTGCAGGTATGTGGACCACTTTTGATGGCAATCATTCTACAATTTCCCTTGGGTCTGTATGAACTGCACGGGTTGGTGGTCTGTGTGGATGACCATTTCCTTCCCCAAAATGTAATGCTTCCATTGTCGGCAGGCCTACACAAAACAGAAACCTACTGCACGCAGAAGGATGAAAGTATAGCCTCATTGTTTTCAGCCGGAAAAATCATGAACAAAAAAATACGCTTCTCATAGATTTAACCATTTATCTACGGCGTCTACATCTATCTGACCCTCAAATATGGGAATGTCAAAGTTAACTTGTACCTTAAAGGGTGTGGCTCTTCCAGAGTAGCTGCCGGAAGTAGATGTGTCGCCCCTGGGTAGCCACTGAAGGATCTGGGCAAAGTTTTCCATCATCGCATTCCTTTGTCGCTTGAGGGCCTCTTCGAGCAAGATTTTGATAGGATCTCCTGCCCCCTCATCTTTCTTTTCATCTGCCATGGGCGGCCGTTGGGATTTGCGAGGTTGGTCTTGCAAAGGTTTGACCAGTTCAAGCCCTAACTCCTTATATCCCGACCTCGTTGGGGACATGCAAAGAAAGACAGAGAAAGAGCAGATCGCTCTGATACCACTAATTCGGATTTAAACAGGAATGCAACAAATTACAGATATGACCATCCATATAGAGATGCAACAGAAATAATACTTCATTTCATTACTGTAAAACACTGAAATATGCTTACAAATAGAAATGGAAATAAACTAGCTAGGGCGATGGTAGCTTATCTCTGAGAAGCGATGTGGTGGCTACATACCTCTTAACTATCTAACAATGAGGCTAGAAGGTCTATTTATGGTTGAGAAACAATGGAAAACTCTAAACATCCAAAAACCTAACCCTAGGAGATGAAGCGCCAAACTATGGGCCCCGTTTTGGGAAAATTGGTACATCAACTTCCCGGGGTTATAACTTTGGCATATGATCTTTGTTTGACGCGCACAATACCTCGTTAGAAAGATCTATCTAAGGCCTACAGCTTTGGGAAGAACAACATTGGTGCATGGACCCATATTGCTCCTAGTTTTTCAAAAAAAACGTCGTTTAGGGCCTCAAAACAGCTCTGGAAGTTCAGAACCCGAAAAACTGTTAAAAATAGTAAACTGTGCTACAATAAGGAAACTGAAAATATGAAAGAAACAATGGTCGGGTCCAAGTGGAATTGGCAGGTGGCCACCAATATCCACTTGGATCACCTCTAACTCAACCCTAAACAATTATGTTGCGTATTAAAATTATGTAGCCCGATATACTAATAGACTTCCAAAAATCACAACAGCAATCGTTGTACATTTATAACAAGAAAATCATGGATATAACAACCCAAGTCATATTCGGTGTGAATATATGTATATTGTTGAAAGGTTAGGGTTATCGGCCTCGGTCGAGTTCTGCAAGAACCCTCCAAGAGCCGAATACCTAGGATCGTAGAAACTTTGAACCCTTAAATCATAGAATAAAGACAATAGTGTATCAAGTCTAGCACATTTAGAATCATATATGGAAAATAAAAACAACGGTTCCTTTCATGCAAATCTTAAAATATTCTCGGCTTTTAAAACAAACTTAATCAATATGTATATACAATAAAGCTTCGTAATAGTTTGGGTCATAACAACCAATAAATTACAGTATATATATAAATACCAAATCACCGTCTGGTCCCCATCGAATACCAGAGTCAAACCAAAATATAATTCTAAACATCGGTCATGCCGACCCTATCTTTAACTAAAACAGATAGCTAAAACCCTCGAGCAGAGGCATTCCGGCCACAAGGCCCAATTCCAGCTTAATACAATTTCAAGCTCTCTGATCAGAGGAGGAAGCTTAAAAAATCGAAGGAAAAGGAGTTCTCGGCCCAACCCACCTGGAGAAAAGACGACACGGCAGTACTTAGAACATCGAAGCCCCAGAAGGTCATGTCGCAAGGTTAAAACGAAACCATCGTAACATTACCTGTTCAAAAGAACAATTAAATGACAACCAGTTCTAGTTTAAGGAATCCAGAATTAAAAACAAATGACAAAAAGAGACCTTACCTGAGCAGAGACCTGCACTCCCCGAGGCTTCGACCAAATCCTGTAGAATAGCTTAAAACCCTTAACAAATATTTAGGAAAAGGAAATAAACTTAACCATGAATGGATGAGATTGCTACCTTCCATCGACAGGTGAAGCTGTATTGCTCCATTTGGAGGTCGCACATATTTGACAAGCAAACCCATTTGGTATCAGTAACCCCTGCGCAAGAGAGATAGTGAGGAAACCCCATCTCATCCGCTAAAACAGAAGGGAAAGGACGATCAACAGAATGCTCAAACATCAGTAATGACTTGCCCTTACTTGGTGGAGAAGCATGTAGCCATGGCAGGGTAAGAATGACGAACCCCGAACTAGAACTAACAGTGTACCATCAGGGCCGCAGAGAAGAAGCACCACGAAACAGAAGTAGGAACAAATGAATGTTCCCTCGCAGCTAGAGGATCTAAACCCTATCCGTTAACCTCAAGCACCCAAGACCGTGGATCATCCAAGATCCAACGACGAAGATTGCGCCAGATGCATAGTACCCAGACTCCTCAGAGCGGCCAAGTTAATGTAGAGTTATGAAGCCAGATATGGAAGGGATGGCGAGGACAATGGAGGACCTCGGGGTTCTCCCGTCTTATGAGGTGGATTGCCCCGAGGCAAGGACCAGGCAAGCAAATTAATTACCATTCTTTATCAGAGTTACATGGAGTCCAACCAGGATTGGGTGCCACGTTATCCACCTGAAATAGCCCTATAATTTGTGATCATTATGTGTAGTGTAAACGCCCGTTGGCAATGGTGAATTAATTTCTATAGCCCAACTCTTTTATTTACGTAATGGTTATTATTATTTTTTTTATATATGGATGTTACAATGTTAAAGAAAATAATTATAATAATTTTATAATAAATGTTTGGAAAAAACATAAGAAGTTATGGTAATGCAAAGGAAAAGTCGAGGAGTTTCTGTTGGAATCGTGATTCTATGTGTCATGGGTTTATTTGTTTTCTTAAAAAGACATTTGGAGTTGTTTCATTATTATTCAACTTAGATTGACCGTTGCCTGTAGAAGATCGATGAGATGATAATGGTCTTTTTTCTACCTCGTCGTTTAGGATTTTTAATGGTTTAGAATTGAAGATTTGAATTATGGTTGGTGAATAGATTTTCATTTTTTTTTTAAATCATTTTGTTATACTAATGAAATGTTCGATGCTAAGAAATCATTATAAAAAACTCTTTGTAGACATTATAGATGAAACTACCATAATATTGTGTAATATCTACAAAACACTGTAATCATAAAATATAAAATAAAATTAAAAAATCGTATTTGTTGCGAGCTTTTTCCAAGTTCCAAGTTCTTTTAAACATAGGTATTCACTGCTTAGTAACATTCCGTTGTTAAATTGTATTTAAGCAATTTTTCTGAAAGTGACATGCGGTGATTAGAAGTTAGAACTGGGTTCATTGGGAAAACGCCGCAAGGCTATGCAATTGTCGTCGGCTCTGACGTACATCATTTTTCTCTTAGAAAATATTAAACATGATGCAATTTATTACTTTTCAAACTTATTTAATGGATGAGGAAAATTTCTTCTCTTTATCGTTGAACACTTTTGTTTGATTCAATGCTAACAACAATCAATGGGAGCTGCCCCTCATGGATCGACTGGGCCAGATGTCCCAATTTCGAAGCACATTCCTTCCTAATTACACATCGATATCTGGCAGCAACTTGCATTGATGCATTTAGTATTTCTCTAACGCTATTGCTGAAGACTTGACTCTTCCTTTCCATATGGCCCAAACGGGATGTTATGACAAGTGATGAGTAGGATACTTCATTTATCTATTTTAGGATACTTCATTTATATGATTGAGCGCGTTCACTTTACTGATATAGAAATGTAACCTTTCGGACATGTTAAATTCAATTCAATTCAAACCTGAGGGATCTCAAATTACTGCGTTTACACACATTTCTAAAAATATTTGAACCTGTTAAATTTTGAATCTCAAATTACTGCGTTTACACAGATTTCTAAAAATATTTGAACCTGTTAAATTTTGAATTTTGAGCTGACGCACATTCAAAACTACCCACTCATATTTGGTATCGATCTTTATTGACTTCCAATTTGATTTTAAGATTAAACAACGCAATATCCTTATTCACTATTGAGTTCCCATCTTATTTTAAGATTAAAACACGCAATCTCATATTCCCCGTTAAATCTTATTCAACCCCAATGTGATATTAAGATTAAAAAATTAAGTAAAAAATATCCGATCATATTCAACCTTACTGTAGACCAATCTGATTTTAAAATTAAACAACTTTCACCGTCACTTTCACTATCACAACTTTCATTCCGACCTTATCTGATTAATTGATAAATAATAATGATAATATATGATTTTTTTAATTTTTAATTTTTTCCAGAGCTTTAAAGATTTATAATGACAAAAGCACCCCACCGGATCACAAGAACGGGCCGAATCAACAAATAGAACATTCATAGTAATTAGACATCGTCTCCTCCTCTTCTGGAAAGTCTATTCCGGAAGAATCTCACATGGAACCAACCTCCCACTGCCCACTGGCCCCACCCATGAAAGACAATACCAAAGGATTCGGTACCGATTGTGGTCGATATACAACAAAAGCGTCACATAAACGAGATACTCAATCGGAAAAACATGTGCGAAGTGCAACTTGGACGATCTTTAATTGCGCTCGATTGCGGGTCCGAGGTCGCCGCGAGAAAAATTCAAGCACGGGCCGCTGAGATAGGCGGCTACGAGTGGAGGAAGAAAAACAGCGTGTCACTGCGGACTTTCTCGCTCTCCCACGGGGCTTTTATAAGCTCACCACAACAAACAAGAACCCGTAGAATCCGCGCGCTTTTGAAAAAGCATACCACCATTCTCCTTCTGTGTGTAGTGAATCCGGTAGGAATGGAGATTGAACACAAGACGGAGAGAGCACAAGAAAGGGGATGGGTGAGAGGTGCCATTATTGGGGCCGGAGCTTCTGGAACCGTCAGCTTAGCCATGAACAGCTCTAATGGCCAACTCTTTGCAGTCAAATCCGCAGCCAGTTTTAGTGCCGCTCTGCATAATGAGTATCAGATTTTGCAGCGTCTGGATTCTCCATACATTGTACGTTGCCTGGGGCGCGATTACAGCGTTGAGAACGGTGCAGAAGTGCACAATTTGTTCATGGAGTACATGCCAGGTGGCTCCGTAGCGGATCTGCTGGCTAAGTTTGGAGGGCGGCTGGAGGAATCCGTGATCAGGGCTTACACTCGTGGCATCCTACGAGGAATCCATTACCTCCACAGGCAGGGGATTGTGCACTGTGATATCAAGGGGAAGAATGTTCTCGTGGGTGCTAATGGTGTGAAGCTTGCCGACTTTGGTTCTTCCAGGAGGATTGGTGATGAGGAGAAGGGCCACGAGGCACTGCAATTGAGGGGAACACCTCAGTGGATGGCTCCAGAGGTGGTGAACCAGGTGGAGCAGGGGCCCGCTTCTGATATTTGGTCTTTCGCCTGCACTGTGCTTGAGATGGCCACTGGGAGGCATCCATGGAGCAATGTTTCCAGTGCCCTCGCTGCGATGTATCGGATTGGATGCACAGAGGAGCTGCCTGAGTTGCCTGCATCGCTTTCACTTCAGCTCCGCGATTTCTTAGAGAAATGCTTTCGTAGGGATCCGAAGAAGAGGTGGAGCAGTGCAGAGCTGTTGAACCATCCTTTCCTAAATGAGCACTGCTCTGTCATAGAGGCAGAGGAAGCCCTTAAATGTCCGAAATCCCCAACTAGTCATTTGGATTTCAATTCCTACTCTTCTGAGATTACTGACATTCTTTCACTCAACATCTCCAGCCCAATTGGAGAATGCAATGGGGAGTTGAATAGACCAGTTAAGCAATGCTCAAGGCCTTCTCCCAGGGACAGAATGATGGCACTGGCCGCAGCTTGTAAATTTCAAGAAGTTGCTAACAGGCCTAATTGGATCACAAGCCCACATGGTCAATGGCTTGTTGTGAAATCTTCCAGACGTGACTCTCCAACTTCAGATAAAACTGTGTCAAATTCCAACATTTGTAACGGCTCCTCCATGAAAGAGCTTCCATTCCAAAAGGAAACGTATAGTGCAAGCTTAGAAGCTGCCAATTGCGAAGAACTGCAGACCAGATGTGAACTAGAGGAATCCTTGGAGTCTTCGATCTCTGCAGCCCAGCCTGAACATGAATCCCCTTCCAGCATTTTTGCTGAGACTCTGCACCTTGACTTGTTTCAAATGACGACAGCATCCAATTTGATTAATGAAGCTTGGGACATCCTTGCTTCTGGTGATCCTGAAATTCATAACTTGTCGATAGTAGGAGAAAGATTTTGTATCTTTGATGATAAGTGGACCGCTGGCAATCATGAAGGAGCAGTTTGTTGCCCCTGTTGTAATTGTATGTACAGTACACAAATTTGCCATACACTTATGATAAAGGGGCAATTGTACATGAGCTTCAATACTTGTCCTTGTATTTTTTATTCAAAATTAACTCCAATTGAGTTTATTTGGCTACATCTCTGCATGAATTTCTCGATGGCTGATTTAAATGGATTCCAATTTGTGTCAATCCCATTGTGGAAAGCTATATTTTACAGCTTAGTATAAAGTCAATGTGTGATTTCATGAATGTTTAAAATGTAGTTAACATGTGTTTTTTAAAATTAATAAAAATAAATTTTTAATTGATTAGAAAATAAACATTAATTAAAATAAATAAATAAGTAATACACTGATGTCATGGCTGCTAAAAGTGGTTAAAATGTAATTAATATGTATTTTTTTAAATCAATAAAAATATATTTTTAGTTAATAAAAAACATTAATTAAAATAAATGTATAAATATCCCACTCCGCCCCTGCTAAATCCAGAGTTTGATCATGGCTGGTATACCCTAAGATCAGCCCATAAACTACTGCACAATCATTATTTGGTAAATTGAACCGGTAAAACTTTAAGTGATTTCCTGAGTGGAATGTCCTGCAAGTTGTCCGTTGCCAGTAAGTTTAATTTAGTAAAAAAAAATGATTTTGTTTAAATTTTATAAAAGAAATTGAAGATGGGAGTTAGTACTTGCGGAAATAAACTAATAGTAAGTTTAATTTAGTTTAAAAATTGATTTTGTTTAAATTTTATAAGAGAAATTGAAGATGGGAGTTAGTACTTGCGGAAATAAACTATTTTAATGAATGTTTTAATTGATTGAATATTTTATAATTTTGGTCGCAACATTTTACAATGGAGTGGATCATTCTTTCATTTAATATTATAACTAAATTAAACATAAAACGTTATTTAACTAACTTTACAAAACTCCATTAATTTTAATATTTAAAATATGTACAACTTAGTGTTTGAAATGCGATCTGCATGGATACAACTAAATGATATTTCATAACCAATTTATAAGCAGTTCGATGTGTGCTTTTGGAAAGGTAATTGGTACATGTTGTTCAAACGAGCTGAAATGTTTGATGTATGATTTTGTGATTGATAATTTGATTGGGATTTTTTAAAAGGGTGATGGGATAACGTATAATCAGTGTCTTTGAGTTTTTATAAACACAGCAATAAACCATTGGTGATAATTTGAAATATTTATTATTATTATTTTTGTTATTTGATATTTATGATTAATATATGTTATTTCGTTTTACATTCTCACATGTTGATATTTCTAGTTAATATGTATTATTAAATAATATTATTTATTATAATGGATTTAATTACATGGGAATAATTACATGTTAAAGTATTGTTGTTATTGTTGTTTTTATCTATTGAACCAAAATGCTGGTTAAATTGAGTAAAGAGGATTTGAGGTAGGAATTGGAGGTCTAGGGTCTTGTTTGTACATTTTATTTGGGTAGGAGATGAGAAATGCTTATGATAGTATATCTCAGAAGTTTTTGCTTACTTATTAACATTTGATTTGCACATGACTTTATTTCTATCATAGAGTGTAGGGAGGTGCCAATAAGACTCAAGGTATGCTAAAATATTAAAAAAAAATACATATAAATATCAATATTCAAACTTAAAATTGAACCTAATTATGTAGTTTAATTTAAAAATTAAATCCACTTTATTTGTAAAAGAATTTGTTAATCTATATAAAACAATAGCCTAACAATCCACCTATCCTTATAACAGAAAATGGTAAGCAAATCACAATATCGATTTACATTTCATGATTGGTTTCAATAGATTTACACATAACACTAAAATTTGGTTGCAAGAGTAAATGACTTCCCGATGGAGAACTTTGATCCACCACTTGATGAAGCACTCAATGATACATGGCATATCAATTATTTTTTTAGAGCACCTGTGCTACGTACATAAAGCTATAAGGTATAAGTGAAGAACCGTGACATTATTTCATTTCATTATTATGTATATTGTAATCAAACACAAAATAGCATATGAGTATGATTCTTTGTAGTGCAAAGTCTTTGTGTTGCACTATTAGATATAATTGCAGTTTTAATTATTAATTTTTCCAAAGCATAGAGGTAAAATTGAAAAGCTATAATATGATGTTTTGTAGGGAAACTGTGGATCTTTGTGGATTCTTTGCTTCGTCGTTTATAGATAACTTTTAATGGAGATTTGGTTATACATCTCAATTTGGTTTTATTTATATTAATTATAAAAATGGTTTGAAGAGATATCATAAATTGGTATAAGAAAATCTTTTTGGAAGGATGAAAAATATGTGTTATAAACCATTGAGTTTATTCACTCAACCATGGAAAGTCCAAAAAATTGTTTCGACTAAATGTATACGTTTATAACTAGTTAAAAGAAATAGATTATCCCACCCTGGAAAACAAATTTTACATGTATCCTCCTCCATCAACCATAAATAATTAATCATGTGTGTCACACATTGATATCCTTTATCTTGGGGATGTTATCCTATTTCTTAGAGGTATGCTCCATTTTCAATTAAACAATAGAAGTGTTGAAGATGATTATTTATCAACACTTAATATATTTAAATAAGCCATGCCAATTAATTATCTAGTTGGATATAGAGTGGTGACATTGAAGTAGAAATAATAATGATAAGAAAAGAAATAAATAACGACACTTTACGACTTATTAAGGTGCTTTTATACATTATGAATGTACATTTGTTTCACTGGTGACGTTGAAATAGAAATGTGGTTTTTCCATTTCATATATCAATTTGCAATTTTTCTGTGAACATAATTTCCACTTGAATGACAGGGACTACTATACCCTACAACACTTTTTTTATACTTATAATGTAAGTGACAAAATATTTGAAAATAGTTTATTTTGATTAAGCTTTATTTTTAACATAAGTTTTGGATAATTTAAATAAATTAAACAAATATAAATATAATATTTTGATTTTATCTCTTTAGGTATATTAAAAAAATGTTATAAATAATTAACAGAGCAATGAAATACACAAAATATTGCAAAAAAAAAATAAATACATAAATGCATAATACAAGAGAGATATAGATACATGTGTTTCACCCAATTTGGGCTATGTCCATAGAGAAATAGAGAGTCATTCCTTTTACAGTATCTAGAAAAAATGAAAATATACAACCTAAAATAGATCCGCTGCAATTTCCTCTTCGCTCTCATAGAGTCTCCTCTTTCTTTCTCGCTAAGAATAATAATACACAACTGCAATACAATTCCCTCATATAAATCAAGGGTTGCCTTCTAGGGAAAAAAAACCCTAAATTAACATAGATTCTATCTTGAGATCATCTGCTTAATGAATGACCCAAATTCACTACAAAATTACAATATTTTACAAGGAATTTTTATTATTACTATCTATTTTTAGATTTGGGGGCGTTGCCCCCAAACTCCTGCCAGAGGAGGGGCTAATAAAAGTCGTCGTTTCCCCCATCCCCCTGGATCCCCTTGACATTGAATAAACGATAGGAAAAATGATCCAACACGGCTGAAACAAAAAACCTTTGAATAATCAGGAAGATAATCAAACTCCACACCCAACAATCTCCCACTTGGAGACTGATTATACAAACTCCATCGTTGCTTCACTTGCTGCAAAATGACTCCACTTGGACCTAGCTATTTCTCATCTTCACCATCATACTTGAAGACCAATTGAAACTGAGCAGAATCTCACTTTCTCCCTGGTTACAACTTTTGTTAACATATCTGCAAGATTCTCGCTAGTGTATATCTTTTAGAGCTTCAATTGTCCATCTTCCAAAACTGACCGTATGAAATGGTACTTGAGTTGTATACGTTTAGTCTTGGAATGAAATGCTAATGGTGTGAAGCTCACTGACTTCGATTCTTCCAGGAGGATTGGTGATGAGGAGAAGGGCCACGAGGCAATCCAATTGAGGGGAACACCTTAGTGGATGTCTTCAGAGGTGGTGAACCACGTGGAGCAGGGACCCGATTCTAATAATTGGTCTTTCGCCTACACTATGCTTAAGATGACCACTGGGAGGCCTCCATGGAGCTGTGTTTCCAATGCCCTCGCCGCGATGTATCAGATTGGATACACAGAGGAGTTTCCTGAGTTCCCTGCATCACTTTAACCTCAGATCCGGGATTTCCTAGAGAAATGCTTTTGGAGAGATCCTAAGAAGAGGTGGACCTTTGCGTAGTTGTTGAACCATCCTTTCCTAAATGAGCACTGCTCCCCAATGAAAGTAGACGAGGCCATTAGGGGTTCGGGATTTCCAATGAATCATTTGGATTTGAAGAATCAAGTATGGGATTCCTACTCTTCTCATACCACTCTCACTCTGTCACTTAACGTCTCGAGCTCAATTGAGGAATTCAATGCAGAGGTGAGTAGATTAGTTGAGCAATATTCAAGGACTTCTCCTAGGGACAGAGTGATGGCAGTGGTCGTAGCTTGTAAATTTGAAGAAGTTGCTAACAGGCCTAATTGGATCAGAAGCCCTCATGGTCAATGGATTGTTGTGAAATCTGGACGTGACTCTCCAACTTCAGCTAAACCTCTGTCAAATTTAGGCATTTCTATAGGCTCCTCCATCAAAGAGCTTCCATTCTAAAAGGAAACTAATAGTACCACTTAGAAGTGATTAATTGTGATGAACTTCGAACCAGATGTGAACTAGATGCATGCTTGGAATCTTCCATCTTTGCAACCCACCTTGAACATCAATAATCTTCGAGCATTTATGTCGAGACTCTGCACCTTGACTGGTTTTCGATGATTACAACATCCAATTTGATTAATGAAGCTTAGAACATGTATGTAAATCCATTTGAGACCATTGCTTCCAGTGATCCTGAAATTCATAACTTATCAATGGTAGGAGAAACATTTTGTATCTTTAATGATAAGTGGGCCTCTGGCATGAAAGAGTAGTTTATTATAAAAGGGCAAGTGTACATTATCAGCGGAGCAAATACTTGTTCTTGTATTTTTTATTCAAAATTAATTTCAGTTGAGTTCATTTGGCTACATGTATGGATGAATGATGTTTGATGGGGATTTAAATGCATTCTGATATGTGTCGACCCTCTTGTGAAAATTTCCTTCACTTTGGCACAATCGTCATATCTCAACTAGGATTATCTCTTGTGTTCGCGACAAAATTCCATTTAATTTTTTGCGAATCATCCATCATATCTCAGCCCTTATTATCACCTACCTTCATATTTTGACATGTCACTAGAAACTGCTCCAAGTTACTATAGAAAGTACCTATTAATTCTTTTTCCTCACTCATGAACCGATTGTTTCACAAACTAATGCTTAATGCCTCTGGTCGAGATTTTAATTTCTTTAAGTGCATGTCCTTTTTCATATCCAAGCCTCACAATTCAGTTAAAGTCACCATTCACTTTGTCTTGTCTTTGAAACTTGCTTAAAACAAACATCAACTCTGATTTTACAAACTCCATTTCTCGCTACTCTATTTAGGTTTCGTTTTTGTGGTTTCTGCCATTGTATATATAGGAGATAAAGACCTCTCTTTGAACATACAGTTTCAAGAGCTTTTCTAATTGCTTCAATATTATATTTTAATTATTCTATTTGAATATAGCCTTGTTTCTAGAAATCCAAACACCCCAACAGGCTAGAAGAGGCAAGACTATGAACTCTTAACCTCTCTATTAGTATAGAAAAGTTGCCAGGTCTCTAGGAGACTCTCCCCCGTCCATTGAAATCTTGTCCAAACTTGGATGCAAGAGCTTATCATATGATCTATGTGTATGAGCATTCAATCAAGAGGTGGGATGTAGATTCATTAGATTTTTTGCAGAGGTTGTTCCATCCAATCCCTTCCTTTTTTTTGTCTTTTATGTAAAAGGTTTCTTGTTGGTATCTTATTTTCCAAAGCACACCACATAAATAGTTTGGATTTAGCTGACCATTTAAGCTTCTAAAAATGTCTTCACTAGTCCACCTAAATTTTTGAAATCCATTATGCGATGAAGTAAAAGTAACCCAATTAAAAAATGTAGATCCCAGAGAAGAAATGTATCCATACTAGTTCATTAGGTTCATCAACCAAGTGAATATAGACATCTCTTAAAAAAATAAAAAATAAAAAATTTAATATAAACAAATATTCATTATTATTTTTTAAATAATTATTATTATTGTTTTAAATAAAAAACTCAAATCCAAATCTTCATTAGTAACATAAACATGATCTCTTTTATAATTTCCTAAAATTAATAAATATAATAAAAATGTACATTAAGAAAAGTATTTATAATAAATTTATAATTAATGGTGGGAAAGAGCATAAAAGGCTGAGGGAAAGTCGGGGAATTTGCATAAACATTATTTATTTATACTTTTCTAAAATTGATAAGGGTAATAAGAATGCATTTTAAATAAAATAATTATAATAATGGTATAATAAATGGTTGGAAAGAGCATAAGATAATGTGTATACTTACATAAAATTGTTGTGTAATAAGAATGCATCTTTGTAACACCCAGTGGCACATCGACAACTGTTGTTATCAAGTTTTATTTACTAATGTTATTTTATTTTAGTTTATTCTGAATTGTTAAAAACATTTACGCTGAAAAGCTAGAAGAAAAGTTGTTAAACATTAATTAAAAGATTCTGATTCAGTTGAGAATGGAACTAGAAAATCAGTTTTATGAACTGTTGAAAAAAAGTTACAGACAATTCTCTCACTCTCTCCCTTGAAAAGGGAAAAAGATAGTAACTAGTGGGGAGGAAAAACTGTACTGTGAGAAATTTTATTCCCAGAGTTGAGCAAGTTAGCTAGTGGGAAGGAATTGAGGTACGCAACTTGAGGTTGGATTAGTTTCCTGATGCCCAAGGTACCAAAACTGTGTGTCCTTGACAGAGGTGGAAGAGCTCATAGGGGGATTTTGGACGTAATTGCCAGATCCGAGGCTGGGTGGCGAGACCTTCTAAATCAAGGGAATGTAGGTTTGAATCATATTCATTCAAATAGCCAAATAAGTACTTATCATTGTGTTAACAACTATTTGTTACTTTAGGGAAGTACTTAATGTTCACTGTCATGAAAGAAATTTAGATTAGTAACTTAGAATGTTGTTGTAGTATTTCTTTGTTATAAAAACAAACAGAAATGAAATATTTAATAAATTCTATGCAAAAAGGAAATACACAATTGCCATAACAGATAGGAGAAAACAAATATTGTTGCTTTTCTGATGATATTGTTTACAGAAAGAATTCTAATATACTCCCAGAGAAATCATGAATCTAACAGTCAAGTATTGATACAGAGAGCTATCACTCGAGTCTAGACTTCTCATACTTAACAGGCCTCTTGATCTGGATTTAAACAGGAACGCAACAAATTACAGATATAGCCATCCATACATAGATGCAACAGAAATAATACTTCATTTCATTACTGTAAAATACTGAAATATGCTTACAAATAGAAATGGAAATAAACTAGCTAGGGCAATGGTAGCTTATCTCTGAGAAGAGTTGTGGCTGCTACATGCCTCTAAATTGTCTTACAATAAGGCTCGAAGGCCTATTTATTGTTAAGAAACAATGGAAAACCCTAAACATCTAAAAATCTAACCCTAGGAGATGAAGCATCGAACTATGGGCCTCGTTTTGGGAAAATTGGTACATCAACTTCCTGGGGTCATAACTTTGGCATATGATCTTCGTTTGATGTGCACAATACCTCATTAGAAAGATCTATCCGAGGACTACAACTTTGGGAAGAGAAACATCATTTTCTAAACCCATGTTGCTCCCAGTTTTCCCAAAAAACGTCATTTAGGGCCTCAAAATGACTCCGGAAGTTCAGGACCCGAAAAACTGCTAAAAATAGTAAATTGTGCTACAATTAAGGAAACTAAAAAGAAAGAAACAATGGTGGGGGTCCAAGTGGAATTAGCGGGTGGCCACCAATATCCACCTGAATCATTCCTCTCCCCTTAAGAAGCAATGGTCCCCATTGTGTTGAGTTCCTCCATGAGATGAGGAAACTTCTGCTGAACTTGGTCCCTCGTGAAGGATTTGGCCTGCTTTGACAACTTGATACAGTTGGATATTCTGCTGGCGAGTGTGCTTGATCCAATCAGTGGCAGCTTGTTCCATGCAATCTGGATTTAACTCTGTGGGTGTGAGTTGTTCTGTGATGTCGGATGTATCTAGTAATGGTGGAAAGTATGGCTGAAGGCGGTCCACATTGAACACTGAGTGCAGGCCAAGGAATGGGGGAATGTTGAACTGAAATGAATTGTCTCCAACAGCCTTGGTAATGGTGTAAGGACCATATCGAAGTGGTCTGAGTTTCTGATAGGCTCCGGTAAGGCATTCCTTTTGCAAATGTAACCAAACTTTGTCACCCACCTTAAACTTGTGTAACACTCAATGTTGATCATGTCACTGCTTGTACTTGACATTTGATTTCTCCAGAATATCGTGGACCTACTGGAAAATATGTTAGATGTGCCCAATGAAGTTGTTTGCCTTATTTGTTTCGGACTAGCCATGAGTTGAATCTATCTGAGTAGCTGCAAATGGCATGGCCACATCAATGGGACATAGTGGCTAGAATCCCAAGCCCACCTAAAAAGGGTTGTGTCCAATCGAGCTATGGAGAGCCCGGTTATAGCTGTGTTGAACATAGGGAAGGCTCTCATCCCATGTGCGTGGATTCTTTGAGTTGTACATGCACATAATGTGTACGATCATCCTATTGACAACCTTTGTCTAGCCATCAGTTTGGGGATGGAAGGCTGTGGACTTCATGAGTTTGGTGTCTAGCATTGACCAGAGACTGGACCAAAATGTACTAAGGAACCTGTTGTCCCGATCTGAGATGATAGACTTTGGGATCCCAAAGTGTACCCACACTCGTTCAAAGAAGAGTTTAGGGCTTCTGCTATGATATTCTTCTTGCAGGCTGCCATAATGGCCATCTTCGAGAACCGGTCGACAACCACAAAAACACAATCGTTTCCATGCTTAGTAGGAGGAAGGCCCGACATATAATCCATGGAGATGGATTCCCAAGGTCGACTAGGGGTAGGCTGCGGGGTATAGAGGCCTTGCTTCTTGATGGTCAGTTTGGCAATGGCATAGGCAGTGCATCATCTGATGTACTTCCCAACATCTTGTCGAAGATTCAGCGAATAGAAATACTTTTGTAGTACTACCACCATTTTCTCAACCCCGAAATGCCTAGCAACCCGACTGTAGTATGCTTCCCAAATCATCTTGACACGCTCGCTTGAAGGAACACAAAGGTGACCCAGGTGGCATAACAGGGCATCCTAGAGGTGAAAATCTGGAACATGCTTACCCTCCAAAAGTGTCTGGTATGTGTGGCCGAATTTTGGGTCGATTTTGTAGAGAAGTGGCCAATAAGAAGTCTTGTGCCCGCAAGATTTGATCACGGTGGTTAATGCCATGATCGGTGGTCGACTGAGGAAACCTGCAACATTACTGGTGCTGCCCTTCTTATACTTGATATTCAAATGGAACTGTTGCAGGTATGTGGACCACTTCTGATGGAAATCATTCTGTAATTTCCCTTGGGTCTGTATGAACTGAAGGGGCTGGTGGTCTATGTGGATGACCGTTTCCTTCCCCAAAATGTAATGCTTCCATTGCGAGCAAGCCTACACAATGGAATACATCTCTTTGTCATAAGTGGGATACTTCCAGACTGTGTCTGAAAGTATCTCACTGTGATATGCCACTAGATGCTCGTGTTAAGTAAGGACTGCACCAATAGCATAGTCAAAGGCATCTGTCTTGACCTCAAATAGTTGTTGCAAGTCTGGTAATGCGAGCACTGGTGTCAAGCAGAGGCGATCTTTCAACTTTGTGAATGCCTTCTATTGAGATTCAGACCAAAAGAATTTTTCTTTCGCTCCTCCCTTGGTGACTTGACTCAAGGGCCAAGTGATATGAGAAAATCCCAACACGAACCTGCGGTAGAAGTTGGCAAGACCTAGAAAGCTGCAGAGCTCTGTCAGAGTGGTTGGAGATGGCTAATCCTGAATGACTTGGATCTTGGCTGGATCCACATGCATCCCCCGTTCATCAATAATGTATCCCAAATACTGAACCTGGGTCATGCCAAAAGTGCATTTCTCCAAATTGGCACATAACTTTTGTTTCCGCAGTGTTCGGAGAACCTATCGGATGTGGTGGAGGTGCTCTTCCCAAATCTGGCTGAAGATCAAGATGTCATCCAAGTATACCACTACAAATGAGTTGGTGAATGGCCGCAAGATGTCATCCATTAGCCTCATGAAGGTTGTAGAAGCATTCGTCAATTCGAAAGGAATAACCAACAATTCGAAAAGGCCCTCCTTGGATTTGAAGGCAGTCTTCAACACATCAGAGGGTTCGATTGGTACATGGTGATATCCTGACTTCAAATCGATCTTGCTGAAATATTTTTCCCCCTTCAGTTGGACCAGGAGGTCATCAATCCGTGGGATCGGGTACCTATTATGGACAACGATCTTGTTCAGCGCCCGATAGTCACTACAGAGTCTCCAATTCCCATCCTTCTTCTGTACTGTTGGACACCTAATCCTCAATGGGTTAGTGTGGAAGCCGAATGGAAAAAAGGAGTCCAAGAGACCTTGGGATGTGAAACCCAACGGTCACATATTGTACTATAAATGTATATCTCTTGTTAATAAAAATTGTACTCTCACGATTTATCATTCATATTGTTCTTGCTCCCATGTGCGTTTAACATGGTATCAGAGCGGGCGATTGCTAGTCCTGCTCCAATTTGAGCCACTTGTTTTGTGGTCTCTATATATATGTCAGTTCTACGTTACCTGACCTCTGACTCTGCCTTATTTCCCTCAGACCTGAAATAACCTACCTCTGCCAACGCTGCACATCTGTCCATACTGTCAATTTTTTATAGCACTGTCATTTCCTGTTTTAGCGTTGAGGCCTGACGGTGCCACTGCAAAGATACGCCACCATCGATGAAGTTCCAGCTCCTAGTATGCGTTATTGAATCATATTAACACTGAATGGTATATGCGTTGAAACTGACTTTGGTATATGTGTTGTTCAAATGTGGTGTTGAATACATTTGAATGCGTATGGTTCGAAGTTGAATGGTATGCGTACGGTTTTTTGAATATTAACGCAGTTGAGTGGTAACGCTGTCCATAACTGTTGAATGCCTGTTGAATATTAACGCTGTGCCGACAAAAGGATTTCATTCCAAATCTGTATATGTGTTCATTCCAAATGCTGTGCGTTTGAATGGTAAGCGTTGAACTATATAGCGCATGCATTGAACTATACAGCGCTCTGTTGGTGTTGAATAATATTAACGTTGTGCGTTATGTCAGAGTTTGTCTTTGCGTTAAACTACAATGGTATATGCGTTTGGTAACGCTGTCTAGTGGTATCGACATTTGGTTTATTGAATGGTATAATGAATGCGTATTATTGAATGGTATCAACAGTTTTATTGAATGGTATCATGAATGTGTATTATTGAATGGTATGCGTGGGAGACAGATGCGAAAAAGGGGCTCTGTTGAATGCGTTGAAGGGGGTACTGCACTCTGATATACCTGTATTGCTTTAACGCTGAATGGTATATGCCCGTCCAAATTTGAATGTGTTGAATGATGGTATTTAACGCTGTTAAATGATGGTATTAACGCTATCCCATAACATTTTATTGATTGGTATATATGGAATATGAACTACTGTGAGCTATATATGAACTTGTTGAAATGCTATGCGCTGTGGAATATTAACGTTGTTTTTATTAAATGCGTTGAATAGTCCAGCGTATATATGGAATATGAACTGCTGTGCGCTATATATGAACTTGTTGAAATGTTGTGCGCTGTGGAATATTAACGCTATTTTATTGAATGCGTCGAATGGTCCAGCGTACATATGGTATATGGTATTGAACTGAGTTTGTAGTGTCCAGCGTATAGTCACAAGTTTTGTGGAGTTCAGCAAAGTGTTGAGTTTTTGAAGGGCTGTTGTGAGAAGTCAGAACAGTAAGCGCTCGAGAATTCAATGTATGATAGTGTTGAATGCTGAGTTGATAATGCGTGTTGCGAGTTTGAATAAGGAGAGATTGGGAAAAGGCGCATTTTTAATATTTGGTGCAGAAATAATGAGCCAGAAGGCACAGTCCAGAGATTGATTCAAACGGGTAAGATATGATGGTGGTTGCATAAAGTTATAATGCATGTAAATGATATATGATCGTATTAAATTGCGAGACTCAGTCTTAACGCATAGGGCATTTGTTTGGTTGATATTTGATTGTGAAATGAAATCTGATCTTAAAAGGCGCATGTACAAGATTGGACTTTGGATTGAATGATGTTTATTTGATATGAAAGCATGTAAACGGGGATTAGAAATGCAGATTGTAATTTGGGATGATGTGTATAAACACATGTGAATGTTGGTGATTAAAGAATGAGGGAAATAATACATGGGTATGAATAAAGGAAGTATTCATAATTTTGATGCTTGAGGCAATAAACTTAAAGGAATATCGTAAATTTTTATATTGAGGGAATCTTTCCAACTAGTTGAGCAAGAAGGTGTGTGAATATTCAGCAGTTCGTTTGTCTCCTGACTTGGATATATCTGAAGAAGTGTTGATGTAGGTACTTCAAATAATTATTTTTATTAATTTCAATACTTGCATTCGAAAAGAAGATAATCCACAAGGGTTTTGCCTTTTGATAGCCATTATTTCTGCTATGAAAGTGATTATGTTGGGGTTTTTTGGGAATGACAGAGTTCAATGTTCATAAGAATTGGGCACTGTTTATATTCTTTAAAGTTGCAGCAATTTGGCATTATTTAGGAGTTCAGTGGAAATTGTTTCAAGCCAAGACTATCCTTTGTAGATCGAATTGGTGTATTTTCTTAAAGGTTGTTCATATTAGAGATTGTTATTGAACTCGATTGAAGTTGTTGCCATAAGTTTATATGAAAGAGCAATTGGTGTCCATCTTTTCCTCATTGTTTTACTATTTTTTGAGGTTAAAAATGGCTCCAATTCGTGCAATATTAGAGTTAGTGGACAATCTAATACTCTCTACTATGGATAATACAGTCAAAATCAGCAAGGATTTTCTCACCGATATTCATAGTTGTTTACAAGATGTACATGAAAAGATTGACTTTTTACAACTTGAATCTCAGCTTCAGCAAGAAGAATTAAAACAAAGGGGACATGTTTCTGTTCAGAACATTGAGACTGCAACCCATCAGCAGCAGGTCAATAATGTTACCGTTCATTCAAATAAAGCAGCAGTTGTACATGCAGATGCAGAAACTCAGTCTGCACTTCCCAAGCCCATCATCAGACCTTGGGAACAGCTTGTCCACAACAAGCACAGAAATGGTCTTGGATATGACAAGGACTTATCCTTTCATATTCCAGACTACTCAAAGCCCATTCAGTTTCAGAGTGCTGGATTCATTCATGACAGTTCACCTGCTCCTCATGACAGTTCAGCTTCAGCTGTTCCAGACTCTGCCCCTCTTCCACAACAACAAAAAAAACAATAACAACAACAGATTGTGAAATGCCAACACTATGACCGAGTTGGCCATTTGAAAGATCACTGTTTTGATCTTCATCCATGTAAGCACTGTCATAAAACTAGCCATTCTTCACAAAGATGCTTCAGCAACAAACACCCTGCAAGAACAAAGATTCATCTTGGATGGATCGCTTCTTGGAAATGGGAATCAACAGCCAAGAAGATATTCAAATCACATGTCAGAACTTGTTCCAGAGTATTGAACAGTCTTGCAGTTGAGTTTTCTCCATCATCTCACCTTGTATCTGACAGGGGGGGAAATGATGGTCATCTACAAGCTTCAAAGTCACATCAAGCGAGCCTGAGCCACAACCTGCCACACCGGTTTCAGAGTTGTAGCCAGAGACAAATATGCCCCTGAACATGCCTTCAGTTGGCAATCTGGGACACTTCCTCTAGCAGAAGACTTCAACTTCTTGTCAGTTTTGGAAGAATTCCAGGAAAATTTGAGAACACTTCCTCTAGTAGAAGACACCAGCTTCTTGCCAGATTTGGCAGAGTTCCAGGAATTGCATTAAGCATTCCAGAGTTGTTGGTCATCCTTAAACCATCACAGGTTGAGACTTCCCTTTTCAGGTTGAAGTTCTCCCTTTTATGCGGGGTAAGACCTCCCTTTCATGGTTGAAGGTTTCCCTCTTCAGAACAATAGGAACACTTCCTCTAGCAGAATACTTCAGCTTATTGCCATTTTTGGAAGAGTTCCGGGAACTTCACTAAGCGTTCCAGTGTTGGTGGTCATCCTTAAACCACCGCCCTTTATACCAACATTTCATAGAGCACATTCAGCCTAGTGCTGCCATGCATTTTTTGCACATTTTATATTACAGCTCTCTTCTTGGACTCATACATAACCCTTCGGATTAAGGGGGGAATGTTGGACACCTAATCCTCAATGGGTTAGTGTGGAAGCTGAATGGACAAAAGGAGTCCAAGAGACCTTGGGATGTGAAACCCAACAGTCACATATTGTACTATAAATGTATATCTCTTGTTAATAAAAAGTGTACTCTCATGATTTATCATTCATATTGTTCTTGCTCCCATGTGTGTTTAACATGTACCAACACGATCACGCTCCCACAGGGCAATGAACTTGGACGGATGTGATCTTTCTGCCACAGCTCCTAAATTTGCCTCTTGATTTCATCATTCTCCAGAATGGAGCGTTGATAGATTAGTCCATTGGGCAACAACGCACCTGGGGTCAGATCGATGGAGTACTCGACCTGACAATGCAGAGGAACCCCTGCGAGGGAGGTGAAGATGTCATCGTACTCCTCCATGACCTTGTCCATCTATAGTTGTCGTGTGAGGGGCCTTGTCTGGAGGTCGTGGCCACTGTCTTCTTCTTTCCCTGAGGACGTATCATCAGGAAAACAAATTTCTCAGTTTTTTAAATGAGCTTACTGCATTGTTTTGCAGTAACCAAAGAGATGGTGGTAGGCAGTGCTACCTCTGGTATCCTGTACAAATTATTTCCCAAAGTAACAATAACAGCACGGGGCCTTGATTCATACACAACATGTCTCTTCCACAAGTATGGTTGGCCTAATAATACATCACAAACATCAAGGGGAGCAATGTCACACAATATCTCATCCGTGAAGGGCTTGATGTTATATGGAACGCGACACTGTTGGCTCACGCAAAAATCATGTCCTTGATGAAGCCACCCAATGGTGTACGGTTGTGGATGTGTTGTGGTCGGTAAGCCTAGCTACTTCACGACCTCTGCCAAAATGAGGTTCTTTTGGCTCTCGCTGTCGACAATGAAATATAGCAGGGAGCCCTTTACCCACATCTGGGAGTGGAAGAGGCACTCCTCCTCCTCTAGATATCCGGGTTCCTCCTTCTGGATCTTTGTTGCAGCAACGGTGGCGTTGGGCTCTGCATCGATAATCTACTTCCCTTTGTTATTCCCCTTGTCGGGTTCTGACTCATAGTCGGAACATGCATCTAATTCTAAAACCTTTAGCTCGGCCACCAGTGACTGCGTGGCTCGACACTCACTTGTGTTGTGAGTGGAGCTCTTATGTAACTCACACCGCTTTCTCGTGTCCTTTTTCAGCTTCGCGGCGTTGTTCTTTGCTTGCAGCTTTGGCAGGTTGTCTTGGGCCGCCCCACTTTGGCTTTGTCCTTTGTTCTATAGTTTGGGGGCATCTTTCCCTTGCTTCGGATTCGCAGATCCAAAGTCTCGCTTCTTCTGTTTAAAATTTTACTCGATCTTGATGGCATATCAGTATGCCGTGTCAAGCAAGGATATGTTCAGGAATTCTATTTCTTCCTAGATGTACCTGTGCAAGCAGCCACCGTATTTGAGTACCAAATGCTACTTTGAATCCTTGATACCCAACTTTGTGCGAAGGGTATGGAAAATATTGGTAAAATCTGGTGTGTCTTGGTCCCTTCCCTGCCGCAGCGTGGTCCACTTTATGTATTAATCCTCATAGCTTCTGACAGGGTAGTACTGCTCCTTGATGGCAGCCCGAAATGAATTCCAAGTGAGTGCGGCTGAAAATAGTAAGGCTGTACTTTCATCCTTCTGCTCGCAGTAGGTTTCCCACCAGTCCTTGACGTGGGGGGTGGCTTTGAGAAGAGTGAAAGTAATCTTTTCCAGACCGGAAAAATCATGAACAGAAAAATACCTTTCTAGCAGATTTAACCATTTATCTATGGTGTCTGCAACTATCTGACCCTCAAATATGGGAATGTCAACGTTAACTTGTACCTTAAAGGGTGTGGCGCTTCTAAAGTAGCTTTTGGAAGTAGATGTGTCTCCCCTGGGTAGTCGCTGAAGGATCTGGGCAAAGTTGTCCATCATCGTGTTCCTTTGTCACTTGAGAGCCTCTTCGAGCAAGATTTTGATAAGATCTCCTGCCCCCTTGTCTTTCTTTTCATTCGCCATGGGAGGCCATCAGGATTCGCGAGGCTGGTCTTGCAAAGGTTCGACCAGTTCAAGCCCTAACTCCTTATATCTTAACGTCGTTGGGGACATGTAAAGAAAGACAGAGAAAGAGCAGACCACTCTAATATCACTAATCTGGATTTAAATAGGAACGCAACAAATTACAGATATAACCATCCATACAGAGATGCAACAGAAATAATACTTCATTTCATTATTGTAAAATACTAAAATATGCTTACAAACAGAAATGGAAATAAACTAGCTAGGGCAATGGTAGCTTATCTCTGAGAAGAGATGTGGCAGCTACATGCCTCTGAACTATCTTACAATGAGGCTCGAAGGTCTATTTAATATTAAGAAACAATGGAAAACCATAAACATCCAAAAACCTAACCCTAGGAGATGAAGCGCCAAACTATTGGCCCCGTTTTAGGAAAATTTGTGCATCAACTTCCCGAGGTCGTAACTTTGGCATATGATTTCCGTTTGACGTGAAAAATACCTCGTTAGAAAGATCTATCTGAGGCCTACAACTTTGGGAAGAGAAACATTGTTCCATGGCCCCATGATGCTCCCAGTTTTCCCAAAAAACGTCGTTTAGGGCCTCAAAACGGCTCCGGCAGTTCAAGACCCGAAAAAATTCTAAAAATAGTAAACTGTGCTACAATTAAGGAAACTGAAAAGATTAAAGAAACAATGGTGGGGGTCCAAGTGGAATTGCTGGGTGGCCACCAATATCCACCTGGATCGCCTCTAACTCAATCTTAAACAATTATGCTGCGTATTAAAATTATGTACCCCGATATACTAATAGACTTCCAGAAATCACAACAGCAATCGTTGCACATTTATAACAAGAAAATCATTTATATAACGACCCAAATCATATTCGGTGTGAATATATGTATATTGCTAAAAGGTTAGCGTTATCGGCCTCGATCGAGTTCTGCAAGAACCCTCTAAGAGCTAAATACCCAGGCTCGTAAAAACTTCGAACCCTTAAATCATAGAACAAAGACAACAGTGTATCAAGTCTGGCACATTTAGAATCATATACGAAAATAAAAACAATGATTCCTTTCATGCAAATCTTAAAATATTCTCGGCTTTTAAAACAAACTTAATCAATATGTATATAGAATAAAGCTTTGTAATAGTTTGGGTCATAAGAACCAATAAATTACAATATCATATATATATATATATATATATATATATATACCAAATCATCGTCTGGTCCCCATCGAATACCAGAGTCAAACCAAAATACAAGTCTAAACATTGGTCATGATGACCTTATCTTTAACTAAAACAGATAGCTAAAACCCTAGAGCAGAGGTATTCTAACCGCAAGGCCCAATTCCAGCATAATACAATTTCAAGCTCTCTGATCACAGGAGGAAGCTTAAAAAATTGAAGCAAAAGGACTTCTTGGCCCAACCCACTTGGAGAAAAGACGACACAGCAGCACTTAGAACGTCGAAGCCACAGAAGGTGGTGCCGCAAAGTCGAAACGAAACCATCGAAACATTACCTATTCAAAAGAACAATTAAATGAAAACCAGTTCTAGTTTAAGGAATCCAGAATTAAAAACAAATGACAAAAAGAGACCTTACCTAAGTAGAGACCTACATTCCCCAGGGCTGCGACCAAATCCTATAGAATAGCTTAAAACCCTTAACAAATATTTAGTGAAAGGAAATCTGTAACAGTCCAAAAATAAATATCTAATTAACTTTTCTAATTAACATTAAATTTAAATCAGAGTGGCACTTACCTAGCCAAATAAACATGTAATTAATAAACTAATTTCAACTATGAATAGTGCTTACCTGTGGTAGAAGTAGGCTTACCGCAACAAGGTTTTGGGAACGACTTTCCACCCAACTGTAGGCTCAATTGTGCAAGGATTTGCTACAACTGGCCACCCCCGAGCCCTCAATCAACGTACTACTGCCAATGACTCCTATGTCTTAGAACACCATTCTCCCAAGAGAATGAAAGATAGAATCTTGGAAAGATGGAATGCCTCTCATCTTCCCCACCATCTATTAAATAAAACAAACATTGGATGGGAACCACATGCACACACTCCATGTGTCTACATGTGACTTTGATTTTTATCTTTCTTGTTTTATTTCTTTACTTTTCTTTTGATTTTTAGCTTTCTTGTTTTATTTTCTTCTTTTTCATAGCTTTACTGATTTTTTTATTGTTTTCTTTGTTTTATTTCTTTTTATTCTTATTTAGAGCTTTAGTATAGTTATTACTATTTTTATTTATTTTCTTGTATTTTTAAATATCATTTATTATTTAACATTTATGATTTATTATTTTTATTATTTATTATTTATTATTTATTATTATATTATTATTTATTATTTTATTTACTTCATGTTGCCAACACCCTCCGCTGAACTAGTATAACCAGCAGGCATCGAAAGTCCCCAACACCCCGAGAAATCTCAAGGAATCTCTGTCCTTTTTCCCACTTTCGGCACCAGGCTAAGCCTGACCCGGTCTGTATCCTAGTCCAAGGCTCGTGCCTGACTCAAACCTCATCTGCCCCAAGGCAGGCATTTGGTCCGATACTCAATGACCCCGGGCATCTCGGAAGGCTGGCCCACTCCCTCCACAACTACTAAGGCACACAGTGCCAGGCATCGAAGTCCTTTACATCCCTTCCAGACTTCAGCATCCCAATCCAATAACAGGAACCTAGCCTAGAACGTCAGACACTTGGCCTCCTCAAGATGGTCCCATAGCTCTTCTAGAGCTATCCATCAAGAGCTATACACAAGACAAAGGAACCACTGGCATATGTAGTGTTGATTGAGTTTGTCCCCAGCCCATATGGTGTCAAATAAACCGGCTCTCTCGGCCCATTTGTGGAGTCCTGTCAATCATCACACCTCAACATGCAACCAATGCATTAGCTATACCATCATAGTATCATAAAAAATAATCCACATGCCAAGTCTTGCATGTCATCATGAGAACATTCATCCTTGTTAATCGCAAAATTATGAATAATGACGAACTGCATGCTCATGCATGTCATTAATTTGTATGCATATCACATGCTTCACCTCATGAAATACCATCATAAATAACATCAACATATTGGCATCAAAGACATATCATGGCTTCACATAATAAATGAACCACATGTCAATAAACTCATATTATAGCATCATAACTTCCTATGCCACGTTATGCAAATCATATCCATCATGAGTATTCAACATTAATTACCTATCATCACGTAGTAAATGAATATGTCAATATACCTCGACATAACATCATAATGCTTATGTATATCATCACCATCATAAGGATACATCATCACTACTATAACAATTATATAAATATGAACCACATGTGCATGATCACCCTCATACCATCATATCATGAAACATCATCAATATGAGAACATCTCAATTCTTATCAAATATAGAATAATACTCTATAAGCATTCTTATCATGGCTCATCAAAAAAATCAATTTCATTTACTTTACAAACATTCAACTATGAACTAAGATTATTCAACATCCATCTAGGATCTATGTTATCTCATCAGTGTTATTAGTGTTATGTTTTCATCAAGATACCAACTACGTTTTCAATAATCATTTCCACATTTTTTCAACTAGGAAGTTTACCATTTACACCATAGGTATAATAATCTAAGTACATTGTTAAATTTCACATGAGCCTCATCATCTTGAGTCTTAATCTCTCATGATATATTCTTCTTTCCCAAAGGAAATTCTGGTGAAATTCATTGTTAAGATATTACTAGTCATATAATCATTATTTAAATCATCTATCTTAAAATCCATTTACCCTTTGGCTTAATTTACTTGCATGAGGGTTTGTTGATCCATGTTGACTTATACATACATCACTTAACAATTATCATTTTCATCTACAAAAATATTTTCTTATCTCGTCAAGTTCCTATCTCAATACCACTTGATTGCTTTATCGTAAATTCACCCTTCTTCAAGTTGGACAAGAGATTCTTGCTTATTAAATAGTATCTTTATTTTAGATTTTGAAATAGTGGGAACCACTACTACCATCATTGTCCATTAAAAAATTTAAATGTATGGTGTTATGTGGAAACAACCTCTTTTAACGCTATGGAACAAAACTTGATAAGTTTTTCTATGTGAAGTCCCACTCATGAAATAATGAGTGCAAATCAGTCAAGTACAACCTCTATTAATTGACTCTAACTTCTCTTGTTAATATGTACACAATCCCTCTCACGGTATCCTTATAAAATTTCTAGCAACATTCCTTCTATACTTCAACTATTAAACTATGTAGATCATTACTATGACCATTACCAATCATGTTTCTCGGTCCACTCATCAATACCTTTAAAAGAACTTTCTAGAACATCTCCGATATTCATAGATATATTTTTTTATTTTTCTCCTAGTCTTAATTTCCTAATATTCCATGTCTGGAAACTTCTTCAGTTCATGCTATTTTATTAAATTGACTTTAATTTCTCACCTCCAGTCATTGTGGTTTCTTTTCCTTCTCTCTTAGAAGCATTGATACACTTTGGAAATGTTGTTACTATTCCCCAACTTGGGTAATACCCTATAAATAAATTCATTAAGATGGCTACCAAACGTAATCCGCTTATCATTTCCTATTTTAAGACATCAACATAATAAAATTGCCTGATCATACATCCATAATTTATGCATATAGTTAGTCACCTATGAAAAAATTTACAATGTGGCTCTCCCATTAGAGGAAAAAACTATTATAGATGTTGTCATGTACACAACTTATCTGATCCAAGTTGGCCATAATCACATGAGCTATCATTAGTTATCATCATTAGAAAATTTGCAAGTTTCTCCTTTCCGTTTCTCCTTAAACAACTTTATCCAATATATGCAATTTAACCTTGAATCATGAAACCTTATGTAACTATATTACATAACCTTTCATCTTTATATATATATATATTGTAAATCATATATGTCAAAATATCCTTTATCACAAACAAATATTTTAAAGTCATATATAATATTAATATATATATTCATCATAACTTTTATTATGACAAAATTTCAATATACATTATTGTATTATTACAAATATTTTCCAGTTATATCATAAATTAACTCACTTAAATTTTAAACACATATTAAATATATCAACACATTTTTTTTTTATAAATTTAAAATAACAATTAATAATATTTACATACATACTATGCAATTATATATTATGTAATATATAAAATTGAAAATCATATTAGTTTCCACAACTATTATACTAACTTCACAATCAATCAATTTATTATATAATTTCCAATAAATACAATAAAATTTTATTTCTTAAAAACCTACTCCATTCACACAAAATGTAATTTATCTCTAACTGCTACTCAATTCTAATTAATGCAGTATTGAATTACATGTGGTGAATTTGACTTATTGTATCTTATGTGGTGAGTTTATTCTTAATCAAACATCATTGACTGTCGAACCCGAATTAATTGCTCCCAAAAAAATTTCGACAAGTTGAAGTTGGGATTTTCTAAGTGAAGTTGCATTGACAATCAAAACCGTATTAATTGTTGCCAAAAACTAGATAAGTTAAATTTGGGATTATTAAAGGAAAGTTGCAATGACAGTGGAACCCGAATTAGTTGTTGCCAATTTAAATAATTTATAAATAAAACAAATTGTAAAGAAAATAAAGGGCATTCTAGGCGCTCTCTTACCAAGAGCCAACCTGAACACTAATTATAAAAATTACTTTTTACAGCAACCAGAAAATATAGTAGTGCTGATACAAATAAAATCTAAGTTCAGAGAACGAGGAAACATTCGGTTTCATAATTAACACGTGACTGGTGTCCTTGCAGATTTCTTCATTGTCGTTCTAAAAGAGAGATAATCAAAGATTGGTACTCATATAAAAAAATTGACGATCTTTTATGATGAATATGTTCAAAAGAAGCATACAGAGAAAAATGTAGAAACTATTCGCGGAATTAAATTATTGAAAACTTACTACTTTTCAGATTATTCAAACAGAAAATCATAGAGTCTCGCTTATTAGGGAAGTCATTTTTACCTTTGTCCTCGCACCAGTGATTGGCCGAATCGAAATCAGTGATAAACTTGCATGGCAAGATCACAGAGGATTATATGAGAATAATATAGTAAAAGGGAAATTTTGAAATCCTGAAACTGCTCTATAAAGTAAGAGGTAAAAATGTGTTCCTGTAACGTTATTAGAAACCAGTTCACGGCCACATGAAAACGAGCTGCAATATCACTTATCTGTCTAAACGGTGAAATGTCTTATAATCTAAATACACCTCAAAATATTAATCAGAAAAAAAATAAATTCTTTACAGTGATTTTATAAAAATTAAAATGATAACCTTTCTCCCAAAGAAAATTGATTTTCCCCTAAATAAAAAGAAAAACTCAAAGCAATTGAGGTGAAAGCTCAACGATAAAAATTACGGAGGTCAAAGCTCAACGATGAAAAAAACATTTCACTTATTTTGTTAAGCCTATCTAAATCCACTCCCATGGGGGAACCACTAAATCTACACATCAGCGCCCAGTCATAATAATATTCTCTACACGTCAGCCTGTTTCTAGAGTCATCGTTGATCTAACAGAACCGGTTACCTTTAACACGATTTAATTTTTTTCCTCATTTAATTTTCATCAAATATACGAAATTTATGTTACAAATCTGAATAACGACATAATTGGAAGGAACTCAAGTTTAGGTGTTATTTCCCATTCTTTTCTCATTATCTAATTAATAACAATCTAAAATTCACCTTCCTCTTTTTTTCTTCTTTCTTTTTTTTCTTTAATGTGAAAGATTTTCCTATGAATCTTTCAATAGTATTCTCACTTCAGAGAAGAAGCCCGTGGTTTCCAAATCTGCCATCCCTGCGGCGCCATATCTGTTCCTGCAATCTAAAGCTCTGTTTCTTCGACATCGGGATGGAAACATTATAGTACTGATGGATAATGAGTTATTAACAGAGATAAAAGATCCGCCGTTTCCAAAATCTGGCAGAGCTCACACTGTGACCCAATATGGCGAAGCACTTGCACAGATTTGTCCCGGAAGGGTCCAAGAAAATTCACAATGAATGGAATTACGTCAAATACAGCGTGCAATACATAAGAATCCTTAGAAAAAACAAAATTAATACTAGAAAGATTTAAAACTTCTCTTAATCCAAACCCTTCTGTAGACAGGATAAAACCTTTCATTCCCCAAACCTTTTTATAGCAAGTACTTAAAGCCTCGCCCGCTCAATGAGTTTTGGCACCAAAAAAAAAAAATATGCTCAAGTAACCTAAACGCTCGGAAGGTCAGTGACGAGCGCAATAACCCCACAGTAAGTTTGCATTCATATCTCATTCACAACAGGGGCACGCCTTTTCTAGATTGGGTTCCCATGGCATTCACTGTAACGGTCAAATTCTCTGAGCCTGAGACAAGCCCGGGTAGAAATTACGGAAGTTTGTCAGTACACGCCTGTGGAATCCGATAAAGAACCCAACACCCGCATGCCCTAGAAAATAAATGAAGAACCCAACACCTGCATGCCTATGAAAATAACAACCCAATTTCTGAACACTGAAAAGTTCAATGGAAATAACACAAAACAATGAATCCAATGCAGCCTGGCTCAATACATAACCCAGTAACTACTGCCAAGAAAAAAAAACGAAAAAGAAGACACTCAATAACTGCTAATGGGCAAATTATGTACAGACCTGAGCGCGTTAAAACTTGATACTCGGCTTCGCGTCAGAGCTAGCGAATAGGGGAGAAGCGAATCAGTAAATGGAGCACCCAAGCCGGAATTCAGGTTTTCTGTTTTACACGGTAAGCGAATCAGTAAATGGAGCACCCAAGCCGGAATTCAGGTTTTCTGTTTTACACGGGTGGGACTACAGAAAGTGGGACTACTTTCTGTTAAACACGGGTGAAGTGGATAACAGCCTCGCAAACTAAATTATAGATTTCAATGCGAATACTTTATTTCTCAAAATCGAGTTCAAATACAGTAGGGATTTTCGCTCGGAAATGATGACGTCTTCCCTAAAAGAAATCAATAAATCATTTCGATTGAATTTTTCTATTAAAATGTCTATAGGCCCTCAGAGTTGAACTTGCTCTGATACCATATGTAACAGTCCAAAAATAAATATCTAATTAACTTTTCTAATTAACATTAAATTTAAATGAGAGTGGCACTTACCTAGCCAAATAAACATGTAATTAATAAACTAATTTCAACTATGAATAGTGCTTCCCTATGGTAGAAGTAGGGATACCGCAACAAGGTTTTGGGAAACGACTCTCCACCCAACCGTAGGCTCAATTGTGCAAGGATTTGCTACAACTGGCCACCCCCGAGCCCTCAATCAATGTACTACTGCCAATGACTCCTATGTCTTAGAACACCATTCTCCCAAGAGAATGAAAGATAGAATCTTGGAAAGACGGAATGCCTCTCATCTTCCTCACCATCTATTAAATAGAACAAACATTGGATGGCAACCACATGCACACACTCCATGTGTCTACATGCGACTTTGATTTTTATTTTTCTTGTTTTGTTTCTTTACTTTTCTTTTGTTTTTTAGCTTTCTTGTTTTATTTTCTTCTTTTTCATAGCTTTACTGATTTTTTATTGTTTTCTTTGTTTTATTTCTCTCTTTTTCATAGCTTTACTGATTTTTTATTGTTTTCTTTGTTTTATTTCTCTTTATTCTTATTTAGAGCTTTAGTATAGTTATTACTATTTTTATTTATTTTCTTGTATTTTTAAATATCATTTATTATTTAACATTTATGATTTATTATTTTTATTATTTATTATTAAGTGATTTATTATTTATTATTTTATATTATTATTATTTATTTTGTATTATTTATTATTTATATTATTTATTATTTATTATTATATTATTATATTATTAAGGGGAGAGATATTACATAATCAACTTAACTATGAATGAATGAGATTTCTACCTTCCACCAACAGGTGAAGCTGTATTGCTCCATCTGGAGGTTGCACATATTTGACAAGCAAACCCATTTGGTATCAGTAACCCCTGCACAAGGGAGACAGTGAGGAAACCCCATCTCATCCGCTAAAACAGAAAGGAAAGGACGATCAACGGAATGCTCAAACATCAGTAACGACTTGCCCTTCCTTGGTGGAGAAGTATGCAGCCATGGCAAGATAGGAACGACGGGCCCCGAACCAGAACTAACAGTCTACCATCAGGGCCGCAGAGAAGAAGCACCGCAAAACAGAAGTAGGAACAAATGAATGTTCCCTCGTAGCCAGAGGATCTAAACCCTATCTGTCAACCTTAAGCAACCAGGACCGTGGATCATCCTGGATACAACGACAAAGATTGCACCAGATGCATAGTCTCCATACTCCTCAGAGCGACCAAGTTAATGCAGAGTTATGAAGCCAGCTATGGAAGGGACAGTGAGGACAATGGAGGACCTCGGGGTTCTCAGAGTTACGTGGAGTCCAACAGGGATTGGGTGCCACGTTATCCACATGAAATAGCCCTGTAATTTGTGAAGGTTATGGGTAGTGTAAACACCCGTTGGCAATAGTCAATTAATTTCTATAGCCCAACTTTTATATTTACGTAATGGTTAGTTTTTTTTTTTTTTATATATATGGATGTTACAATCTTAAAGAAAATAATTATAATAATTTTATAATAAATGTTTTGGAAAAAACATAAGAAGTTATGGTAATGCAAAGGAAAAGTCGAGGAGTTTCTGTTGGAATCGTGATTCTCTGTGTCATGGGTTTATCTGTTTTCTTAAAAAGACATTTGGAGTTGTTTCACTATTATTCAACTTAGATTGACCGTTGCATTTAGAAGATTGATGAGATGATGATGGTCTTTCTTCTGCCTCATCGTTTAGGAATTTTAATGGCTTAAAATTGAAAAATTGAATTATGGTCGATGAGTGGTTGTTTATTTTTTTTTTAAATCATTTTGTTATAATAATGAAATGTCTCATGCTAAGAAATCATTATAAAAACCTCTTTGTTGACATTATAGATGAAACTACCATAATATTGTGTAATACTCTACAAAATACTGTAACCATAAAAAAATAATTAAAATATAAAATAAAATTAAAAAAGCCTATTTGTTTCGAGCTTTTTCCAAGTTCTTTTAATTGTATTGAGTTCCAATGTGATTGGAATTGCAAGTGTAAACGGTATTGAGCTCCAATGTGATTGCAAGTATAAACTGAATGGATAGTAATGAAGTTATTATGCCTCACTTAAAAGGAAATATAATATAAAATAATTTGTTATATTTTTATATAATTAAGATAAAAATTAATTTTACATAAGAGGCCTCAATAGCAGAGGCAAACAGAGGTATTTGAATGACAGACTGAAAAAAGAAAAACTTAGCATTATGATAGTACAGGAAACAAAAATTAAGTACTGAGAAAATGAGAGAAATCCTGAATAGAAACAAGAACAGATATGAAATGATGGGGCAGGATGCGATCGGGAGCGCAGGAGGTCTGGTAATAATTTGGAACCCTGAAGAAATTCAATTTAGTAATTGGATAAGCTTCCCAAGAATACTAACAGGGACAGCAAGGATAATAGGAACTACGGAGGAGGTTATAATAACAGGAGTATATGGGCCACATATCCAAGGAGAAAAGGAACACTTTTTGCAAAATTTAAAAGCATTGAGAAGTCTAATCCCAGGGAAACAATGGATTGTAGGAGGGGACTTCAATCTGATTAAAACCTCAGCGGAAAAAAGAGGAGGACTAAGGAGAATGGATAAAGCAATGGAACAGTTCGGAGATTTGATAAGGGAGCAGAGACTGATCGATATTCAAACCATTAATGGAAACCACACTTGGAATAACCGCAGAGGGGGAGTTAATCAAATCGCATCTCGACTTGACAGATTCTTAATCTCCGAACAAATAATGATGAAAGATGTATTCATAGAAGCCACAATTCTCCCGGTAACAGGATCGGACCATTGGCCGATTAAAATGGAAATAGATCTAAAGCAAAGACCTCCCAACAAACCCTTCAGATTCGAAGCTTTCTGGTTAAGAAATGAAGGATTGGTAGAGAAACTTGAAGAATGGTGGAGGACTAGTGACCAGAGAGGAAGAAATAAGATGCACACCTTTCAACTCAAACTGAAGGAGATGAAGGATAAATTAAAAAAATGGAATAAAGAAGAATTTGGTAACATTCTAGAAGAAAAAAAGCGACTGGAGCAGAGAATGGAAGAGCTGCAGCAGATAGATATCCTAGAAGGTATTCAGGAAGAAAGAACAAAGGAAGAAGGAATTATATTGAACTAGCTAGAAGAAAGAAGGAAACAAGAAGAGATTTTATGGCGACAAAAGTCAAGGGTTCAATGGCTCAAAGAAGGGGAAAAGAATACTAAGTTCTTCCATAAAGCGATGGTACAGCATAGACAAAGAAACCAAATCTTCTCAATAAAAAATCAAGAAGGTCAGAGAGTCCTCCAGCACGAAGAAATTGAAAAAGTACTGGTCAACCATTTCAAAAATTTATTAAAGGAAACTCAAGATAATAGATCAAAAGCCATAACTAAGATAAGTAGGGAGATCCCAAAACTGGTAACCGGAGATCAGAACTTGGCCTTAATGAGGAAAGTTACGATGGAAGAAGTGGAGGATATAGTCAGGAACATGAAAAGGAATAAAGCTCCTGGGCCGGATGGGTATACGGTAGAATTCTTTCAAGCAGGGTGGCATTTTCTTGCTGAGGAAGTTTTAGAAGTGGTGGAGGAAGCTAGAATAAATCAAATAATATGGCCAGGAATAAACTCAACCCTGCTGACCCTGATTCCTAAAACTAATCAAACGGATCAAGCCGAAGGCTTTCGCCCTATAGCCTTATGCAACGTTATTTACAAGATAGTGGCATCAGTGGTGGCTCAAAGGCTGAAATCGATTCTACCAAGCATAATCTCCCCAGAGCAAACTGGGTTTGTAGAAGGAAGACAGATCCTGGATGGGTTAGTGGTGGCCTAGGAAGTAATCCACACTCTGAAAACGAAGAAAGAAAAAGGAATGCTGATAAAATTAGACCTATCAAAAGCTTATGATAGGTTAAGTTGGAATTATCTTGAAACTATCCTCAAAGCATTTGGTTTCTGTGATAGATGGGTGAAATGGGTCTTAAGCATGATCTCCACCCCGAATTTCTCTATCTTGCTGAATGGAGTGCCATCAAAGACATTTAATGCTACAAGAGGACTTCGACAAGGGGACCCCCTATCACCCTTCCTCTTCATAATAGCAGCAGAAGGATTAGGTAGATACTTCAAAAAAGAATTAAGAGAAAGGAAAATCCAGGGCCTGAGACTATGGGGCAATCAAACTACAGTCACCCACCAACAGTTCATGGATGACATCATGATATATTGCAAAGCCTCCATGAAGGAGGTGAGAAGAATAAAGAAAATCTTAGAGGTATTTATGGAAGGCTCAGGCATGGAGGTAAACAATGAAAAATCAAGAACTTTCTTCTTTAATACGGTGGAGCCCATTAAAAACCATTTAACCAGGATCTTGGGTTACAGGAAAGGGGATCTCCCAACTAAGTACTTAGGAATGATGTTAGATTCCTCATCCCTCAAAATAGGAAACTGGAAAAACATCCTGGAAAAGATCATGAAAAGACTAGAAAATTGGACTTTTCGTACTCTGAACTTGGCAGCAAGGGTTGTTCTGCTTAAATCCACCATTCAGGCGATCCCGATATATCCCTTATCAGTGATGGCAAGACCAAAAGGAATATGCAATAAGTTGGTAGAGATTTACAGAAAATTTATTTGGGGAGGACCCAAGCAACAAAAGAAATGGGCCCTCTGTTCTTGGGACAGCCTAACCAAACCAAAAGAAAAAGGAGGCCTTGGTCTAAGAGACCCTTGGACCCTAAATCAAGTGCTAGCAGCTAAGTTAAGATGGAGATGGATGCAAGGGGGGAAGGACCTGTGGAAAGAAATCTGGACATCAAAATATAATATGCCAGCCACTCCGGAAGAAATACTAAGGAAGCAAGAAGCACCTCGAGGATCAGACATATGGAACCTAACCATCCAAAGCAGGGAATTAATTGATGGGCATATTTTTTGGGAAATCAGAGGAGGCCAGATCGCGAGATTTTGGGAGGAAGCCTGGCAACAAAGGGAGAAAATGTTAGACCTACAAGGAATGCAAGAAATCTACAGAACAGGTATGGACAGAGACCTCATTAGGGTTAAAGATTATTGGACAGAAGAAAGAGGGAATGTAGAATGGAGGGAATGGAAACCTATGGATGAATGGAATAGGAATGCAACAGAGGATCAAAAAATTATATTTAGTAAAGAATTAGATTCCAGGAAAATAAAAAAGAGAGGAGGCAGGGACATCCTTCGATGGGGCAAAGAAACAAAAGGAGCGTTCACTATAAGGGAAGCCTATAAAGTAAAGATACAGCAAGAGCAGGGGGAGGCCGAAGAGCAGAAGTGGAGGAAGATATGGAGAAATAAATGGTGGCCGAAGATCAAAATGTTCGTATGGCTGGTAGGAAGGAAACACATTTTAACATGGGATCGAATTCAAAAAAGAGGTTTCTTAGGCCCTTCAAGATGCAGCCTTTGTCATCTAGACGAAGAAGACCAGGAACACCTTCTCAATGGATGCAGCGCGGCCCAATTCCAATGGGAAAAGACGAGAAACTTATTCTCGACCACGGAACGAAATCCACAGGATATAATTCAAACCCTATGTGATTGGGGAGAAGGGAAGTTTAAAAGCAAGATAGTAAGAAGAGCCTGGAGCTTGACAGCAGGCTTCAACGTATGGAATCTTTGGAAAGAGAGAAATGGAAGAATCTTCAAGGGGAAATCTTCAGACCCGGAAGAAGTCTGGAAAAGAACCCTAAGACAAATCAGAGAATCAATCCTAGCGGAAAATTGGGCAGAAGAAGATTGGAAGACATCTGAAGCAGAAACAGAAATCCTAAAAAGGCTGAATTTGGATCAAGGGATGATCTATCATCAAAAAGCAAAGCAGCACCAACCTATAGCAGGCCAAAGTCACGCAATCTATCAAAAACCTTCGGAAGGGTTTATCAAGCTCAATTTCGACGGGGCAACAAAGGGGAACCCAGGTCCAGCTGGATTCGGAGGAGTCTTCAGAAACAGACAAGGAGAGGTAGAATGGATCTATGCAGAACACGGAGGAACAATGACTAATAACAAAGCGGAATTTATGGCAGTGTATCAAGGGCTCAAAATCTCCATAAGGAATGGATATAGGAAGATCGAAATCGAAGGAGATTCAACCCTGGTCATCTGTACCATAAGGAAATTAATCCAAGGGAAACAGTGGGAGAAGGTAGTTAAAAGCTGGAGGACAGCGAGTATAGTCCAAGAAATCGAGGAAACTCTGAAAGGGATTGAATACAAGATCACCTCTCATGTAAGAAGAGAAGGAAATAAGCCCGCGGATTGCTTGGCCAATTGGGGAAGTAAAGAATCATTGGCGAAAGTGGATGACAGCTGGTCCAATCAAGCAGCGATGACAAGATGGGACGGCTTAAAACAGCTCATAAACAACGATAACCATGACTCAGCATAATGGTAATCAAAATTTCGCATGGAGCGGGAGAAGGAGAATAAGGCAGGCTCATGCGGCAGCGAAGACAGGACAGAAGGACGGCGGCCTTAAATCCCTGACATCAGCATTTAATGATCATTCAGATCAGTAGGGACGCGGCCCAAAGCGAAAACCGGACATCACCGCAGGAACCATCATTCAAAGCGTAAGGGAGATAAGAAGTGGAGAGCAAACCCATCATAAGCGAAAAGGTGGCGAGAAGTTTATAAGGCAGAACAGGAGGAGAATGACAGGCAACAAGAATTCGAAGAAGGTGGCGAGAGAAGGGGAGATTTGGCAGAGGAATCATAATCAACGCCTCAACCGCACCAAAATGGCTGAGAGAAGGGATAAGACAGTCCAGGCAGAGAGGGAGGCAGTAGGCGACAGGCACTTTGAACGGGGCCGCATCAAAATTGAAATAGAAAGCTCAGACGAAATGGAGCATAGCCAGGGGGGAGACTTCAGGGGCAAGCATTTCGAAACAGGGCAAAGCAGCAAAGGAATTAAACGAGGCAGAAAAGGTGGGAGATGGAAGACGCATGAACAGAGAGGAAGAGGTCGACCCCGACAACCAACCATCAACGAGGAGGGTAATCAGGCGCAGAGAAGACGGAAAAGGGGAAAGAAATCAATTAGCATGGCGGTGCATGAAGCTGAACAGGCTTACAACTTGGAGACAAATCTGGACATAAGGAAAATCATTGATGCCATGGAGGACAGAGTATTAGAGGAACCGTCCGACCCGGAGATGGATGAATGGGCCTCGCAGCTGCCGGACCCAGGCAACACGCGGGGCAGATTAACCCTGTATCGTCGTGCTCTTCACACTTACTGGGTGCTGAAGCACCTCTTGGCAAAAGCCATGGAGCAAGTCGCGGCCGAGATGGTGGAAATGGCGCAGGAAACGGCGGCAGCGAAAAAGGAGGTGGCGAACGTGGAAGGGCTGCTGCGTCAACAGAACGAGCAACTCAAGGAAATCCAAGAGATGCTGAAGGAGCTGGGGAAGACCAATGACAGCAACAAATCCGGAAGAGGAAATGCGGCGAATTGAGAGGCCTGTTATCTGTTTTCTTTTGAATTTAGAATGATACTGCTTGGTTTTTTAATATGAGTTTGTATGCCTTAGCAGTAGTAGTAAATCTAGATCTGTTAGCAGTAATGGGACATAATAGTTTTTTGGATAAACCTGGAGAGATAGGGCTTAATGTCCTGCAAAGTTTTTTGACATTTTTCAGCATGAAAAACTTTATTGACTGTCTGATGAATTGGAGCCAACAGATCCGGTTTCCCAGTTGGGCGGATTGAGGTTCCTATGGTTGTACTTCTAATTTTGATGTAGATAATAGAAATGCCGTAGCTTACAAAAAAAAAGATAAAAATTAATTTTGATATAATTTTTGGATTTATTTTTAAAATGTTTTTAGTCATAATGTTATATTTCGTCCATAATATTATGGTAGAAATATGTTGAAAATTTAGAGGTTTTTTTTAATTCGTTGGTATAAAATTTTTGGCTATATTTTTGTATGAATTATTGTTGATGGGTGATTTAAATGCATTCTGATTTCTGTCAATCCTTTTGTGAAATTTTCTTTCGCTTTGTCCAAATCGTCACATCTCAACCAGGGTTTTTATCACTTGTCCTCGTGAGAAAACTCATTTTAAATTTTTAAAAATCACCATATATAAACCAAGATTATCACCATATTTAGGTTTTGTTTTTGCGGTTTCTGCCATTATATAGTAGACAAACGGCTCTCTTCGAAAATATTGTTCTTCAATTATATTTTAATTATTTAAGTAAATAATTATTGTATTGAGAGACACATAGCCATTATATAGGAGACAAAGGTCTCTCTTCAAAAATATTGTTCTTTAATATTATATTTCTCTCATAGCCATTATATAGGAGACAAAGGTCTCTCTTCGAAAATATTGTTCTTTAATATTATATTTTAATTATTTAAGTAAATAAAAATTGTATTCAAAGACACATTTACAGATTAAATGCCATTTTCAAAATAATAATAAATAATAAGAAAATAAATATAAAGATCTGGAATTTTGGTATAGGAGGGGATCTATTGGAGTCAGACAAGGATCTGCGATCTGGCTCGGTCTCAGGAAAGTTCAACAATACTTCTTGGAGAACTTGAGATGGAGTCTTTATTCTGGAAACCGAACCTTAATCAGAATCGACTCCATTGCGGGCGGGCGAGAATGTGTTTTCTTCCCTGAAAAACTCTTACTTTTTCTTCACAGGAATGGTATTTTTACGTGGGATAAATTAATTTCATCCTAGAGCGGTCCTATTCCTTTATGGAAAGATGCCCATGATCTTCATTTGACAGCCCCGCTGCTTCCGGTTTGGAAATCTGTAAAAGATGCTCTTTGTAGTTTGGGAATCCACTGCTCTGGGACAGCGGACCATCTTATGTGGGTCGTTCCAAATGCAAAGTCGCCAGCTCAAGTTAAAGACATCTACGCTGATATGATTAATTCAAAGGCTTCAAACTCCTGCTCTATATATCCCCCGAGTTTCTGGAAGTCGGGGTGCCCTCTCAAAATGATTCTGTTCTTGTGGCTGGTCTTCAACAACCGAAATTTTTCTTGGGAAAATTTGAGGAAGAGGAGCTGGCATGGTCCGAGTAGATGTGCTATGTGCGAAGCTGCGGAGGAATCCAATCTTCATATGTTCTTCCAATGCAACTCCCCTTCAGATCTGGTATGAATTGTCTCTGCTTTTTGGTTTCCCTCATGTTGTTTTTGTTTCAGTTCAGGCTGCTTTTCAATGGTGGTGCGCGCAAAAGGACTCTTGGCGATCTCTGTTTATCATTGCCTTATGGAGCTTATGGAAATGGAGGAATGCCAAGATTTTCAAAGACTCAAAAGAGCCTCTAAAGTCATCCTTGCATCATATTGTGTCCATACACGATGTGATGCCTGTAAAAGAGCCCAAGCTGAAAAAGGACCGCAAAAAAGAGGTTGAAGATCCTCTCATTAGTGTTCCCTGTGCTTTTTTTGATGGGGCCGAGCAGAATAATATTTGTGGATGTGGGGTCCACGTTATTATGGATGAGAAGCTGCAATATTTTTTATCATGGAATGGTGGAAGTGGTTCAAACAGCTTGGCTGAGGCGAGAGCTCTTGCAGGACTGCTTGCCTTCTGTGTGTTTTTTGAGATTCAGAACATTTCAATTTATGGTGATTCAAAATCGATGATTGACCATGTAAGGGGAGCCTGCCACATCAGTTGTCCTCATTTGTCTGGGTGGATGGACAGGATTATGTATTTTTGGAGAAATATGAAACAGTGCTCTATTCACCACATCTTCCGCTCCCAAAATGTTCAAGCTGACCGTCTGTCGAAGAAGGGGCTGTCTTTAGAGCCGGGTTCTTGGTCTATGATGGTTTCTGATGGAGAACGTTCCTGCTTCATCCAGGACTTTTCCATCCCTGGATTATGATCTTTTCCTTTCATCCTTCTGCTTATTTGCTATTCAGCTAGTCCCTTTTTGTTACATGTGTATAGACATCTGTTGATCCTGTCTTTGAAAAGACTGTTTTGCTGTGATTTTGGTATGATGATGTTTAGATCTCCTTTGGGATGTCCTATGTCTGCAAGGTTTTGATTTCATGTGCTGGCAAGATGGCTAGTTTTTGATCCTTGTTGTATCTTATGTACTTTTTATATTGACTCAATATAATACTATGAAGATTTTTTTCTCTGAAAAGAAAACAAACATTAGTTAAAATAAATGTATAAATATCCCACAGGGTAAATCTGGGGTTTGATCATGGCTGGTATACCTTAAGACCAGGCCATAAACTATTGTACAATCATTATTTCTTAAATCCATTAAGCTGATAGCATTGATTTTAATTTTTGTGCTTGTTGAATTGAGCGAAGAAGATTTGATGCAGGAATTGAAGGTCTAGGTTATTGTTTGTGCATTGGAATTGGGTAGGAGACGAGAAGGGATTGTGATAATTCTTATTAGTCTCAAATCGAGTAGTATATCCATGAAAGTTTTTCTACTTACTAACATTTGATTCGCATATGACTTGATTTATACAACAAAGCACAATGAGGTGTCAATAGGACTCAAGGTACCAATAGGGCAGTGAGGTGTCAATAGGACTCAAGGTACCAATAGGACTCCAAGTATGGTAAAATATTAAGAGAAAAACAATTTACACATAAATGTCGATATTCAGCTTAAAATTGAGCCTAATTATGTAGTTTAATTCAAAAGTTAAAGCCATAGATGTTGATATTTATCTATAAAATTTGCGTAGACATCCATTTTGTCCCCATATGTTTTCACTAGGACTAAGGGATTTGTTAACCTATATAAAACAATGGTATAACAATCCACCTATCTTTATAAGAAAAAATGGTAAGTAAATCACATTATCAATTTTCATTTCATTATTGGTTTCAATAGATATGGTAATAAAGCTAAAATTTGGCGACAGGAGTAAATGACTTCCTTATGGACAACTCTGATCCATCACTCGATGAAACTTTGAATGATACAAGGCATATAAATTATTGTTAATAGCATCTCTGCTACATACTTAAAGCTATAAGGTAAAAGTGAAGAACTGTGACATTCAATATCTATTTCATTCCATTTTATGTATACTGTAATCAAACACAAAAGGGCATATGAGTATAATTCTTTGTATTGCAGAGTTCTTGTGACGCACTACTATATACAACTAGAGTTTTAATTATTATTTTTTCCAAATCAAAAAAACAGAAAAATCCAAAAGCTATAATATATGATGTTTTCTGGGGAAGGTGCGAATGTTTGTGGATTCTTTGCTTGTTAGCTTATGGATAAATTTGAATGGGGATTTGGCTTTATATCTCAATTTGGTTTTATTTACACTGATTATAAAGATGGTTTGAAGATATATCCTAAATAATCTACTCATTGGTATAAAAGATTCTTTTTGGAATGATGAAAAACGTGTGTCATGTTCTATTGAGCTTAGTCACTCAACCAGGAAAGCTTGAAAAAATATTCACACTAAATGTATATGTTTGTAATTGATTAAAAGAAACATGTTATCCCACTCTGGAAAATAGGTTTTACATGTATCCTCCTCAACTAGCTATAAATAATTAATTAGGTGCATCACATATTGATATTCTTTATTTGAGGGATGTTACCATATTTCTTAGAGGTATGCTCCATTATGAATTGAACATTGGAAGTGTGGAAGTTGATTATTGATTATTTATTGACACTTAAGAAATTTAAATAAACCATGTCAATTAATTATCTATATGGAGATCGACTAGAGACTAGTAACATTGAAATAGAAAGAATAATGATAACAAAATAAAAAAATAATGGAACTTATTAATTATTAAATTGATTTTATACATTATAACTATACATTTGTTTGACAAGTGGCATTGAAATAGAAATACAATTTTTCTACTTCATATATCAATTTGCAATTTTTCTCAAAACATAATTTCCACTTGAATGGCAAGGACTATGCTACCCTGCCACACTTGGTTTATACTTACAATGTAGCTAACAAAATATTTAAAAAGAGTTTATTCTAATTAAGCTTTATTTTTAATATAAGTTTTAGATAATTTAGATAAATTAAACAAATAAAAATATAATATTTTAATTTTATCTCATTATTATATTAAAAAATTATTATGTCAATAGATTTTAATTTGGGTAGTTGGGGAAAATGTTGTTATCTTCTCTCTAGAGTTTAATTCTGACATGTGAAATGTCAAGTTCACAAAAATTAAGTCTTATAACAACTTAAAGCCTTGTTTCTTGTTGATTAACATTTTTTCAGGACCAGAACAATATATATTCATCGTATAAAATGTAAAAGATATTTATCATTCTTTTTCCTTAAAAAAAGCATAATTTCACTATCAATGTGATAGAAAATTACATTATGTTAATACATGTCAAGTATGTATTCATATGATAGAGAGATCTTCAAGGAACTTTCCTACAGTGTGGCATGATAGCCATCATATAAAATATTGTCAAAAATCTCATTGTAGTTTGTGTTGTTGGAAAAAATTGCATATGTGTTGATATATGATAAAACCAAAAACATGTAAACTTTTCGTTGATAATAAGTTATGTATGAGCAATGATTAGAGAAAAAATACTTAAGTTATTCTATGTTGTTCCCTTCGATGAAAGGTCAATGGTAGAACTCATAAGCAAGGTCATTTTATGTCTCTGAAATCAACCAAGTCCCATGAACTATGGAAATGACCTCCTTAGAGAGGGTTTTTGTAGTGGTGTTGTGCTCCCTGTAAACATGTGAGGCAGAGAAATGTGTGAAAGCGGATTTCAAGTGGATTATCTCATCCACCAAGGGTAGAATCCTTTGATTGTCACATCCATATGACACATTTATCCTATTGATAGTCAACTGAGAATCCCTGAAAATTCCAAGACAGAGGACGCATTTTTCAATAGCAAAAATCAACAAAAGTTTGAGGGCCATTACTTTAGCAAAAAATTATGTTCCCTCTCCTAAACCCCATTTTGATATGGAAGTAATGCCTTTCTTCTATGTACAAAATCACACCCCTGTCACAAATTTTTGGTCTCCTTGTGAAGCACCATAAAAAAAGGCCCAAGGTCTAGTTTTGTCGATCTGGAGGTCAAGGAAAATTCTATAGTGCCATGAAACCTTGGGTTTAGGTCGCAAATCTAAGATAGCAATTGATTGAGTTGCGGTGATCTCTGGGTGAATAAGGCAATCATTGAATATAGCCTTGTTTCTAGAAAGCCAGGCACCCCAACAGGCTAGATGAGGCAAGACTATGAATTCCTAACCTCTCTATTATTATAGAAAAATTGCCAAATCTCTAGGAGACTCTCCCCCGTCCATTGAAAGCTTGTCCAAACTTGGATGCAAGAGCCTATCATATGACCTATGTGTATGAGCATTCGATCAAGAGGTGGGAAGTAGATTCATTAGATTTTTTTGCAAATGTTGCTCCATTCGAGCCCTTCCCTTTTTTTGTCTTTTATGTAAAAAGCTTCATGTTGGTATCTTATTTTCCAAAGCACACCACATAAATAGTTTGAATTTAGCTGGCCATTTAAACTTCTAAAGGTTTCTTCACTAGTCCACCTAAATTTCTGAAATGCATTATACAATGAAGAAAAAGTTACCCAATTTAAAGATATAGATCCCAAAAAAAATGTATCCATATTAACTCATTAGGTTCATAATCAAATGAATATGGACATCTCTTAAAACTAATAAAAAAAAAAAAAATTAATATAAACAAATATTTATTATTATTTTTTTTAAATAATTATTATTGTTGTTTTAAATAAAAAAACTCAAATCCAAATCTTCATTAGTAACATAAACATGATCTCTTTTATAATTTTTTAAAATTAATAAATATAATAAAAATGTACATTAAGGAAAATAATTATAATAAATTTATAACTAAGGGTGGAAAAGAGCATAAGAGGCTGCGGGAAAGTTAGGGAATTTGAATAATAGAAAATTGATAAGAGTGATAAGAATGCATCTTAAATAAAATAATTATAATAAATGGTTGGAAAGAGCATAAGATAATGTTTATAATTCCATAAAATTGTTGCGTAATAAGAATGCATCTTCGGTCTGGAGTATGCCGTAAAACTGCTTCTGCTTGGCTAAGAGCTCGTCTTCCTCGGACGTAAGGAAACAGGTTAACGGCCCAAGACCCAGAGGCATCTGGCAGGAGTGAAAGCCTGCTCCCTTACGGACCACCAGCGGGTTATTACAGGGGGCGTGGTTTTCCTTGATAACGGTGATGAGTCAAATCGACATTCGCGGATAGCAGCCAGAGATGGTTGTCCTCACTGTTGGTTTGACACCCGAGTTTGATAGGTTTTGCCACCTTCGGAAAAAAAAAAAAAAAAATGCATTTAAAGAAAATAATTATACTAATTTTATAATAAATATTTGGAAAAAACATAAGTTATGGTAATGCAAAGGAAAAGTCGAGGAGTTTCTGTTTGAATCGTTATTTTATTTGTCATGGGTTTATCTATTTTCTTAAAAGGACATTTGGAGTCGTTTCATTATTATTCAACTTAGATTGACCGTTGCCTTTAGAAGATTGATGGGATGATGATGGTACTTCTTCTCCCTTGTCGTTTACAAATTTTAATGGCTTAGAATTGAAAATTTGAATTATGGTAGGTGAGTGGTTCTTAATTTTTTTTAAATCCTTTTGTTATAATAATGAAATGTTAAATGCTAAAAAGTCATTATAAAGAATTCACTCTAAACATTATAGATGAAACTATCATAATACGGTGTAATACTAATCATAAAAAATAATTAAAATAAAATAAAAATAAAAATAAAAAAACTATTTGTTTCGAGTTTTTTTTCCAAGTTCCAAGTTCTTTTAAACATAGGGATTCACTTCTGAGTAATACTCTGTTGTTAAATTGTATTGAGTTCGAATGTGATTGCAAGTGTAAATTGAATGGATGAATAGATAGTAATGAAGTTATTAGGTACTATCTAAAAGGAAATATAATATAGAATAATTTTTTATAAAAATTATTTTTATATAATTTTTGATTTATTTTTATAGTGTTTTTAGTAATAATATTTGGTCTACAATGTAATGGTTAAAATATGTTGAAAATTATTTATTTTATTTTTTAATTTGATGGTATAAAATTTTTAAGGTTTTTCTGAGTAATTATATTTTTTTGATTTTGTGGTTGAAATAGTTTGAATGTTAAGGTTTTCAGAGTGTAATTTTTATCTTTAACACCATTGTTGGAAAATGTTGAAATTTTAAGGGTTTTCGGAGTCATGATATTTTAACTTTAACGTATTGTTAAACAATGTTGGAATTTGTTGGTTGGAATTTTAACTCAAAAACAACACTTTCTATTTTCATGGTGTTTTTTCATGTTTTTTTTATGTAAAAATAATTGATTTTTACTGTCATTGCTAAAAAAAATGTTACCATTGATGTAGCACAAACACTTTTAGTTTTCTAGGTATTTTTTCATATTTTTTGGGCAAAAATAAGAGCTTTTTGAACTAAAGCTCTAGTTTTCAATTTACAATTCTAATTAAATTAATAACTTTATTTTATAATATAATATAATGATATAGTGAAAAGTTCTAACCAACCTAATAATATAACAAATAATTTAATAATAAATACTTATAATATATAAATCCAGAAACCTTCACAATTAAATAAGAATTTTTATCTGAAATTTAGACCTACATTTTTCACCCCACTATAAAATCTTAATAATATAATTTCATAAAATCAATTATCATCCTCTTCTAAAACTAACATCAACATGGTGATATCTCTTGATGTCAAAATAATTTAACCTATATTTAATTTTCTTTCACTTTGCATTGATAACCAATCATAACTCATATAGTAAAAATTGTAAATAGTTTGAGCCTCTTAATTTCAGGAAAATGTATAAGAATTTGAAAATAGTCTGAGTTAAAAATTGTACCGTTCAGCCTCTTAATTTCACGGTTTCATGAGGAAACGATCAACTAAATATGTAATCCCTATTTGACCATTAAGATCTTTGATAGTAAACCATTTAACCACCAAATTCCAGATATCAATGTATATTACACTCAAATTTCATGTGTAATCTCAATACGTGCTACCTTCAAAATAGTGACTTATTTATTGGCAGCTAAATTTTTAATATTCCATTAATGAGTATTGGAAAATCTTGTAATACTCCATTAATGTTCTATTGGCATATTTCAATTGAATTCAACTTAAGAAAGATGTCTGAGTTTGCAAATAAATTTATTGGAACACTAACGCAAATCATGGGTCTGTATCAACACTGACGTCGTATTTAAGCAACAGTATCACTAGGTAGGGGAAGGGGAGATATTTTCTGAAAGTAACATGAAGTGATTAGAACTGGGTTCAGTGTGAAAACGCCGCAAGGCCCTCCCTATCAAAGAAAATGTAAGTAGGCTCTCCTTGTTGCAATTGTCGTTGGCTCTGACGTACATCATTTTTCTTTTAGAAAATATTAAACATGATGCAATTTTTTACTTCTCAACTTATCTAATGTATAACGAAAATTTCTTCTCTTTATCGTTCGACACTTTTGTTTGAGTCAATGATAACAACAATCAATGGGAACTGCCCCCAATGGATCCACTGGCCATATATCCCAATTTCAAAGCACATTCCTTCCCTAATTACACATCGATATCTGGCAGCAACTTGCATTGATGCATTAACGCTATTGCTGAAGGCTTGACTCTTATGATAACCGATGAGTAGGAGAGCAGTCACATGAAATTGTTTTGCCACGTCATACGTGACAGACGTGAGAAGTCATAGATGTCATGTCAAGTCCCCTCTATCTATGTTACACGTTGTGGTTATTAAGCTGGTAAATTAGGTTAGAGAGTTAAAATCTATTGTCCCCTATATCTATGTTACACGTTGTGGTTATTAAGGTGGTAAATTAGGTTAGAGAGTTAAAATCTATTGGAATTTTTTTTTTTTTTTAATATTTGATAAAAAAAGTGTTTGAATCTTGTTTTTGGAAATATATTAACACCATTAAAATTATTAAAAATATCTGGAACACACAAAATTTTGAAAATTAATAAGTAAAATTTCCAAAAAATTTACCTAATTTTATCATAATAATACCAAAATTTCTATTATTTTCTGAATAAATTTACAACCTAATTTAAAAAAAATCACACACATCCAAACAATGAGAGGTAGAGTCAACTCGACAAAGTCGTTCGTTTATTTACTATGTCCACTTACAAAGATCTTTTTGGCATGGACAATGGACATTGCCACTATAGCGACCGACGCTTCGAATATTTGATTACTAAATATTTCTACCTATTTATTTATCTATTTTATGATACTTTATTTATATGATTGAGCACGTTTACTTTACTAATATAGAAATGTAACCTTTCGGACATGTTAAATTCAAGTCAAACCTAAGGGATCTCAAATTAGTGCGTTTACACATATTTCTGAAAATATTTGAACATGTTAAATTTTGAATTTTGACGCGACGCACATTCAAAACCGCCCACTCATATTTGGGACCGATTTTTATTGACTTCCAATCTGATTTTAATCGCACACTATTCTTATTCACTATTGAGTTCTCATTTTATTATCCTTGTCATCTGGCAATGGTATGGGAATATAGTAATTAGAATGGTAGTTATTTGTATTAGTTTGAGTTATTTGTAATTTAAGTTTTAGGTATATTTTTTATAATTAAAATTTTCTCGCCATTTTATTTTGCCTCTTCCGAGGCGGAGAGGCCAAAACCATATGTTATATTTTTTTTATTTCCTTCTCATCTTCATTTTTTCCATCAACATTTAGAATCGCCGAACTAATGCTAACATTAATTCAGCACATTAGATATCCCATGCAAATGTAAGAGGCTAAGAGGCAACCAAAGCGGGATATATATTTAGATAACGTCAAATTAAACTCAACGTCATGCATGGTTTACACTCAACCTCACGCATGCTTTACACGTGGCTTAGTTGGCCAGCCCATTGTCGTTGTTGTCATTGCTGTGTCACGCAGAGTCGCTATGGAGTGTCGCTATGGAGTCAGTTCTGTTGAAGGAGCATGGTCAGAAGCTTACACAGTACCAACATCATCAGTCTATACAGTTGATTTATTCCACTAGAATACCTAACTTCCCATTAAAAATACAGAGGATACAGGGGAAAGACAAGAGGTCCATCAGGTATAAGTTTGTTTATACATACATTAACAAAGCAATCATGAAATTGGAGGCATATGACTAAAACAGCATTTCTGGGGTTTCTTTGAATGGCTTTTTGAATGGCTTTCTGGAGTACAGAGGTTACCAAAGACTTTGCCTCTAGACAACTATTTCTGTAAAACCCAAATCTAGATACGAGGGCCTCAAAAATACAAATAGCACATGCAGCGGTTTGATCATTTGACTTGCAAATACATCCATGCTTTTAACAGCAACAATAAGAAACTAGATGATTCCTCGCAGTCACACGCATTGGCAACCGGTCTATGGACATGTACCAAGCATTTGCTATAGATGAGTGACAAATCTATAGATTAGTGACAAATCTATGGGCTAGCAAACGAGGTTCAGGTCGATGAAAGCTCTTAACCAGCACAAACCCCACAAACCAGGTTCAAGCCAAGGAAAGCTCTTAACTAGCACAATAAATTGTGATAATTTCTCTTAACCTAGGTTCAAGCCAAGGAGAGCTCTTAATCGCCGCATACATAGTTGCGTAGTTGCTTACATGGCTGCGATACTGGCAGTATGGGAACATCAATTTTGACATCAGTTTTGTCTGAATAAGGTAATCATGAACTAAGTTGTTGAATTGAACTAAGTTGCTGAATTTAAACACTGATATGCAATCTATGTTTTTGGAAGCTTACCATAGTCGTTAGAAGTTTACCAGAGTCATTGTCCATCACCTAGGTAAGCTGACTAAGCACCACCACATGAGTAAGCACCACCAGCACAATTAGCAGAGGAAGCACCTTCCTGATCCAGTCGTCATGGAAGTAGTTCCTTTTTCCTGCATTGTTTCATTTTTGAGCCAACAAACTAGTCACCTAGAGCCACTATTGTTTCATTTCTGAGCATTCTTGCAGATAAGCCAGGTATTACCCAGCCCGACCTGATAAAGATTGTGCTTACCAAGCTCCGCTGCAGAAATGCATCAGACAACTATTAGCCTTATTTATTAATCTGCCAACTCCACCATAAGCAAAAAGCAGGATAGCTTTACTTTACGACCATGGCCGAACAAAGAATTTCATGGATGGAGCTCAGCTTATCCTTCTCTCTTGAGCAAGAGTTTTGGGGGTGGTTTATTTTATTTTATTATGTTGTTCGAACTATCCAAGATTATGTTGTAATGGATGCAGGCTGACAGGTCTTCAGATGGTGACCACGGTCTTTTTGTTCCATCAGTCGAACTATCCAAGATTATGCAAAACAGGTGTAACACATGCAGGGAGGGTCTTCAGAATGATGGCCACGGTCCTATGGCCACGGTCCTTTTTGTTCCATTAGGACGCCGATGTTTTTTAATTATATTTATAAAAGACTTTTACAATATTTTATTAATATATTTTGGCATTGATTTCAGTTTTTGCTCAACTCCACACACGACAGATCTATTATGCAAGAGCCATTGATCTTGTTGACAACACAGAATCACAGGGAAGACAATTCGATAAACTTAGGGTTTTTAAGAAAACCTTGGAACTCTAAGGGACAAAAAATTACGATGGATTTTCAGGTTTTCTGATGATAGTGGGGGTTTTGTAACTGTATGCAAGCATATCTTGTGTATATGTGATCATTCGATCAGAAGAATTTCACGTAGGCAAGAGGGCATGCTCCAGTTTGTAATCTTTTAATTGGGGGTCATTGACGGGTAATTGTGGGTCATTGATGGGTTCAGTATGCTCTACAGTTCCGGGTCACAACTCTGGTGCATTTAATAGGTTGGTTATCTCATGAGATTACATGGCAGCGGGTGTAGAATTTTGGAATTGTGGGCTAGCAAGGATGGAATCACTTACTTCAAACCATTGATGGTTTCAGGATTATTAGAAATTTATGTCATTCGGAGACAGCTTGCTTGTTGTAGTTGCACCAAAGTACTCCAATTTGTGAATGAAGAGGAGCCATCTTTCCATGGCCATTTACCATTTTTAGCTTTACTTTTCATTGTTTGTGAATGATTCTCTTAGTGAATCTTTAGTTCAATTATTTCAGTTGTTTTGTACTTGTATGTGGACTATTCTCTTACACGTAAACAAAGTAACTATTTTGGTCTCAAGTATGATAGTTTTCACCCTCTCCAAGTCAAGCTATCTTGGCTTGGATAACTCACTAACTGCATTCAAGATAGGGCATTTTATATTAGAGTGCATTCATATTTCACCTTTGTTTATTATATTGAATACCATCTCTTTTCTTTTACGGCAGTCGGGCCCTTGTACCGGAGGAGGTAGCCATACCAAACAGGAGTGGGGCTAATTGGGACCTGCTACCAGGTTACTCTCCTTTGATCTGTTGGAGGACATTTTTTCCCCTTAACAGATTAAGTGGCGCTAGAAGGAGGGCCGAATATCCTATTTGATAATTCTACCCTTTGAGTTTTATCCTCTCTTGTTAGTTTTGAAACCCTCACAGATTTATTAACTAAGAAGAAAAGGCTTGTGATAGCTTTCAGTTCTTTCTCATTTTTAGAAGCCTAATCATCTTCTGAGTATTAGAATGGAAGGATAAAGTTATGAATGGTTGGTAGGATCACTTTTCTTCCTGAAAGATTCTTTGCTCAAACTTATCCAAATCAGCGCATTCCTAAGAAGGCTCATCAAACTGAAATGACTTCGAGCCCCGGACATTCTTTCCCAAATTCTCCAACTCAACCCGAGTTATCTAAGATTGCTTCTCAGGAGCCAATTCCTTTTAAGTCTCTTGAGCATCAACCTGAATCATTTTTGGTTCTTGATCCTTATGTTTCACATGTGTTAGAATAAATTGAGCATTCAAGACCTATTACTAGAGCTTTTGCTAGAGAAAGAACTCATCGTTTACCTGCTTTTCAAGAGTTACCATTTGGTAGAGCTAGGATAAGTAGAACTTATAATCTTTAAGTTCCTAGTGTATTTGCTATTGATTTTGATACTTTTGGTGTGTAAGGTTTAGATCCGGAAGATCCATTAACTGCTGCACTAGCTGCTATAGCCAAGATAAGAGCTGGTGGCGGTATACCTCCAAGTCCACCACAAGAACCTCCACAAGTTGCTGCAGAGCCACTAGAACAAGAGTCTCCAAGAGAAAAAATGGCAAATAAAAGACCAAGACCTTGGATGCAACTAGGAGCCGTTACGGTACCTAGAGCTGTCCATGCTTTACCCAAGCATCCAGACAAGTTTTTGCCAAAGTTTGATCCGGAAAGAGGAGATTCACCTGAAGATCATGTGAATGCCTTCATGTTGGCAATTAATAAAATGAGTGTTTAACATGAAGATGTTGTGTGTAGATTGCTTCCTCTTACATTCATGGTAAAAGCATCCTCGTGGTTCTTCTCACTACCACCTGCTTGTATTACAAGTTGGGATGACTTTTAGGACCTCTTCATTTCCAAGTTTGGGGAAGACAAGTCTCTCGCAACCATGGTCCTCAAGCTTTCAAGAATGAAGATTAAGGAGAAAGAGAAATTAGAAGACTTCAATCAGAGATACCTACAACTCAAGTATAAAATTCCGGATAACTACCAACCTGCAGAGGCAGTATTAGTGGAGTTATATCAGTCTGCTCTCCCCGAGTTAGTACAAATGTTTGTAAAGAGAGCAGAGAGAACAACTCTAACACAAAACTTCACTGAGGCTCTGAAAGTGGAGAAACAGATGATCTCCATTTCTGGTCAAACACCATCGGATGGAAAGAAGGAAGTGCCTACAAAGTAGCAAGCCTCTTCAAACAAAGTGTCTACCGAGAAGAGCAAGGATTCTACCGAAATGGAAGAATTGCATAGGATTGTAAAGAAGCTATCCGATGACATGACTGACTTGAAGAGGAGCACTACTGAAAGTTATTCCAAGAAGACATTAAGACCTCCTTTCCGAAGAAACACTCCTCCACCAATTATATGACACAAAGGCATAGTCAGAAAATTGCCTCAAGGATAAATGATGCACCCTGGATGAGGTTTGCCCTCATATGTCCATACATAGCTCAGCTATCACTGAATAGTATTCCAGGTGAGATAGCCAGGAACGTTGGATCACGCCTTTACAATGGTGCAATGTAGGTAAAGGTGCAAATGATGTATGTAAAGATGCAAATTCCATCGAGGAGAGAAGACTGACATGTGGGTTACAAGATTTGAACATTCAACCTGCAAATTCAAAAGATTATAGAGTTATATTTCAATCTTTTATAAACTTGAACGTTATTTTTTTCTTTAATGTTTTCTTAAAATCTCTACAAGGTATGGACTGTAATGTGATGTTTTATTTCTATCTATTCTTAAGTTTTTAGTTTGGCCCCAAAATGTTTTGGACAATACTAAGAACTTTAATTTTTGAATTTTATATGTAGATAGAAGCAGCAATTCCATGTGCGTTTCTGGAGAGAAAACACCACGCATTGGAAATCAAGGTATTTTCATCTCTGTGAATTATAGCATTAAATGAATAAGTAGAACAAACACAATATCAATGTGAGTTTTATTGATTCAAATTCTACATCATCAAGTTCAATTGGGTACTTTTTTGGTTTTCTAGTGAGCATTGATCCATAATATCAAGTCGTTTTCTAAGTTCCATAAGCCCAGGGATCAGTCAGTGATTGTGTGTTCTCATAAATTGGATAAAATCATCAGTAGCAAAGTTGCTTGGGAGGTTGTCAAAAGCTTCTACACAGGAAGATCTGCTAGCTTTACAACCAGAAGAGGCCAAGAATTCAGTAGGGCTAAGTCCTCCAACAGATGCTTGGAGAAAGCCAGTACCAACTATGAAATTTGAGTTGATCTATGCAGATAGAAAGTTCCCAAGATTCCAATTTGCAAATTCATGGAGATTTAGCCACCCAAAAGACCCTTAACAGCTGGATAATAACTAACTCTGAGAAAGAGAATGTATTACATTGAAATAATAGTGATTCCTTGAAACATGATGTGGGGTTGGATCACTTGTATAAGATTCAATCATAATACATAAGTGCACTTGAATCATGAAATGAAAGATGCCAAGTAGTAGGCAAAGAAAATTGATACATGCCATAGAATCGGAAAACCCTTCAAGGAGATATTAAATGCCACTCTTTCTAATAGTAGCATTATAACTGTTTGAGAAGTGGCTCATTGATTTAATTGGATGTCTTTGATTTCTTATTGGATGTGTAGAATGCTCCTAGGTATTTGAAAATCCTTTTTTCAAATTTTTTATTCTTTTAAAGATTATCACTAAATCGATACATTTCAGAGTTTTAAAGATTATCACTAAATCAATACATTTCAGAGTTCTCCAGCGGACTATCATCGTTTTCACTTTTCCATTCATTGTGCTTGCTACACCAAGGCACCATATTGGGTTCTTTCTGCTTGACTCCAAGCCAACAAATACTCATGTCATTGCGCAATTCGCCCACTCAACTACCCGGCTCCTTTCCTCACTCCCCCGCAGAGACTAGCTGCTCTGCAGCCCATCTTGTGCAGCTCATCTTGTTTTAAGATTAAAACACGCAATCTCATATTCCCCGTTAAATCTTATTCAACCCCAATCTGATATTAACATTAAAAAATAAGTAAACAATATCGGATCATATGCAACTTTCATTCCGACCTTATCTTATTAAATGATAAATAATAATGATTCGGTACGCGACACCGCAATAAGATAGAAATACGTGATTTATGATTTTTTTAATTTTTAATTTTTTTCCAGAGCTTTAAAGATTTATAATGACAAAAGTACTCCACCAGATTCATCGTAATTAGACATCGTCTCTTCCTCCTCTTCTGGAAAGTCTATTCGACAAGAATCTCACATGGAACCAACCTCCCATTGCGCCCGGGCCCCACCCATGAAAGACACAATCACAGGATTCAGTCCCCATTGTGGTCGATATACAACACAAGCGTCACATAAACGAGATAATCGAAAAAACATGTGCCAAGTGCAACTTGGACGACTTTTACCTGCATTTGATTGCACTTATGGATCCTTGACCCCTCTAGGGAGCCGTCCGACGTCGCCAAGAGAAAAATTCAAGCACGGGCAGGTGACATAGGCGGCTACGAAACGAGGAAGAAAAACAGCGTGGCACTGCGGACTTTCTCGCTCTCCCACGGGTTTTTTATAAGCTCACCACAACAAACAAGAACCTGGAGAATCCGCGCGCTTTTACCATTCTCCTTCTGTGTGTAGTGAATCTGCTAGGAATGGAGATTGAACACAAGACGGAGAGAGCACAAGAAAGGGGATGGGTGAGAGGTTCCATTATTGGGGCCGGAGCTTCTGGAACGGTCAGCCTAGCCATGAACAGCTCTAATGGCCAACTCTTTGCAGTCAAATCCGCAGCCGGTTTTAGTGTGGCTTTGCATAATGAGTATCAGATTTTGCAGCGTCTGGATTCTCCATACATTGTACGTTGCCTGGGGCGCGATTACAGCGTTGAGAACGGTGCAGAAGTGCACAATTTGTTCATGGAGTACATGCCAGGTGGCTCCGTCGCGGATCTGCTGGCTAAGTTTGGAGGGCGGCTGGACGAATCCGTGATCAGGGCTTACACTCGTGGCATCCTACGTGGAATCCATTACCTCCACAGGCAGGGGATTGTGCACTGTGATATCAAGGGGAAGAATGTTCTTGTGGGTGCCAATGGTGTGAAGCTTGCTGACTTTGGTTCTGCCAAGAGGATTGGTGATGAGGAGAAGGGCCAGGAGGCACTGCAATTGAGGGGAACCCCTCAGTGGATGGCTCCAGAGGTGGTGAACCAGGTGGAGCAGGGGCCTGCTTCTGATATTTGGTCTCTCGCCTGCACTGTGCTTGAGATGGCCACTGGCAGGCATCCATGGAGCAATGTTTCCAGTGCCCTCGCTGCGATGTATCGGATTGGATGCACAGAGGAGCTGCCTGAGTTGCCTGCATCGCTTTCACCTCAGATACGGGATTTCCTAGAGAAATGCTTTCGGAGAAATCCTGAGAAGAGGTGGACCTCTGGACAGCTGTTAGAGCATCCTTTCCTAAATGAGCACTGCTCTGTCATAGAGGCAGAGGAAGCCCTTAAATGTCCGAAATCCCCAACTAGTCATTTGGATTTCAGGAATCAAGTATGGGATTCCTACTCTACTGAGATTACTAACATTATTTCACTCAACGTCTCCGGCCCAATTGGAGAATGCAACGCGGAGTTGAATAGACCAGTTAAGCAATGCTCAAGGCCTTCTCCCAAGGACAGAATGATGGCACTGGCCGCAGCTTGTAAATTTGAAGAAGTTGCTAACAGGCCTAATTGGATCACAAGCCCACATGGTCAATGGCTTGTTGTGAAATCTTCCGGACGTGACCCTCCAACTTCAGATAAAGCTATGTCAAATTCGGACATTTGTAACGGCTCCTCCATGAAAGAGCTTCCATTCCAAAAGGAAACGTATAGTGCCAGCTTAGAAGCTGTCAATTGCGAAGAACTGCAGACCAGATGTGAACTGGAGGAATGCTTGGAGTCTTCGATCTCTGCAGCCCAGCCTGAACATCAATCATCTTCCAGCATTTCTGCCGAGACTCTGCACCTTGATTGGTTTTCAATGACTACAGCATCCAATTTGATTAATGAAGCTTGGGACATCCTTGCTTCTGGTGATCCTGAAATTCATAACTTGTCGATAGTAGGAGAAAGATTTTGTATCTTTGATGATAAGTGGACCTCTGGCAGTCATGAAGGAGCAGTTTGTTGCCCCTGTTGTAATTGTATGTACAGTATACAAATTTGCCATATACTCATGATAAAGGGGCAATTGTACATTAGCTTTAATACTTATCCTTGTATTTTTTATTCAAAATTAAATCCAATTGAGTTTATTTGGCTAGATCTCTGCATGAATTTCTCGATGGCTGATTTAAATGGATTCCGATTTGTGTCAATCCCATTGTGGAAAGCTTAGTATAAAGTCAATATGTGATTTCATCCATGTTTAAAATATAGTTAATGTGTTTTTCAAAATTAATAAAAATAAATTTTTAATTAGTAAGAAAATAAATATCAATTAAAATAAATAAATAGGTAATACTCTGATTTCATGGTTGCTAAAAGTGCTTAAAATGTAATTAATATGTATTTTTTTAAATCAATAAAAATAAATTTTTAGTTAATAAAAAAACAAACATCAATTAAAATAAATGCATAAATATCCCACTCTGCCCATGCTAAATCCAGAGTTTGATCATGGCTGGTATACATTAAGATCAGCCCATAAACTATTTGGTAAATTGAACCGGTAAAACTTTAAGTGATTTCTTGAGTAGAATGTCCTGCAAGTTGTCCGTTGCCAGTAAGTTAAATTTAGTAAAAGAAAATGATTTTGTTTAAATTTTATAAAGGAAATTGAAGATGGGAGTTAGTAATTGAGGAAATAAAACATAAAACGTTATTTAACTAACTTTACAAAACTCCATTAATTTTAATATTTAAAATAGGTACAACTTAGTGTTTGAAATGCGATCTGCATGGATACAACTGCTTTTCAGAAAACCCCTGAATGATATTTCATAACCGCTTTATAAGAAGTTCAATGTGTGCTTTCGGGGGTGATAATTTGAGGAATCCTTTTGGAAAGGTAATTGGTATATGTTGTTCAGATGCGCTGAAAAGTTTGATGTGTGATTTTGTGATTGATAATTTGATTGAAATTTTTTAAAAGGGTGATGGGATAACGTATAATCGGTGTCTTCGAGTTTTTATAAACACAGCAATAAACCGTTGGTGATAATTTAAAATTTTTATTATTATTATTTTTATTTTTTTGTTATTTAGAATTAATATATGTTTTTTTTTTTTTTTTTACTTTTTTACAGGTTGATATTTCTAGTTACTAGCAATTGTCCCAAAAGGTATAAAGAGAGGCCGATAGGAATATTAAATTGGAATTGTTGAATTTTTATAGAAGAATTAATTGATTTGTCGAAAATTTTCTTGGACTGGATCCTTGTGCAATAACTTTTCTTTAGATATTTTGTTTATATCTATATTACAAAGAACACATTGAATGTTTTTTTCATTTTAGAGTAAGTTAATTACCCAAAATCAAGAGGTTAAATTAATTACCCAAAATCAAGAAACCTTCATAAATGGCCAAGCATATACAAAGCTTGGTTGTGACGAAGGCAATAACAACCATGACTATCCTATAGAAAGTCAAAACATAATATTAGAAAACATGTTGATATGTTGTTATTAAAAAGTTAATTCCATTAGAAACCATGATATTATTATTATATTTTGTAAAGAATAATATACATATATAGAATGATACTACATTGAAAGCCATAATTGTATAGTGCGATTAGAAAGTCAAAATATAATATTCTTAAACCAATACTTATTGTATTCATATGTGATTTTTAATAAAATACAATTAAATTTGTGATGTATAATTAATTTTCTTTAAAAATTATTAATAATAATTATAATAATAATAATAATATAATTATAAATATAATTAATAATAATATAATTGAAATGATAAAATATAAAGATTCATAGGAATGACCAAAACAACCCAATTTGCAAATTGACAATTGGACATCTTAATAGTAAAGGCATTTTAAGATTAAGCGTAACTTTGAAAGAAAGTTGAAGTTGATTTGATCATGTCAAACCTTGTTTTTACCTATGCAAAAAGAAGTTGAAGTTGATTTGATCATGTTAAACCATGTTTTTATCGATGCAAAAAGTTGACGAACAGTTTTGGGCATATGTAAAAAGTTGCTGAGGAGAGGTTGAGATTGAAAATATATAATCATTATGGGGCGTATGTGGTGGGTGAGAAAGTAAAGGTTGAAGTTGAATTAATTTTTCATGATTATAATTATGATATTACGTGATAAAAGATTAAGAAATATAAAATGCCAAAGTAAAAGTTGTTCCAATTAAATTTACTTTATTATAAAAGAACGCTGTATCTCTGTGCATATTGTTCTGTATCTACATACCTATTTGAAAATGGAAAAACACCCAGTTTAAATTCAAATTATACTCCTCTATTAACTGGAAATACTTTATCAATATGAAATCATATACCATATACCTGTCATAACTATATCCACTTTATTAATGTGGATCCATGCGCTGGATGACACTTGTGGATCGAGCATTTAAATAATATTTTTGAATTTTTAATATTTAAAAATGGTATATTTACTCTGCATCAAAAGATACCTTTAATGGCAGAGAAGGGAAGCTGCCTTGCTTTTATAATTTCTAACTTCAAAAAACAGGAAGCTGCCTTTACTTTTATAATTTCGAAAAACAATGTGATAGAATTGAATAAAATATCATAGACTGAAATGAACAAAATTGTAATACAATATAATATAATAGATTGGAATGAATAAAATTAAAATAAAATATTGAACAAAGAAAGTAGTAATCTTTCCATACAAGTAAAATTTAGTAGCTAATATTGCAGAGGGAAATCCCATCATATTACAGAATGAAAACCCATTTCCAGCAGAAGATCTCTCATTTTCTCATGTCTCTACCAACATGCTTACTACCACAAACAATATTTTGAACATTAACTGATTCCAGACTAAGCAAGGGAAAAATGGTCATCTGGATCCTCCAAGACACTATTTCTGACTTCAAATTAAATGTATAGTCATGGTTCACTCCCTCAACATAGAACTTCTATGTAATACCATTGTATAAGATGTTGGCAGTTGTTGTTCACACTGATGCTACATTTTTGTGATAATCTAGATGGGAAAAAATAGTATTGTTGCATGATATTTTCCATTAGGAAAAGCAAATTGTTGCATTCATACCTCCTACCTCCTGGGTTCTCTTATATTTCTGAATCATATGATAAGGCAATGTTTGGGGGCTTAATGCTTCCACTGTACAGTCTGGCACAAGAAAGAGAAATAGGAAAGGTGACAATCTCATCAAGCTGCATATAAGAACTGTTATCCAAAGTCTACTGTAGTCATCTTTTTAGACATGAAGCCACTAGAGTAGAAGTGCGATAAACCAAGAACCAGATGTATTCCCAAAGTTAGACACTGACATCAGGAAAGGAAACACAGTGTCTTTGATGCCATTGGGACAAAGTCGGGCAGATAACACGAGCATGGACATTAACTTAAGCTGTCTCTTAAAACAAAAAATCGATCTGGAATATGCATCCAAAAATTCACCCTTGAAACATGTATAATGTCAAAGAGCCCAATAAATGAAGATGCGACTTTTGTATGGATTTCTTGGGCTAGATTTCCATTTATGATGTCGATGCAAGAGCTGGAGGATTGCAATGATTTTGCATGGCATCACTCACACAAATTCAGTATCGTAAAACCCCAAAAAAGACTAAAATCTCGTATTCCCAATTGAATTATGATGCAACCAGACGTGTTTATATCCATGGAATTCATTTCTTTGGTATTGTGGTTGTAGGGATCTCCATGCCTAAACTTCACTGGGGCTGCATCCAAAGTAACAGCCTGAAGAATAGCTGGCCCGTCTTCACATAGATATGGTTGCACAACTAATCCAATGGTTGTTAATTGAGTGCCATCTAGAAATGGCTTGTACTCCTCCCTTGATAGCACACATATATGTAGAAACATATTATTTTGGAGAACCCCAATCTATCATTGTCCAAGGAAGGTCGGGTCATTTGACAAAAATGGTACTAAGTCCTGATACTCTGTAATGTTGGGCCTATCTTTATGCAACAATATGCATATGTCTTGGAAATCGCATGAGTTGCAAGAAGTCTTCCTTTCACCTTACATCCAATCCAATGTGCACATCAAGGGTAATAGAGGCCTCCAAATGTTAACATTGATGATGCAACCCAGGTTTGGATTTGCCCTTTCTAGCATACAGAGGAAGCCAACTATCCATCGACAACATATACCTTTTTACCATTAACTGGGTCTATATGGTTAAACTTGTACAATGCCACTGGTATTGGAATAGACTTATGATAGACAAATACCTCATTTGACTCTGAACCAATAGCAACAGAAAGCCCCACAAGGCTCCTTTCATATCTATGCCCAGAATATGTCAGAACAGGGTTGCAAAGTACACTTCTTGTGCTTGTTGTCAGGTTCGAAGGCTTGATTGTGCCATCAATTGAAACTGAGGTAGTTTTCCTATGATGTGCAAGCAATATATTTACAGGATCTTGCCATTGAAGAGACACAACAATAGTCAAAAGTTGAGGACTACAAGTAACTAAGGTTTCATGTTGAAGTGTTTGGAAGCTCCCTATATGGCCTTTCTACTCAAAGCATGCAAGAAACATGTAGAAAGCAAAATTCAAAGTCTGACTCAGTTATCTCCACTTTCCCACGTAATACCATAGCCTCAAGATCACAATATTTTTCAATAACTGAATATGCTTGATAACTTCTTTTGGAAAATTGAAAATGCTTTCAATTTCCAAATAAATACCTCGAATTCGAGCCTTCAATTGATGTTGGTCAGAGTAAATGTGGCTATTTGAATTCAAGCCCTTTGATATGAAAGGTAATTATGTTGGCTTATTATTAGTCATCCACCCTGTTAGGACTTCCCTTCCGAGCATCTGCACTACGTCAAACGAGCCAGCCAAAGGATCCCGAGTTCCATGAACTATAATTCCTTTGGTACGCGTATTGATAAAATGTGAATTGCCATTAATATCGTGGAGAATGGGAGCATCACCATGCCAATCTTGTAACTGTTTTTGGTGAGCAACAAACCAGACATGATAATCATGGTATTAGGCAAGGCACCTCACCTTTGTAAGCATCTCTCTGACATGCTTGATTTACATTTGTTTAGAAGGATGTTGGTGATCTAACTCATTGTATGGATCATTCACTAGGCCACATACTCCATGCCTAAAAATTGCTTCCTTTGCATGTTCCAGGTCCTAATTAATTGAAGGAATTTTTCATTTCAAACTTTATCAGATAAGGATTGTCATTTAACCATTGCTTCCCCTGCTCTGGTTCTTTGGCACTGATCCATTGTGTGGAGTAGCATGGAAGGAAAGCTTCTTTTATATGATGTTCTAACAGTCCTCTCACATGCTCCTGAACCTTGTTTTCCATGGAAGAAAGAGAAATTGGCTACTCTCTAGCATGGTTCACGGGAGCATCAATCCACTCACTTTTCCTTCCTGACATCTTCCCCGAGATTCGTGAACTGAATCGAGAAATGTATATCTCATGTGCAACATAATACGATGCATTGGGGGACTAAATTCCAGCTGCAGATGCTATTTGATAATATTCTTTATTACCTTTTTTCTGAAGGGAATTTTTCGTCTGCAATCCTTCTTGATGTGCTACTGTTACATTTTTATTTAGTTGAATCTCCACATTACCACACATTGCAAGAACCCTAGTGAATTCATTAAATGGTTGAGGCAAGATACAAATAACAGAATTACCTCTCCTCCTTTTAGCAACAATCCCAGGTGTAAGGATAGCAATGTCCTCAGCAAACATGGTATTGGAGTTTGGAGTGTGGAAGCTTAGTTTCATTAGAGAATGTTCCTTATTGTCTTCAGCGGTACCATCCACTAGGAATTCAATTTCTTCTTGGAGCATGTTCCTTTTAACATCATTGCAAACTTCCAGTGGCCTTACAAAGACTCCAGTAAACTGATCCATATTTTGATGTCGAAATTTACTTATATTGAATACATCTTGAGTGGGATCTTATCCCCTGCAAATGAGAATGATGCCATTAAGATGCTTCAGATTGTATTCACAAGATTTGTGTCCATATTTTGCTGAGCCTTTGACATGAACAATACCTTCAATCATGACACTGAGAGACTTAGTGGGTAACTGAACCTTTTCATGGGACAAACTTTTCAGGGTCTTTACAACTAAGAATTCAAATGAAAATGGTCCATATATTTCTTCTAGGCCTGGTTTGGAAAACTCTTTATTTGCAACATGAATTAATACCTTTTTCCTACCACCATTTGGATTAATACTTACCCTTTGGCTCGCTTCAGATGTATTTCACAAGGCTTCACCTGTATCTTCAACTAAATGTACTAAATCTTCAATTATGCTTATATCTTCGTCTTCAGATTTGTAATTGCTTTCCCCTTTCTTTGCCATCTTTAATGACAACCATGTTTCCAATTGTTCTAACATGTTTGTGAAATCTTGGTTGTAATCTTCAAATTTTTGACATGGAAGCTTTTTATCTTTAAACTTCCATTCTGGCCCTCAAATTCTTCTCCTTGATATCACCCACAGCTGGCCAGAGTTATGCTCTAATACCACTATAATATACCCAACAAAAGTTACATACAAAATTTTCCAAAAAATTTAAAATTTCTCTTTGGCACCTTTCTACAAACAGTTTGAATGCAAAGTCTGGAAACACCTTCAACAAACAACTCAGAAATTTCGTCAAACACTTCAAGGAAAATTTCAGATAAATAACTTCAGTTAAAGAACTAAGGCAACTAGGTTTTATTTGATAGCTACAAATGTTGTTTGGTTATATCAGGTAACTAAGCTGTTTACTGTTTAACCTGCTATCCGTGATGAATTTTTTCTGCAAACTGCTATTATTGAAATTATATAACTGATTACTGGCTAATCAGACGAAAACTTTTACATAAAGAAGCCATCCTACAAAATAGTGCTGAGGAAGAAATCATTCACAAAAATTGCACCTCCCATTATATCTATTTATTTAAATCCATGTCACTGTCAAATAACTTTAATCTAAAAAGTCAGCCTGGACAGGGTTCCAATCAATAAAACAAAAGACACTCCCCTTCCGGAGAATTCAACAAGAATGGGACCTTGGCATCACAAATCCATTTAAATTTTAAACCTTCAATCTAACTTTGTTCATCAATGTAGAGTAATTCTGGACTGCTTTAAAATTGGAAATTAGCTCCAAATAGCAATTATATCAAATGGAAAAAGTGGGAAAAAGATGTTCTGAAATGCAAGTTGGAGGGAAAAGAAAAAATCAACAAAAAGGACTATCCAGTATCTGCCAGATATGTTTCACTTGTAAAGCAAAACTTTTACAACATCCGAACATCCGGTATCTGATTTCTTTAGGGACCAACGACCTGGCATCAATAGATATGATGCTAATTGAACGTCTTTTGTCAAACCTCGATCCTTGAGTCCAAAGACTCAAATAACTTTGGACGTGTTCTATACTTGCACTGCATCATAGACAAATTTGAACTTTGACCATCAGAGGCTGCTCGTAGGCTGATTCTCAAGTCATTGAGGACAACAATACTCCTCCAGAATAAACGCCCCTTCAAACATGTATTTAGCATACCCAGCATGACATTTAGATATACAAATATAAAAAATGAAAATCTAAACAAATTTCCATCATTTAACCAGGTATGGTGTGGGAAAACTTACATCAGTGTAGTCTTGATCAGTTAACCACCATAAACACCTGTTCGTAGTGTCATAAACTCTCCTACACACAAATGACGATATGCCTGAAGGAAGTTCAACGTCTTTCCTGAGAAATCCAACTTTAGATGGATGAAGCAATGAGGCAGCTCATATCTCATCTTTGTGAAATGAAATAACCAGCTGTATAAACACACGATGAAATCATGTAAGACAGACATTAAAGCTTCAAAATATCTCATCTGTTTGCAACTCTATTGAATATGGAATAACAATATAGCAGATGCGTAATAGATCATAATAAGCATACCAGTAAACCAAGGCACTGACCTTTTCCAGCATATATTTAAAAGAACAAGCATCTTCCTTAAGAAGTGAACCAGTCAACTTATTATGGAATTTGTTTCATTGGAGTGCTCCACCTATTGATGTATCTCCATTTGAATAGGTTCCCTTGCACACATCTCCATGTTATTGGTTCAAGGCACCCACACGTGGAGGGTATCTATTCAGATGATATACTAACTATTGAACCCTTTTTTTTTGGAATCGACCAATATGGCTGAAGCATCATTGCATCAATTGAAGGTACACAAGGATCTAACATTTTCAGGTTCTAATACTACTACATGTGATGGCCTAGAGATAACAATACAGAGAGAGAAGATGACCTTCCTTTTACTCTCTTCCACCAACATGTACAATCTCCAAAGCAAACATTCAATCCAAGAATGCTCAGAACTTTCTTAAAAAACAAGGTAGATGCAATGGATGTTCAGAATTTCCCTTTGTTGTTATGTTATCAGATAGAGTTTACAACATGGGGATGATCTTGCAATTCTAGTGGCCCCTGTTATATTGGTGGCAACATGTGTGAATGCTACCTACCCCAGGAGAACTACAAATGATTCTGTCATGAAAAGCTGAAAAGTATATACCTAGGATGAAACTAACAATAATAAGCATATCTGATCATGATGCATAAAATGCATAAGGAAAAAATCCCCAATATGTAGAACATAATAAAAAGTACAAAAGAATAGATGACAATTCCCAAAAGCAATCTGTGATACATTGCATGGAATGCCATCTGAAAAGCTGTACTATATTTTTTGTTACTTTTCCAATGTCATTTCATTTTTGCTGCAATAATTTCCATGCACTCATTTTGGAAGAAAATCATGAAGCTAAAGTTAATGGTAAGCCTAAAGTGCCCTGTCAACAGGAGCTGAAGTCTTTATTTCAAAGGCAAACAACGTTTACCAAAAAAATTATATTTTAAAAATGTGCTATGAATAACTAATAATTCTCGCATTATGCGTGGAGAATATCAGAAAGCAATTGTACTGCTAGTTCCTACTAATGCCTTTGCAAGGGGCTTAAGATTTCATTACTATAAAATGACTCTATATGACTCTCGAGTTCCAGATAAATGCTCATTGGCTCAATTTGAAGCACCAACAACAAAAACATTCTGTTGCATCTTCAAAAGTACTTACAAAAATAAACTACTCTATGCACAACATGCCTGTTCCAGATAAATGCTCATTGGCTCAATTTGAAGCACCAACAACAAAAAAATTCTGTTGCATCTTCAAAAGTACTTACAAAAATAAACTACTCTATGCACAACATGCCTCTTTACACGATGAAATCATGTAAGACAGACATTAAAGCTTCAAAATATCTCATCTGTTTGCAACTCTATTGAATATGGAATAGCAATATAGCAGATGCGTAATAGATCATAATAAGCATACCAGTAAACCAAGGCAATGACCTTTTCCATCATATATTTAAAAGAACAAGCATCTTCCTTAAGAAGTGAACCAGTCAACTTATTATGGAATTTGTTTCATTGGAGTGCTCCACCTATTGATGTATCTCCATTTGAATAGGTTCCCTTGCACACATCTCCATGTTATTGGTTCAAGGCACCCACACGTGGAGGGTATCTATTCAGATGATATACTAACTATTGAACCCTTTTTTTTGGAATCGACCAATATGGCTGAAGCATCATTGCATCAATTGAAGGTACACAAGGATCTAACATTTTCAGGTTCTAATACTACTACATGTGATGGCCTAGAGATAACAATACAGAGAGAGAAGATGACCTTCCTTTTACTCTCTTCCACCAACATGTACAATCTCCAAAGCAAACATTCAATCCAAGAATGCTCATAACTTTCTTAAAAAACAAGGTAGATGCAATGGATGTTCAGAATTTCCCTTTGTTGCTATGTTATCAGATAGAGTTTACAACATGGGGATGATCTTGCAACTCTAGTGGCCCCTGTTATATTGGTGGCAACATGTGTGAATGCTACCTACCCCAGGAGAACTACAAATGATTCTGTCATGAAAAGCTGAAAAGTATATACCTAGGATGAAACTAACAATAATAAGCATATCTGATCATGATGCATAAAATGCATAAGGAAAAAATCCCCAATATGTAGAACATAATAAAAAGTACAAAAGAATAGATGACAATTCCCAAAAGCAATCTGTGATACATTGCATGGAATGCCATCTCAAAAGCTGTACTATATTTTTTGTTACTTTTCCAATGTCATTTCATTTTTGCTGCAATAATTCCATGCACTCATTTTGGAAGAAAATCATGAAGCTAAAGTAAATGGTAAGCCTAAAGTGCCCTGTCAATAGGAGCTGAAGTCTTTATTTCAAAGGCAAACAACGTTTACCAAAAAAATTATATTTTAAAAATGTGCTATGAATAACTAATAATTCTCGCATTATGCGTGGAGAATATCAGAAAGCAATTGTACTGCTAGTTCCTACTAATGCCTTTGCAAGGGGCTTAAGATATCATTACTATAAAATGACTCTATATGACTCTCGAGTTCCAGATAAATGCTCATTGGCTCAATTTGAAGCACCAACAACAAAAACATTCTGTTGCATCTTCAAAAGTACTTACAAAAATAAACTACTCTATGCACAACATGCCTGTTCCAGATAAATGCTCATTGGCTCAATTTGAAGCACCAACAACAAAAAAATTCTGTTGCATCTTCAAAAGTACTTACAAAAATAAACTACTCTATGCACAACATGCCTCTTTTGAATTGGAGTGAAGATAGCATATTGACCACTCTGAGAGTCTGAAATGTACTTTTCCTTTTCATTATTCTCCTTTTGCTGCTCGCCAAGAGTGGTGATCTTGAAGTGCTCTGAAAATGATTGACCAGGGCACAGAGGCATCCATTTGAGATAATTCGTGAAAGCAGTTCCCTATCAAAGTGATAGATATAAAATATAGACATCTTAGATTTCACACTGTGAAGCTGTCTCTTTCTGAATTGAAGACACTCTAATTATTCTCCAAATGCACCAAGGCTATTGATAAAACAGAGACCCCACCTCTAAAATAAAGTTTCATCCTCAGACAGATGGGAAAAACTTGGTCAGGTTGAAAGGGAGAGCATAAAACTCTTCACTTCTAGGATCAGTTTTGAATGAATGGAACTTATCCCACCAATGATGGCCTCTGTCTTTCCTTGTTGACCTCTCCCTCATATGTAGAGTGTTATCCAAAAACAATGCTACGCTGCCAGTAACTAAAGGTGGTGACGAGAAAATCACATTGATAATGTCATTGAACTGTTAAAAAAGCCATTCAAAAATGTTTAAAGTTAAAAACATTGAAAATTTGAAGATTGAAGGGAATGTTGCCACAACGAACTGCTAGCCAAAAATTTTCAATGTAGTCCCTGAAAGAAGTTGTAAGAACCCTACCCATCATCCATGAGTGTGGACTGGACCATGACCAGAAGAAACTGTAAATTCATTGAAGTATTGTGGTACCGATAATCCCAAAACAGAGAGAAGCCCAAGATGAACTTCGTCCTAAAACTATTTAGATTACAAAATTGAAGGAAACTGAGACCCTCACCAGCTGCTCATCAAGAATACAAAAAATTTCAGACACGAGGCAAAACCCAAAGAATTGTTGTTCTACCCTACAATTTTAAAGCTACATTGTACAAACTGTCTGCCAATATAGGTACCCAATGAATTTTTGTTGTACCCTAATATGTTGAAATTGCATTGTACAACTAAGTTTCTGCCAATATGAGTTAACCTTAAGGTTTTATGCATACATCCATTATACATTATGGCAATAGCTAAGATACTACTAGTTGACTGACTTTGCAGCTCAGCACATAGGATTTGTGTACACTGTATACATACCAACATAACCAAAGAGAAGACAGTACACGGCAGCAACAATGGGTCCTGGTATAGAAGCAAAGATTGCTCCAAATTTGCCTGGAACACATTAACACGAAATTAGCAATGCCAAATCCTAGACTAGGGAATAAACCCCAAAATGAGAACAATATACCAACTTGAATTGATTATCACCAAGAACAGAGAAGAATATCATAAATCTTGCTGATATCTAGGGCACCCTTCGACTCCCAACTCGTGTCAACCCCAAAAGACGAGCATTCTCACTGCAAATTCCCAAGATAAGACAAATTTCAGAGCTAGTATTGCCAGAAATGGGTCAAGTTGCAGCTAAAGTTGCAAGAAATGGGTCAAGTTGCCTGGTTCTTACACTGATACATTTCAGAGCTAGTATTGCCAGAAATGGATCAAGTTGCAGCTAAAAGTTTCCAGAAATGGGTCAAGTTGCTTGGTTCTTACACTGATACTGTGGACCCATTTCCAGTTCCAAACATCCCATCCAATAAAATTCCAATTCCCTGTAGAGAGGACCATTACATTCCATCAACGACAATGATACAATCTTCCAATTACCTGAAGCCATAAGGGTGAAAGCAACGAATCCATTTCCTTACCTGCCAGCCTATACCACAGCTGATGATAGATGAAGGGGGAGGTGTGGCTCTTGCAAACCTTGAAACAACATAGAATGTACCAGTAGACTGCAAATTTATGAAAGAAAAAAATTAGTAGTGAATACCCAATTTTGTTTTTAAATAGAAACCCATTGATAACTATCAGAAATGTCAACGGGATAAAGAAAATAAAGGAGAAGAAAGAATATCTGATATATGGCAAGCAGGTAGACTTCAACAAGAGACACAAATGCTGCCACCATCATTGCAAAAGACTATCCTCCATCAAAAACAGGTCCTCCCCATTGAAATGGATATGGAACACTTATCCTGGAGAATAATAAAGACCATGCTGAGGCTTTGCATGAGAACGTACTGTATGAAATGACATGACAATTAGTATGCATGCTTCTTGTAAGAACGCATACCATTTGGCACCACTAACTAGTCTAGAATGGTCTGTTCAGCAATGGGCTTGGGTCTTTGGAGGGGTATGCTTGTATGCTCCACCTACAGTGAGAATATGGGCATATGCCCACACAATAGCAACTGCAATTATGATGGCAAAACGCTCAAATAAGAATGCCAACTGCCCATCTACGTTACAGGCTTACCCTGCAGCTTCTCCCGCGCAGATTTAATGCCCGCCCCTAGGAATCTGGAGTCAGGCACATGTTGAAGAATATGCTGTGCTTGAGGAGTGTCCTCTGCAGCTTCTCCCGCGCAGATTTAATGCCCGCCCCTACGAATCCGGAGTCGGGCACAGGTTGAAGAAGGCACTGTGGTTGAGGAGTGTTCTCCGAAATTGCAGAGAATAAACCGAAAATGCTCACAAATTGCCCACTCTATGCCCGACGCCAGGTGTCAGCCTGAGGAACAAAAGGACGACGAAAGTCCCTTTCAAAGGAAGGCCTATCGGCCTAAATATGTATTATTAAATAATATTGTTTATTATAATGGATTTAATTACATGGGAATAACTACATGTTAAATTACCATTGTTCTTATCCATTAAGCCAAGCTAGTATTGCTTTATCTGCTTGTCAAATTGATTAAAGAGGATTTGAAGTAGGAATTGGAGGTCTAGGGTCTTGTTTGTGCATTTTATTTGAGTAGGAGATGAGAAATGCTTATGATAGTATATCTCAGAAGTTCTTGCTACTTATTAACATTTGATTTTCACATGACTTGATTCCTACAACAGAGTGTAAGGAGGTGCCAATAAAACTCTCAAGGTATGCCAAAATATTAAAAAAAAAAAATTACATATAAATATCAATATTCAAACTTAAAATTGAGCCTAATTATGTAATTTAATTTAAAAATTAAATCCACTTTATTTGTAAAATTTGCACAAACATCCTTTTAGCTTTATGTGTACACACCACAACTAAGGAATTTATTAATCTATATAAAACAATAGCATAACAATCCACCTATCCTTATAACAGAAAACGGTAAGCAAATCACAATATCGATTTTCATTTCATGATTGGTTTCAATAGATTTGGACATAACACTAAAATTTGGTTGCAAGAGTAAATAACTTCCTTGTGGAGAACTTTGATCCATCACTTGATGAAGCACTCAATGATACATGGCATATCAATTATTTGTTTAGAGCATCTGTGCTACGTACATAAATCTATAAGGTATAAGTGAAGAACTGTGACATTATTTCATTTCATTATTATGTATACTGTAATCAAACACAAAAGAGCATATGAGTATAATTCTTTGTAGTGCAGATTCCTTGTGTTGCACTATTAGATACAACTGCAGTTTTAATTATTATTTTTTTCCAAAGCATAGAGGTAAAATTGAAAAGCTATAATATGATATTTTGTAGGGAAAGTGTGGATCTTTGTGGATTCTTTTCTTCGTCGTTTATGGATACCTTTTAATGGGGATTTGGCTATACACCTCAATTTTGTTTTGTTTATATTAATTATAAAGATGGTTTGAAGAGATATCATAAAGCATCGGCTCATTGGTATAAGAAAATCTTCTTGGAATGATGAAAAACATGTGTTATGATCCATTGGGCTTATTCACTCAACCAAGGAAAGTCCGAAAAATTATTCTGACTAAATGTATACGTTTGTAACTGGTTAAAAGAAATAGATTATCCCACCCTGGAAAAAAAAATTTACATGTATCCTCCTTCATTAGCCATAAATAATCAATCATGTGTGTCACACATTGATATCCTTTATCTCGGGGATGTTATCCTATTTCTTAGAGGTATGCTCCATTTTCACTTAAACATTTCTTAGAGGTACGCTCCATTTTCAGTGAAACAATAGAAGTGTTGAAGATGATTATTTATCGACACTTAAGATATTTAAATAAGCTATGCCAATCAATTATCTAGTTGGAGATAGAGTGGTGACATTGAAGTAGAAATAATAATGATAGGAAAATAAATAAATAATGATACTTTATGACTTATTAAGGTGATGTTGAAATATAAATGTGGTTTTTCCACTTATATATCAATTTGCAATTTTTCTGTGAACATAATTTCCACTTGAATGACAAGGACTACGACACCCTACAACACTTTTTTTATACTTATAATGTAAGTGACAAAATATTTGAAAATAGTTTATTTTGATTAATCTTTATTTTTAGCATAAGTTTTGGATAATTTAAATAAATTAAACAAATATAAATATAATATACCTAAAGAGATAAAATCAAAATATTATGAAATACACAAAATATTGCAAAAAACAAATACCAAAATGCATAATACAAGAGAGATACAGATATATGTGTTTCACCCAATTTGGCCTATGTCCATAGAGAAATAGTGAGTCATTCCTTTTACATTATCCAGAAAAATGAAAATATACAACCTACAGTAGATCCACTGCAATTTACTCTTCGCTCTCACAGAGTCTCCTCTTTCTTTCTCGCTAAGAATAATAATACACAATTGCAATACAATTCCCTCATATAAATCGAGAGTTTCATTCCAAGGGAAAAACCGTAAATTAACATAAATTCTATTGTGAGATCATCCGCTTAATGAATGAACGAAATTGACTAAAAAATTACAATATTTTACAAAACATTTTTTTTATTATCTATTTTTAAATTTGGGGGTGTTGCCCCCAAACTCCCGCCAGAGGGGGGGCTGATAAAAGTTGTCGTTGTCCCCACCCCCTAGATCCCCTCGACATCGATTAAACGATAGGAACAACGATCCAATGCAGCTGAAACAAAAAACCTTTGAACAATCAGGAAGATAATTAGACTCCACACCCAACAATATCCCACTTGGAGACTGATTATATAAACTCCATCATTGCTTCACTTGCTGCAAAATGACTCCACTTGGACCTGGCTATTTCTCATCTTCACCATCATACTTGAAGACCAACTGAAACTAATCTGAATCCTAGTTTCTCCTTGGTTACAACTTTTGTTAACATATCTGCAAGATTCTGGCTAGTGTATATCTTTTAGAGCTTCAACTGTCCATCTTCCAAAACTGACCGTATGAAATGGTACTTGAGTTCTATACGTTTAGTCTTGGAATGATATGCTAACGGTGTGAAGCTTGCTGACTTCGATTCTGCCAGGAGGATTGGTGATGAGGAGAAGGGCCATGAGGCACTGGAATTGAGGGGAACACCTTAGTGGATGTCTCCAAAGGCGGTGAACCAAGTGGAGCAGGGACCCGCTTCTAATAATTGGTCTTTCACCTACACTATGCTTGAGATGACCACTGGGAGGCCTCCATGGAGCCGTGTTTCCAATGCCCTCGCCACGATGTATCAGATTGGATGGACAGAGGAGTTGCCTGAGTTGCCTACATCGCTCTCACCTCCGATCTAGGATTTCCTAGAGAAATGCTTTTGGAGAGATCCTAAGAAGAGGTGGACCTTTGCACAGTTGTTGAACCATCCTTTCTTAAATGAGCACTACTCCCCAATGAAAGTAGACGAGGCCATTAGGGGTTTGGGATTCTCAATTAATCATTTGGATTTGAAGAATCAAGTATGGGATTCCCAACTAATCATTTGGATTTGAAGAATCAAGTATGGGATTCCTACTCTTCTCATACCACTCTCACTCTGTCACTTAGCGTCCTGAGCTCAATTGAGGAACTCAATGCAGAGGTGAGTAGATTGGTTGAGCAATACCCAAGGACTTCTCCTAGGGACACAGTGATGGCATTGGTTGTAGCTTGTAAATTTGAAAAAGTTGCTAAGAGGCCTAATTGGATCATGAGCCCTCATGGTCAATGGATTGTTGTGAAATCTTCTGGATGTCAAATTCAAACATTTCTAAAGGCTCCTCCATCAAAAAGCTTCCATTCCAAAAGGAAACGTATAGTACCAGCTTAGAAGTTGTCAATTGCGAAGAACTGCGAACTAGATGTCAACTAGATGAATGCTTGGAATCTTCCATCTTTGCAACCCACCCTGAACATCAATAATCTTCGAGCATCTCCGTTGAAACTTTGCACCTTCACTGGTTTTCAATGACTACAACATCCAATTTGATTAATGAAGCTTAGAACATGTATGTAAATCCATTTGAGACCATTGCTTCCGGTGATCCCGAAATTCATAACTTATCAATGTTAGGAGAAACACTTTGTATCTTTAATGATAAGTGGGCCTGTGGCAATCATGAAAGAGTAGTTTATTATAAAGGGGCAATTGTACATTATCGACGGAGCAAATACTTGTTCTTGTATTTTTTATTCAAAATTAATTTCAATTGAGTTTATTTGGCTACATGTATGCATGAAGGATGTTTGATGGGGGATTTATACGCATTCTGATATGTGTCGACCCTCTTGTGAAAATTTCCTTCACTTTGGCACACTCGTCATATCTCAACTAGGATTATCTCTTGTGTTGGCGAGAAAATTCCTTTTAATTTTTTGCGAATCATCCATCATATCTCAGCCATTATTATCACCTGCCTTCATATTTTGACATGTCACTAGAAACTGCTCCAAGTTACTACGGAAAGTACCTATTGATTATTTTTCTCACTCATTAACCGATTGTTTCACAAACTAATGCTTAATGCCTCTGGTCGAGATTTTAATTTCCTTAAGTGCATGTCTTTTTTCATATCCAAACCTCACAATTCAGTTACAGTTACCATTCACTCCGTCTTCTCTTCGAAACTTGCTTACAACAAACAACAATTCTGATTTTAGAAACTCCATTTCTCGATACTCTATTTAGGTTTAGTTTTTGTGGTTTCTGCCATTGTATAGGAGACAAAGGGCTCTCTTTCAAAACACAGTTTCAACAGCTTTTCTAATTTCTTCAAAATGATATTTTAGTTATTTAAATAATAATATACTTTAAGATCACCCATAAACGACCGTAAAATCATTATTTGGTAAATTGAGAGGACAAAACTTAAGTTCGTTTCTTAATCCCAATGTCTCTGTAAATTGTCCAAAGGCGATTTAACAAAAAATATTATTGGTAAGTTGTCAGATCTCTGTTTAATAAAAAAAAATTTGTAAGCATTTTTGGAAATTATATTTTGACCGTCAGTCACACGATGTTATTGAAAACTTGTGGTAAACTGTGTAAATTGTTTGATATCGATTTAATAAAAGAACATTTTTTTTTAATATGTAAAGAGAAGAGTTCATGGCAGAAACTTTGTTGTTTTTAAGTATATTTTTAATATAAATTTCAAATATTTTTAAATAAATTGAACAAATATAAATATAATATTTTATTTCATTTTTTAAAATATATTAAAAATATTATGTTAATTGGATTTAGTTTAAGTGATTAAGAAAAACGTCATTATTTCTATATCTAAGTTTAATTTCTATGTATGAGATGTCTGGTTCACAATTAATATTTCATTTAATAGTTTTGAGCGTTTTTTCATATTGAGCCAAATGTGTATATTCATTATATAAAATACTATCATATCCATATAAAAGTAAATGGTTGTTAAATGACAATAGGCATCAAACCATAATAAACATCAAAACACTTACTTTATAATACATTTTACATTGATTTGAAAATAAAAAATAAAAAATTATAACATTATTAATATTAATATTATTATAATATGAGTTAAACATATGCACATTTGAAAAAATATGGAAAAAATTCTTATTCATGGAAATATAGTTAACTTTACCACTGAATTTATTAATTTGTAAATATGTTTGATTACAATACCATTGACCAATGACATGGCTTATCAACATCACATGCCCAATAAAACTATATCTCATTTCATATTACACTTGTTTATATAACATTTTTTAATGACCTAATCTAACTAAAGGACAAAATAACATTTTGGTCAAAATCTACGAATACAATTTTTAGTAAAATTGTGATTTCTTATTATTCAAAATGCACTTTTAAATGTATAAATGGATTCAACACTCTAAAAATCCTAGGCTAGATTATATTTTATCGTGTTATTTTTTTGTTATTTAAAATACTTTTTCAAATACATAAATAACTTAAAAACTTTGAAAAACCTCACTCAAATTTTTTAAAATCTCTACAAACTTTTACTATACTATTTAAAAATAAACATATTTATATACAATAAAACTATTTCTCATAACAAAAAATAAAAAAATAATTTATTATTTTATTACAATAATATCGATGTTTCAAATAAAAAAAACCAAAGTCAAATAAAAACCCAAAGGCAAATCTCCATGAGTGAACATGATCATTTTATACTTTCCTAAAATTGATAAGTGTAATAAATCTATAATAAATGGTTGGAAAGAGCGTAAAAGGTTATGGTGATGCAACAGAGAGGATTCTTTTCGGGGAATAGTTATTTTACGTGTAATAGTAAAGAGTTTATTTGTTTTTTTAAGAAAACCTTTGGAGTTGTTCCATTGTTATTTAAATCTGTATCTATCATTTTTAAAAGATTTATGGATGATCATTTTCTTTTTTCTTCTTTGTCTTTTAGGTATTTTAATATTTTAGAATTGAAAAGTTGTGTTATTGTTAATGGGTAGTTTTTTAGTTTTTAAAGAAATCATTTTGTTATAGTTAGTATAGATCTATTTCAGGTCAACCATTGATTTACAAAGCATTGAAAAGGATCACATCTATTTAGGTGCAAATCTCTGTTAGACTGCAAAATTTGAAAAAAGGTTTATCTGAAGTTCAAATCTCATAAGGAGGGTTGAGGATGGGAGCCTCCTTTGAGAGAATTAAACTATCCTAAAGGACGGCTAAGCTCAATCGAGATTCGCACAATCTATTCTATCCAACATTAGGGTGTCTCGGCCTAAGTACAACCAAGTTCGAAAATACACACACATACACACACACACATATAAAACACATTGTTTGCAATTTTTCATTATTTGAATTGCATTTTTGAATGCATGAATGGATTCAAATATTAAATTGATTTTTTTAATATATAAATGATTTCAAATATTAAATTGACTCTCTTAATATATAAATGGTTTCAAATATTAAATTGACTCTTTTAATAATTAATGGATTAAACAATATGGGTCACAAAAGCCTCAATTTATAAATGAATTCTTTCAATATATAAATGGATTCAATGCCTTCAAATTCTCCATTTGGCACTTGGATTGTCATGCAACTTAAACTTGCAATCCCACTAATTTTTTGCTATATTTTAGACAAAATTGACTAGTAAATATACCTGAAAAGGGACCAAAATGTAAAATACTAAGTCTACTTGAAATGTTTTAACTACAAGCAAAAATCCATCTTAATTCTGGATATACCAAAAGCAAATAAGGATCAAATCTTTAAGTTTTCTCTCAAAAAAAGGTTTGTATATCGAGAACTTTAATCCATCTTAAAACTTGGTAAATCCAGAGTTAAAATAGATCTACGTATACATCATAAAAAAATTAAAAATAAATAAAAATAGTTACCTATTTCGTGAAATAATATAAACACTATTTGATTCTATTTAGAATATGTCATTGTTTGCAAAGGATATTAAAGTTGCAATGAAGATATAAGTTATTGGAGCGTTGCATTGCCAATACTAAAGAAAGAGAAAGAAAGAAAGCGCTTTAATTGGTATTAACAACTATAAACAAGGGAGGCTGCGAGGCAGCAAGTCCCTGCATTGAGAACCGAACTAGATGCTGATTCTGTCAAATTGAATTGGGAACCGAACTAGATGCTGATTCTGTTAAACTGAATTGGGAACCGAACTAGATGCTGAGAAAGTGCCACTCCTGCATGCTAGTGTATATTAGATATCTTAGATCTTGGATAACCATCAAATGGATCAGCCTTAGATACTGTTCCATTGATCATCCTGCAAAACCTAGCCGGCCTTGCCACAGTTGCTTCTAGCTGATAGCTTTGTGACTGGTCCTGGGGATGCTACTGGTGCTTTCATTCGGTCAAATGCACCTGCATTGAGTATGCTCAGTTAACATCCAATGCACAGTTTTGATACCAGAGTTCAAAATACGACTGCCAAGCCGGCCTTGCCACAGTTGCTTCCTGAGCAGATTTAAGTGCCTGCATTGAGTAGGTTCAGCCTGAGAATGCACTTGAGAATGCACCTGCATTGAGTAGGCTCAGTTAACATCCAATGCACAGTTTTGATACCAGAGTTCAAAATACGACTGCCAAGATAAAAAAGAATTTCTCAAACATAGGAAACATGATGTAGTGATGCAATGCAACTACACGTCACAGAATCATAATATGTCTACTGAGCTGCTCAGACTGCTTATGTCAGTTAACATCCAATGCACAGTTTTGACACCAGAGTTCAAAATACCACTGCCAAGATACAAAAGAACCTGCTGTACGTTAGGATCAGTCATTGTAAATGTATATCAATCCACTGACCAGTCAAAGACAGCTTAACCTAGGCTTGTTATTATGATATTAAGTATGGCCAGGTTCTGCAATCCAAATGCCCAATACTGCATAATCAAACTAATGATCAAGAAAATCAGTCCACTGTACCACTGTAGCTAACTAAGTGCTAGGTCTTGGAGTTTTTTTGCTGCCATTGCCTTCTTGGACTCTAAAGACTCAATAAAATAGAGTTGTACTTTTCTCAGTCAAGTGGGACTATATTCTGTCAAACTGAATTGGGAACACTTTTGCAGAGAAAGTGAAGGTTGACCGAACTAGATGCTGAGAAGGTGCCACTCCTGCATGCTAGCTTCCTTCTGACTCAGTGTATATTAGATATCTTAGATCTTGGACCTATTGACTAAGGAGGCAGAGCATGTTTTTTGGGACCTATTGGACAGAGGAGGGTGATATGCAACGAAGCTTGTAGAGCCACAATCAACAAGAAAGTCATCAAAAGGCAAAAGCCAATGCACAGTTTTGATACCAGACTTCAAAATACCACTGCCAAGCAGAGAACGCCTTTATGGTTATCCCCAATCGATTGAAGGTTGACTGAACGGGATAATGTTTAAACAATTTTCTCAGGCATATAAATTTTCTTTGTATTTCCTCAACGAGGAAGTATTGTCTCCAGGTGTTCTTAGCGTTTGACGATCCAAGGAGATTCCTATAAATCGTATTATGAAGTCATAGCTAGAATATGATCATATATAAGTCAGATATTGAAACAGAGCATGTCATTTGAAACAGAGACTTATTGTTTGTAATCATCTGAAGATTTAGAGTTGCAGAACAAATTAATTGTGAAACAGAGAATGTGCTTGACTTTGTAGACTTTGTAAAATTAGTTCAATATGTGCATTAATCTGCAATGTTGTAACTTATAATGATGTTTCCAAAAAAGAACTACAACAATATGTAACATATTTGTGAAACAGAGACTTATTGTTTGTACTCATCTGAAGAATTTTTCAGTGAGTATTGTGGCAAGGGGAAGGCTTCAACTATTTAACCATGTTTATAAATAAAAATTGAGTATGAATTGACAAAAAGATTAGTGTTGTTACCTGTGGCTTATAGAAACCTGATGTTGGGTTATCTTAGAGCCGGATATAAAGAAACCTATAGGAAATCAGGCAAAAACCCAGTAACAATTGAGGAAGGGTTTAGTGGCCCAAATGGAGAACAATATCATTACTGTAAAATATGAAACAAAGAGTATTCACTTTGGTATTGTTGAGTAATAAAAAGGAAATATCAAGGTATACAGAGCATCAGGAACAGAATTGAAAGTTTGACTACTTCACCAGAAAGGCTCAGCAGGTCAGGAGTGGCAATCTTAGTCCATCAATCAATCTCAAGCATTTGATTAAGATTTGCAATGTATCACTCTCTATGTGAGGGGACCTCCAGCAAAGTCTGGTTGACTCAGTCCAGGGCTTTATTGAGCAAGCCATAGAAATCCAAGATTAGCTGAACAATGTGCAGAAGGCTTTCTATCAAGGTGTACAGAGCATCCAGGAACAGAACTGAAAGTTTGACTACTTCACCAGAAAGGCTCAGCAGGTCAGGAGTCCATCAATCAATCTCAAGCATTTGATTAAGATTTGCAATGTATCACTCTCTATGTGAATTATCCATGGATTATCATGAAGCTGAAGAATTTCGTGGGCAAGAAACGATAAGAAATCTCGTTGTTAATTGAGAAAGACTTGTCATTCATTAGGGAGGATGGAGTAGGATCGTAGGTGAAGAACATTACGAAACTGCACAAGGGGTTAAGCAAACTTTACAACATTATAAGGTTCTCAGTGACTAGTACATGAAAATTAGCACTACTGCACTTCTCAGAATGCAATGATTATGAACACTCTAGTCCAGCACAAGCAACAAATTGATGTTTTAGGAATTTTGAAATACTATAACTGTGGGCATCTATAAAACTTTGTTTTGGCATATTTGGACTGACCAACTTACTTTGAAAATCATCCAAGCAGTCTTTATGTATTCCTTGCTGTCTAGCTTTGTACAAACTTTTATAGCATAAATTTTCTTAGTTCTCGTTTAAAAAAAAGAAAGGAACTATATTTCTCTGGTAAACATACACACACATCAGTGTAGAGCCATCATAACCATGAATTATATAAGCATTAAGAGATTTGCATCTCAATTTATTTTCAATCTCTTTTTGTGCTTATTAAATCCAGAGTTAAAATGGATTGATCATAGTAACAAAAATCATCTATATATTGCAAAACAAGCAGAAGAGTTATTACCCTTTAGCCCTTTAACCATTGCTTACTTATCTTCAGCGATAACCATTCAATATATCCATCCGCTCAATATCCATCTACAGGCTTGTCAATTATGCTTATAATAGTTAAGGATACAAATTGGATAAGAGAGATACAACTTAGGTAAATAAGAAATTGAGGCACAGAACCTAAGGGAGGAAGCCCCTCCGGCCACTGATTGGGAGCTATTGAAGAGCATGACAAAAGCCAAACAAGTATACCATAGTCTTCATCTTTCTCATCTTTAAGTGAGAGTTGACTCTGTAGGAAAGAGAGAAGACGAATTCTCCTCAACGTCTAAGAATCTACCGCAAAGGATCATGGTATGGAAAATGACGAGGAAGATTATCCAAAATGGTACAAAGTTCAAAAATATGTAACCAGTAAAGAAGTGAATTCCAATCCAGACAAAATCTCCAAAGAGAAACATGTTGGAGAGATTTTACCCCTAACGGGGGGATTAACAGCACACTGCTTTCACTGACTCGACAAGCCCCCTTAAAAAAATTGCAAACTCTAAAAATAAAAACCTCATTTAATGATTTACAAAATATATATAATTATATTGAAGGCACACTTGCTGTCTATCTGAAAATCTCAAATGCTAAACAAACACAATTAAACACATTAGTTTGGGCTGAAAGGATGCCACACAACATAGTAAGTGCTAAAAAGGTTTCAAGAAGATGCATCCACAAGCTAGATAAGAGTGAAACATAGTGGTCAATTACTTGCTCACTTGAATACCTGGAATAGTTGCATTAGGGTGGTTTCTATCCTAGAATTACCGAGCATTAAAATATTGCAATAAGTTGCTGTCAACTAGAATTTCTGAATAAATGACATCTTCTTGCATATTCATGATTGACATAGGTGGATAGATAATATAGAACACATTCTCATTAAGCCAAACAAGGTGATACAATCTGTAAAAGAAGAAATTGATTATACCTAATGGATCCTTCGAACACGGAAACATGACGGATTGAAATAAAAAGGGGATAAAATATAAATAGCTCTCTTGTGATACTAACCAAGATGGATGGTACATGTTAAAATTGGTTGTACCTAATGGATTACTGGAACATGGATAGATGGATGATTGGGACAAATGATTAACATCAGTTTTGAAAATTTATATGGTAGCAAAATTTCTTTGCCCACCATCATAGGGTATATTAAAGTAAGCAGCTAAAAGAATTATTTTATCCAGAATGACCATCCATTTAGATAAGCGTTAATACCAGGTCTCCTAAAGATTAGGAACACTGACACGATGCCACTGATTGAGGGCAGTTCAGTTGAATACATAGCACACCTAATCTTTAGTGCTGAATACAGATTAAATAAAGATGTATAGCAAAACTAAACCAACAAAATCATATGAACTTCTTTCCCTATAACCATTGATCAGACAGAAAAGTTGTCTGTCAAGATCAGATATGGTCTGATCTGAAAACTTAAGCTATAATATTTGAAACTGGAACATATGCACTTACACAAAATGAGATGTTGCAACTTACAGCCCAAGCTATCCCTTCACTGTAGAAATAAAATTTGATATGTTTTCTTTATGCTGAAAGCTCTAAGCAGAAACCTAAAACAACTGCTGTCAAACCGACATTACCATAGAGCACTCAAAGGGCTCCTCGTTCCCACTTGGGACAAAATCGCTGCAGCAGCAGATTCCTGATCGGGAGCGTTTTCCAGATGGCAACTACTAGAGAATTTCGGGTTGCAAGAGCATGTTCGCAGTTGGCAGCATTTTCAGGCAAGCAAACCCTAGAGAATTTTGGGAGCGCACTCTGCTACTTGAAGCACTCCTGTGTGCTCCCAGGTCAACTCTGTGTATGGAATGACCCGCTCGCGGAGATTTTTTGGGAAGGAGTATCGCCCACTCACGCTTCCTGGTAACATTTTATCCAGCACAAATTTCACAAGATCACCACCTATGATTTACAATTTTATTTATCTTTGATTTGTTTCTGCCAAACAAATTATCTGTGTAGATATTCAGCACTAGAACATCAACTACCCGATCCTTGTCCCAGCATTTATACTGTATCTAGTAGATATAATTGGGGCTTTTAGAGTTATTCCTTCCAAGACAAGAAAACAGATTTGTTGCATTCAATTAATAAAATGGTGAATTGAACCCCCCTTGGGGAGCTCACTTGGCAAACCTGTGAAAATATAAAGTAAATGTGGCCAAATGTTGGGGGTGGTGTAATTCACCTATGGGTTATAATGGTAACGGTTGAAATCGGCCCCATGTTACGCGAGTACAAGCCCGACGCAGTTGCCAATTCCTTGCAGGAGTAATCAAAACTGACTTGCAATAAGTACCATACCTTGCAGGAGTAATCAAACCTGAAGATTATTCTAACAAATTCCCAATCAGGAAATGATTAAATTAAAACTTCTTAAGCTCAAAATAAATACTTAAAGAGCTTAAATTGACAGAAATAACCTACAAATTTCTCAGTTACTATGGGATATAAATATCCTTGAGAAAAGAATAAATACAACAATTGTGCAATTTCAAAAATGTATATGAATGCTATGCTTCTTTTAGTATATATTCAGTACAAAGGTGTCCATTCTTTGTGAAACCATCCAATCACAATATTAGCATTCATGTATATACACAGATTTCATCAAACTAAACACGACATAGTGATTGTTGCCAGAGGAAGCATGCAATCTTTCAAGATATTTGATAGAATGATCTGCAGTAAAAGATGAGAAAGATGACAGCCCGACACAGTAGGGGAGGTCTCCTAATATGGGGCAAGGTAAAAAAATTGGGTATTTTGCTGCAATCAGGACAAAAACAGATAAAACATTGAATTTGTAAATGTTGACCTCGAAAATATAGCTAAAATAGGTTATCAAAAAACTGTAGTAAGGTTTTGTATCGGTTTGTTTAGGCGGCAAGCTCAAAACCTATTTGTTAAAGTACATGACCCGAACAGTTCGTTGGTTCATTGTTGGGTGCCCGGTTTCGGTCGATCCTAAAAACGCTGTGAAACGTGCATTTTCTAAAGAACAATTGTGTCAGATATTGTGGGAGGGAGCGAGCATAGGATAGTACTGACTCGGTCCTTCTAGTGTGCCATAAAGAAGTTCAGACCTGCCTAGCTATTCAAACTATTAATTACAATATTTCCATGGAGATGTTGATCTTATCCATTGTTTTGATCTCGATTCCACTAATCTCATAGTAGATAGAGCATCGAAAAATGCTCCTCTGTCTCTAGCTTTGTGAAGAAATGAGACTAGAGTTGTAAAAGGTATGTGATCAGTTGAGCAACAATCCCTGTCGCGCACCAGCCAAGCCATTGATCAGCACGTCAGACATTATGTCTATTAACAGAATAAATGAAAAAGGGCCCGACATTCAGTGCCTTGAGTTCAAACCGTCCAGAAACTAATAAATAAGAAACTAAAAATATTTTCTACATTATTACAGAGTAAATTACCTGGCAGGTCTACAATATATGAATAAGTTGCAGAGACATGGAATCCACCGCGAAATGTCAGAATGAACCAGGCCGAGGTTAAGGAGGGCAAAGTTTTGATAAATGGAATGATGAGAGACATGGCGCTCATGGTAGGTCCCACATAGCGTTTTGTGTAGGATGATTTCTATGTTATGTCCACAATGGTTACATACAAATAAAATGATGGTCAACTGTAATATATAGAATTTGCATGGGCTACGCGTGTCCTACTGCCTCACCACCAGAGGTGTAACGAAAGAACAAGTGCCTTCAGAGAAACTCAGCTGCCAAACACATAGCTTTTCACAAAGGATGGACTGGGAGTAGCCGTGACCGTGCCTCATGTCTCACCACCCCAGTAAACCCTGCACTGCAGGAGGGAGTTAAAAGCTTAGGTCTGTGCCGCGATAAATCGATTGTATTGACATTTGATAGCTATTTATAAACAGTTTGAAAACTGAGATGAACGTACCTCAAGAGGCAAGAACTGCGGTTAGAACGCTGGATGACAAAAGGATTTGGAAGGTAGGAGGCGTGTTACTAATCTTGCATAGCGTAATCCTATTCCGGCAACCAATAGACAGCGTTTCACAGAGGATGGACTGGGAGTATCCGTGGCCGTGCCTCATGTCTCACCACCCCAATAAACCCTGCACTGCGGGAGGGAGTTAAAAGCTTAGGTCTGTGCCGGGATAAATCGATTGTATTGCCATTTGATAGCTATTTATAAACAGTTTGGCAACTGATATGTACGTACCTCAAGAGGCAAAAACTGCGGTTAGAACGCTGGATGACAAAAGGATTTGAAAGGTAGCAGCCTCGCTTCCAGTGCTTCTGTCTTCCGGTCTCTACTTCCCGGTAAACTCTGTGTATTTTATTTCCTTGCCTGTGATTATTCCCCTGCTAATCATTCCCCTTATTTGTATTTTGTATTGTGCATGTGTTGGGTCCCTATAATACTAGTGATTACCCCATTACTATTGCAGTTATACCCCTTATTAATATTTTTGTGCCCCTATTGCCCCCATATTGTTATTATTGTGCCCCATAGAATCCCTCTATTGTTATTTTTGTGGCTTTATATTATTATTGTTAGGTCGGCTGGATTATATTGTGACTCTTTAGACTCCTATATATAGAAAGGAGGTTTTTTCATTTGAATCATCCAAGTATTGTTCATTTATGTAATGTAAAGGAGGTTGCCCCCTCGAAGAGGCTGAATTATAAGGCATTGATCTATCTTTTCTATCTTTTCTTGAGTTGGTTTCATAACATTTGGTATCAGAGCTTTGGATTCTAGGGTTTCGCTGCTCCAAACAGGTCATAGTGGAATTTTCGCTATAACTTTTTTTTTTCGATGTTTCAGAAGTTTAAAAAAAAACCCATTTGAGAAGAAATCGCTGTGAACCTCGGGTCCGAATTTCAGAGCTTTTCGCACTATATTTGCGGAGATATGATATGAGGAAGTTGGTCTTTTTGCAAACTCCTGAATAACATTCCAAACAGGTGACCTGGAGAAAATCGTCATAACTTTCTCTCTGGGGATCGGATTGAAATTTCGTAAGAAGGTATAGAAAGAGGATGGACTGTAGTTTCTTGAATTCATTTTGCAGATCCAAAGGTCGAAACAGTGACTCGTGGCACGTCGTACAAGTTAGCTCTACTGAACTAGTCTATAATCAAGTCACTGTGGGAGATTTCGCATAACTCTTCCTTGGAGAATCCAATTTCGGTCAGACTTGTGGAATTGGAAAGAGGACACAGAGAGCTACTATAGATCACAAATTTAGAACTAGATGATTGGAAAGTACAGAGATACATCAGAGGCAATATCGAGCTCCTACAAAGTGAAAAAAGGTGTGTAGAGTTTTTTAATTTTTGCTTAAGCTTGGTTTGAAAATTTATTTTGAAGGAATTCAAAGGGCATAGTAGAGCATTATTATTGGTAACTGATGCCCCGAGGAAAGAAAATGCAAACACCTAGTAAGGAACCTGAAAGCTCTAGCATGACTCATGAAGAAGAGGAAGAAATGCTACATGATATATCAAAATTACAAGAACAAGTGCAACAAATGTCACGCTCACAAAAGTTAACAGAAGCTAAGATAAATGGCGTGGAAGCTAAGATGAATGGCATGGAAGCTAAGATGGACAATTTGAAGATAGATTTGAACACAAATTTGAAGACAGGCATGGCAGATTTGAAGACAAATTTGACAAATTTTCTACGAGAAATACTTACTAATGGTGAAAAGGTAGTAAAGGAAACTCATGATGAGAACAAAAGAAATGTTAATCATGATTCCATAGATGCTAATGTTGGATCGAAGACTCACCATATTCCAAAAATCGATATGAGGAAGTTTGATGGCAAGGATCCTGCCACATGGATATTACAGATGGAGCAATTCTTCGATCTCAATAATGTGCAAAACACACAAAAGGTACGTATGGCAACTTTATATTTGGAACCAAATCAGTTTGTATGGTATCAATGGTTTTGCTCTCGTAAAAAATTTATCACTTGGGCAATTTTACGGAAGAATTGGTAGCACATTATGAGGATACAAAAAGCAACACTTTTTTTAGCCAATTGATAAGTCTCAAACAAAAGGGTTCAATAATGGAGCACATTGAGGAGTTCCAAAAATTGAACATAAGGGTAAAAGATATTCCAGAGGAGCATAGGATTGATGTGTTCATAGGGTCTTTAAAGGATAATATCCAACATGATGTTTGCCCTTGGGAACTTGATTCATTAGAGAAGGCATTCAGGTTAGCAAGAAAAATGGAAAGCAAAATTATGGCAACCAGGAAGCATACCACTCACAACTATAAAGACGGAAGTGTTATTGCCCCTAGTCTTCCACAACCTATAAGGTTGACACCACAACAATTGGAAGAAAAAAGAGCAAAAGGGCTTTGTTATAGTTGTGATAGCAAATACACTAAAGGTCATAAGTGTGCTGAGAAGAAATTATTCTACATAGATTGTGAAGAGGAAGAAGAAAATGAGCAAGAAAGGTCAAAAGAAGAGGATATACTCCAGGAACAAAGCCTAGATGAAGAACAAATAAATCCGACCATATCTTGTAATGCATTGGCGGGAATTACCACTCCTCAAACCATCAAGATAGAAGGACAAATCAAGAAGAAAAAGGTAATAGTGTTGATTGATTCAGGAAGCACCCACAATTTTATTCATTGTAAGGTAGCAAAAGAATTGAATTGCTTCTTATATCCAACACCAGAGTGTCAAGTGATGATTGCAAATGGAGGAACAATAAATTGCTCTGGAAAGTGCCATAATATCAAGCTATCCATGGGAGAATATGTATTGACTAGCCCAATGCTTTCCATTCCAATGGGAGGTGCTGATGTTGTACTAGGAGTCCAATGGCTACAATCCTTGGGTACAATAGCTTTTAATTTTCAAGAACTTTTCATCAAATTTTCTACGGAAGGAAAGGAAGTTGAATTAAGGGGTATTGCAGGGAAACCAGGAAAGATAATCAGCTCTAATGGTATGACAAAGCTTCTAAAAAAGGAGCAAAGAGGTGTAATTTCACAATTATGCTCGCTAGATGTTTCCACATCGGAATCATCTATTTCTCCAGATCTCCAAAAAGTCCTAGACAATCATTCCAAGGTATTTGAGACTCCCAAAGGTCTCCCACCTATGCGTGATCATGATCATGCTATTCATCTGATTCCAGGAAGTGTTCCTCCAAACATCAGGCCGTACAGATATCCCTATGTCCAAAAGAGTGAAATTGAACGTATGGTTGCAGAAATGCTAGAGGCTGGTATAATTCAACCGAGTCAAAGTTCTTTCTCTACTCCAATAGTATTGGTGCACAAGAAGGATGGATCATGGTGCATGTGTCCGGATTATAGGGAGCTCAACAAGCTCACTATTAAAGATAAGTTCCCCATTCCTATCATTGATGAATTACTGGATGAATTGCATGGATCAATTTACTTCACCAAGTTGTATCTTCGTTCAGGATATCATCAAATTAGAATGAAGACTGAAGACATTCCGAAAACAGCATTTAGAACTCATGAGGGTCATTATGAATTTTTGGTCATGCCTTTTGGCCTTACCAATGCACCTTCAACATTTCAAGGTTTGATGAATTCAATTTTCAAACCATTCCTTAGAAAATTTGTGTTAGTATTTTTTGATGATATACTAATCTACAGCAAGTCTTGGAAGGATCATGTTGAACATGTTGACAGGGTGCTACAACTATTGGAGGAGAAACAATTATATGCAAAAAGATCCAAATGTTTCTTTGGAGTCTAGGAGGTGGAATATTTGGGTCATATTGTATCTCATGAAGGAGTTAAGGTAGACCCTAGCAAAATTAAAGCCATTAAGGAATGGAAAATCCCCACATCCATAAAGCATCTGCGAGGATTTCTCACGTTGACAGGGTATTATCGCAAGTTTGTTAAGAATTATGGGAGAATAGCAGCACCTCTAACAACATTATTGAAGAAAGATGCATTTTCATGGACTCTGGAAGCAACAAAGGCCTTTGAACATCTTAAAGAGGCAATGTGCCAAGCACGAGTCTTAGCTACACCGGACTTCACAAAAACCTTTATTGTGGAATGTGATGCTTCAGGAAATGGAATTGGTGCTGTTCTAATGCAAGATGAAAGACCCATTGCTTTTGAAAGTCGTCCAATCAAGGGAAAGTTTTTAAGAAAAGCTATTTATGAGAAGGAAATGTTGGCAATACTCCATGCACTTAAGAAATGGCGACCCTACCTAATGGGAAGACACTTCAAGGTAGAAAAGGATCATGATAGCCTTAAATACATTTTAGAACAAAGATTATCCTCTGAAGAGCAACAAAAGTGGGTCACAAAGATGTTGGGTTATGACTTTGAAATCATCTACAAAAAAGGGAAGCAAAATGTGGTGGCAGATGCACTCTCAAGAAAGGATGAGGATGTGGAAGCATTGTTGTGTGCCATTTCTATTATCCAACCAAATTGGATAAACGAAACAAGGGAGGAATGGAAGAATGATGAAGAAGTGTGGGCACTTATTCGAAAGTTACAACAAGATTCCAGTACGTCTGATACATTTAGCTGGAAAAATGATTCGTTATGGTACAAAGATCGCTTATACCTCTGTAAGAATTCCCAGCTAAAACAAAAGATTCTTATGGAATTGCACACTTCTCCCTTAGGAGGGCACTCAGGATTTTTAAAAACTTACCACAGGGTTAAGAAGGAATTTTTTTGGGATGGCCTTAAATCAGATATTCAAAAGTTTGTGGCGGAATGTTTGGTTTGCCAACAAAATAAAGTTGAAACAATTAAGACACCGAGTCTATTACAACCTTTATCCATTCCAAGCCAACGTTGGGAGGAGGTTTCAATGGATTTTATCACAGGTTTACCCAAGTCTGAGGGAAAGAGTGTCATCATGGTGGTAGTTGACAGACTTACCAAGTATGCACACTTTTGTGCATTATCACATCCATTTAAAGCCAGTACAGTTTCTACTGCATTTATGGAAACAATTCAAAAGCTACATGGAAACCCAAAGATTATTGTAAGTGACAGAGATCCCATTTTCACTGGAAATTTTTGGACAGAATTATTTTCTTGTCTTGGTACTCAGTTAGCTCATAGCTCATCTTATCATCCTCAATCTGATGGGCAAACTGAGATAGTAAACAAATGTTTGGAAGGATATCTTCGTTTGCTTTGTATCTGATAAACAGACACAATGGGTCAAATGGTTGCCTCTGGCTGAATGGTGGTATAACACTTCCTTCCATACAACAACAAAAATGACCCCATTTATGGCACTTTATGGGTATCAACCACCATCCATCACATCATATTTAAGAGAAAATTCTAAGGTTCAGGCAGTGGAACATCACATCGAACATCAACAACAAGTCCTCCAACTCTTAAAGGATAACCTCGTGTTGGCACAGAATAGAATGAAACAACAGGTAGATCAACATCGCAGTGAAAGAAGTTTTGATGTAGGTGATTGGGTATTCCTACGGCTACAACCATATAAGCAAATCTCCCTCAAGCAAGCTAAGAAGGATAATAAATTATCACCAAAGTATTATGGTCCGTACAAGGTGTTGCAAAAGATTGGTACTATGGCATACAAATTGGAGCTTCCTGCAGCTTCTCGATTGCACCCAGTTTTCCATGTTTCATGTTTAAAGAAGGTTATAGGCGACATGCTCCCAGTTCAAACAATATTGCCAGAACTTGATGAGGAAGGAAAAATTATATTGGAACCGGAAGTAGTCACAGAAATAAGAACTCGTCAGCTACGAAATCGATCAATTTCAGAGTATCTTATCAAGTGGAAGAACTTATCCGTTGAAGATTCCACATGAGAGGATGAGAATTTTATGCAGAAGTATCCAGAACTACTCAAGCGTTGAGGACAACACTTTTTTGAAGGAGAGGGGCATGTTGGGTCCCTATAATACTAGTGATTACCCCATTACTATTGCAGTTATACCCCTTATTAATATTGTTGTGCCCCTATTGCCCCCATATTGTTATTATTGTGCCCCATATAATCCCTCTATTGTTATTTTTGTGGCTTTATATTATTATTGTTAGGTCAGCTGGATTATATTGTGACTCCTTAGACTCCTATATATAGAAAGAAGGTTTTTTCATTTGAATCATCCAAGAATTGTTCATTTATGTAATGTAAAGGAGGTTGCCCCCTCAAAGAGGCTGAATTCTAAGGCGTTGATCTATCTTTTCTATCTTTTCTTGAGCTAGTTTCATAACAGCATGCGCCATATCTTGATATATAATGAAGCTGTCGCATCTCTTGACTCTGTTTTTGTACTGGCCCAAACACCTGTTCAAGAAGGGTTTTGCCACAGAGAAAGGGGCACGATAGCCCAAACTCCAGAAAAATGACGAAGGGGCTTCCCTGGTTTCATTGCTACCGATTGCCTAGAGTCGTAGCCTGGAGGACTTGCGTGGTTATTTGAAAGGAGGTCATTGCCGAGAGCTGGTGGCCATTGCCAGTTTTCTCTGCCAATTGCCAAGAGATCCAGATCCAGATCTGGCAAAGATCCAGATCCAAAGCCAGACAGAGATCTTGAAAGCCAGATAGAGAGAGTTGTATCTGCTAGATTGGCAAAGATCCAGATCCAAAGCCAGATAGAGATCTTGAAAGCCAGATAGAGAGAGTTGTATCTGCTATGACGTATCCTAGCCTGGGTTGACACTGATGAACTCAATAGCTGAGAGTCTGTCTGCCAGACCCTGGACTCGGGATGGCAACACAAAGAGGAAACAAGGAAGGGAGGCCAGCAGAAAGAGGAAACAAGGAAGAGGAAACAAGGGAGGGAGGCCAGCAGAACACCTGCACCACCATGCATGGACACCTACACCACCTGCATGCACAACACCTGCCAATATGCTCAAACCTGCTAATATACTAGCCAACCTGCAAACAAATGCGAACTAATGTTAACATTAATATGAACTCTTTGACCGGCACAGATAATAAACAGGGTAAAGCAAAATAAACCTATGGTCCAGCCTCTTCCGCCTCGGGAAGAGGCCAAATAAGATGGCAAACACGGTTACTTTTCAAAACTTTGGTTATCCTGACACTGGCAAACACCGTCGCATTTGAAAACTTTGGTCACCCTCTAATAATCCGCGTAAATTAATAACATAGCACTTCAAATTAATGCTATAGAATCGCATATGGATTACTATAGTCCTTGGCCATTGCGAGATGGCAGGGACCAATAACACTAGCAGGGACTAATAACACTAGCAAGCAAAAATGACATGTGATTGATGTGTTTGTCTGATCATTGGTCTTTAAACAATAATCTCTAATCTCTATGGTCAATCTTTTCAAATGTTATCGCTTTCCTTTCATGGTATGTTCTTTCCCTTTCAGAGCCTATTATTCCTTTTCTTTTGTGATATAGGGTTTTCAAACTTCGCCTTTATAGGTGAGAATATTTAAAAACACATTTTTATCCAATTTATTTTCCTCATAATTGGGTAAAAATAAATTTTGAAAGGTTTTTTAATTTAAATTTGAAGACATTATTTAAATTTTAAAAATCTATTTTTATCAAATTTATTTTCCACGTAATTTGGTAAAAATAAATTTTGAAAAGTTTTTTAATTTAAATTTGAAAACATATTATTTGAACTTTCTTAGATGTGTAGGTATTTTATATATATATATATATATATATATATATATATATATATATATATATATATATATATATATAATAAAATTATGAACAATTTCTTAAATAAAAGAAAATTATAATATACATATCACATTAAAATATATAGCATATAAATAGTAGTCATAAATTTACATCTATTTTACCATATAACTTAAAATAAGAATTTTGTAACGATATTTAATTTTAATTCATAAGCACATAAAAATTTAATATTTACAATATAACAATATTCACCCTCTTTTACCATGGACATTATTAACTTCTAAATATACTTTCTTACAATAACATGGCTTATCAATACCACATACCCAAAAAACATATATATATTATAGATATTTTATTTTATTTTAATTTTATAACATTTTTAAATTAAAACTTAATACTTTCAATAAACATACAATATAACAAGATTATTAATCATGCATACTCACCCCCATTTTACTATGGATATTATTAACTTGTAAATAGGCTTTGTTAGAGTACCATGACTTATCAATACCACTTGCCAAAAAACCATAACTCATTTCAAAATCAAAATATTTTACAAATATATTATTTTATAATATTTTTTAAATTAAATCTAAAAACAAAAAGCTAATTGCAGTGGTGTAAATATTTGTAAACATTTACATGTGGGTTCAATTAAAAAATAATAAGAGGGTCAAATTAATTGCCCCCTAAACATTTTGACTTGGTCAAAATAAAATAAAATTTAGAATAAAATTTGAAAATAAGACCAGCCTAGATCCATCTTATCTCTCAATCTACCAAGCCTCTAAAGGGATCAAATCTCCTAAGATGCAAACCTCCTTTAAAGTGAAAAGAGATTAACAATAATAATAATAATAATAATAATAATAATAATAATAATAATAATATAGTTAATTTTTATGTATTTTTTAATTTTAACCACGTGAAAGCATGAATAGAGTGTTTTGATGTTTATTATGGATTAATACCTATATGGCTAAGTAATATATATTAAAATGTTTTAAAAAAGCAAAAAATGTTTTGGATAATTTTAAGAATAAGTTATATGTAATTTTTTGTGAAAATTTATTATCAAAATAATTAATTTTATTTTGACGAGACCATACATAAGGTATGCATATCCTAGCTACATATCTGCACCCACAAAAAAAACAATATTCTATAGTCTACTGTGATAGATGAATCTTAATGTAACTTAATTATTAAGTATTAAGGTTCAATTACAAATTTATCTATATAATATTTTGATTAATCCTTAAGTTTTATTAGTGATTAATTAAATAATTAACCCTTGATCTTGATCAATGATATAGATTTTCTTATGATTAATTTAGTATTAAAATTAACTAAAATTCTTATGAATCCATTGATTTAAACTGATATTTTAAATTATATTTTTGTATTAGGAATTTACTAATTGATATTTGAATTTATTTTGTTCATGTTTATGTACTTAATTTATATTTTGGTGTTGATGTGTATATTGTTAGGACATGTTAGATATGCACATTTAATATGCTTGCATATAGATGTATATACGATAACAGTTATTTGACATGATATGTATATTAATTTTAGGATGTGTGTGGTGATGATATTAGATTACAATGCTTGTGTTTTGTTAGATGTGATCACAATGATGATGCCATGTTATATTATTAGATTTGTGTGCTTGCTAATGACATTTATATGTGCTAGAGGTGTATATAATTAGATGATGGTAGTGAATCGAATGTGTATCTTAGATGATGTTTGTTTGTTAGATGGTTATCATCATGATGTTGATGCCGTCCACAACTATGCTGAGTTGTAGACTTCGTACTTCATCCAAGAATTTGTCTTGCCATGTGTCCTCTATATGCTTCATGGCTATTGAAAGTTAAATCCAAAAACGCTGATATTATTTGTAAAATTTGCACAGACATCGTTTTAGCTTTATGTGTACGCACCAGGACTAAGAAATTTGTTAATCTATATAACACAATAGCATAACAATCCACCTATCTTTATAATAGAAAATGGTAAGCAAATCACAATATCGATTTTCATTTCATGATTGGTTTCAATAGATTTGGACATAACACTAAAATTTGGTTGCAAGAGTAAATGAAGTAAATGATTCCCTGTGGAGAACTTTGATCCATCACTTGATGAAGCACTCAATGATACATGGCATATCAATTATCTTTTTAAGAGCACATGTGCTAAGTACATAAAGCTATAAGGTATAAGTGAAGAACTGTGACATTATTTCATTTCATTCTTATGTATACTGTAATCAAACACATAAGAGCATATGAGTATAATTCTTTGTAGTGCAGAGTCCTTGTGTTGCACTATTAGATACAATTGTTGTTTTAATTATTATTTTTCCCAAAGCACAGAAGTAAAATTGAAAAGCTATAATATGATGTTTTGTAGCGAAAGTGTGGATCTTTGTGGATTCTTTGCTTCGTCGTTTATGGATAACTTTTAATGGGGATTTGGCTATACACCTAAATTTGGTTTTATTTATATTGATTATAAAGATGGTTTGAAGAGATATCATAAAGTATCTGCTCAATGGTATAATAAAATCTTTTTGGAAGGATGAAAAACATGTGTTATGATCCATTGAGCTTATTCACTCAACCAAGGAAGCTTATTCACTCAACCAAGGAAAGTCCGAAAAATTATTCCGACTAAATGTATACGTTTGTAACTGGTTAAAAGAAATAGATTATCCCACCCCGGAAAACAAATTTTACATGTATCCTCCTCCATTAGCCATAAATAATTAATCATGTGTGTCACACATTGATATCCTTTATCTTGGGGATGTTATCCTATTTCTTAGAGGTATGCTCCATTTTCAATTAAACATTTCTTAGAGGTATGATCCATTTTCAATTAAACAATAGAAGTGTTGAAGATGATTATTTATCGACACTTAAGATATTTAAATCAGCCATGCCAATCAATTATCTAGTTGGAGATAGAGTGGTGACATTCAAGTAGAAAAAATAATGATAAGAAAATAAATAAATAACGACACTTTTTGACTTATTAAGGTGTTTTTATACATTATGAATGTACATTTGTTTCACTCGTGACATTGAAATAGAAATGCGGTTTTTCCACTTCATATATCAATTTGCAATTTTTCTGGAACATAATTTCCACTTGAATGATAGGGACTACGATACCCTACAACACTTTTTTTATACTTATAATGTAAGTGACAAAATATTTGAAAATAGTTTATTTTGATGAAGCTTTATTTTTAGCATAAGTTTTGGATAATTTAAATAAATTAAACAAATATAAATATAATATTTTGATTTTATCTCTTTAGGTATATTAAAAAATTGTTAGAAATAATTAATGGAGCAATGAAATACACAAAATATTGCAAAAAACAAATACATAAATACATAATACAAGAGAGATACAGATATATGTGTTTCACCCAATTTGGGCTATGTCCATAGAGAAATAGTGAGTCCTTCCTTTTACATTATCTAGAAAAATGAAAATATACAACCTACAGTAGATCTGCTACAATTTCCTCTTTGCTCTCATAGAGTCTCCTCTTTCTTTCTCGTTAAGAATAATAATATACAATTGCAATACAATTCCCTCATATAAATTAAGGGTTGCCTTCCAGGGAAAAAACCCTAAATTAACATAAATTCTATCGTGAGATCATCCGCTTAATGAATGACCCAAATTGACTACAAAAAAACAATATTTTACAAGGCATTTTTTTATTATTATCTATTTTTAGATTTGGGGGCGTTGCCCACAAACTCCCACCAAAGGGGGGGCTGATAAAAGTCGTTGTTGCTCGCACCCCCTTGGATCCCCTTGACACCTGGATCCCCTTGACATTGATTAAACGATAGGAACAACGATCCAACGCGGCTAAAACAAAAAATCTTTGAACAATCAGGAAGATAATCAGACTCCACACCCAACAATCTCCCACTTGAAGACTGATGATATAAACTCCATCGTTGCTTCACTCGCTGCGAACTTACTCCACTTCAACCTGGCTATTTCTCATCTTCACCATCATACTTGAAGACCAATTGAAACTGAGCAAAATCTCAGTTTCTCCCTGGTTACAACTTTTGTTAACATATCTGCAAGATTCTCGCTAGTGTATATCTTTTAGAGCTTCAACTATCCATCTTCCAAAACTGATTGTATGAAATGGTACTTGAGTTGTATACGTTTAGTCTTGGAATGAAATGCTAATGATGTGAAGCTTGTTGACTTCGGTTCTGTCAGGAGGATTGGTGATGAGGAGAAGGGCCACGAGGCACTGCAATTGAGGAGAACACCTTAGTGGATGTCTCCAGAGACGTTGAACCAAGTGGAGCAGGGACCCGCTTCTAATAATTGGTCTTTCGCCTACACTATGCTTGAGATGACCACTGGGAGGCCTCCATGGAGCCGTGTTTCCAATGCCCTCACCGCGATGTATCAAATTGGATGCATAGAGGAGTTGCTGAGTTGCCTGCATTGCTTTCACCTCAGATCCAGGATTTCCTAGAGAAATGCTTTTGGAGAGATCCTAAGAAGAGGTGAACCTTTGCGCAGTTGTTGAGCCATCCTTTCTTAAATGAGCATTGCTCCCCAATGAAAGCAGATGAGGCCATTAGGGGTTCGGGATTCCCAACTAATCATTTGGATTTGAAGAATCAAGTATGGGATTCCTACTCTTCTCATACCACTCTCACTCTGTCACTTAGCGTCCTGAGCTCAATTGACGAATTCAATGCAGAGGTGAGTAGATTAGTTGAGCAATACCCAAAGACTTCTCCTAGGGACAGAGTGATGGCACTGGTCATAGCTTGTAAATTTGAAGAAGTTGCTAATAGGCCTAATTGGATCACAAGCCCTCATGGTCAATGGATTGGTGTGAAATCTTCTGGACGTGACTCTCCAAATTCAACTAAACCTCTATCAAATTCAGACATTTCTAAAGGCTCCTCCATCAAAGAGCTTCCATTCCAAAAGGAAACATATAGTACTAGCTTAGTAGTTATCAATGCGAAGAACTGCGAACTTGATGTGAACTAGATGAATGCTTGGAATCTTCCATCTTTGCAACCCACCTTGAACATCAATAATCTTCGAGCATTTCTGCCGAGACTCTGCACCTTGACTAGTTTTCAATGACTACAACATTCAATTTGATTAATAAAGCTTTGATTAATGAAGCTTAGAACATGTATGTAAATCCATTTGAGACCATTGCTTCCGGTGACCCTGAAATTCATAACTTATCAATGGTAGGAGAAACATTTTGTATCTTGAATGATAAGTGGGCCTCCGGCAATCATGAAAGAGTAGTTTATTATAAAGGGCAATTGTACATTATCGGCAGAGCAAATACTTGTTCTTGTATTTTTTATTCAAAATTAATTTCAATTGAGTTTATTTGGCTACATGTATGCATGAATGATGTTTGATGGGGATTTAAACGCATTCTGATATGTGTCGACCCTCTTGTGAAAATTTCCCTCACTTTGGCACAATCATCATATCTCATCTAGGATTAGCTCGTGTTCGCGACAAAATTGCTTTTAATTTTTTGCGAATCATCCATCATATCTCAGCCATTATTATCACCTGCCTTCATATTTTGACATGTCACTAGAAACTGCTCCAAGTTACTACGGAAAGTACCTATTAATTCTTTTTTCTCACTCATTAACCGATTGTTTCACAAACTAATGCTTAATGCCTCTGGTCGAGATTTTAATTTCTTTTAAGTGCATGTCCTTCTTCATATCCAAGCCTCACAATTCAGTTAAAGTCACCATTCACTTCTTCTTGTCTTCGAAACTTGCTTAAAACAAACAGCAACTCTGATTTTAGAAACTCCATTTCTCGCTACTCTATTTAGGTTTTGTTTTTGTGGTTTCTGCCATTGTATATATAGGAGATAAAGGCCTCTCTTTGAACCTACAGTTTCAAGAGATTTTCTAATTGCTTCAATATTATATTTTAATTATTTAAAATATTTTAGTTATTTAAATAATAATATACTTTAAGATCACCCATAAACCAGCGTACAATCATTATTTGGTAAATTGAACGGGTAAAACTTTAGTTCTTTTATTCCAACGTCTTGTATATTGTCCGATACCGGTTTAACAAAAAAATTATTTGTAAGTTGTCAGATGACTGTTTAATAAAAACAAATTATTTGTAAGTTTTTTTGGAATGTACATTTTTACAGTAAGTAACATTATAATGTTGAAAACTTGTGATAAATTGTGTCAATGGTCTGATATCAGTTTAATAATAAAAAAAATCCTTTAAATTTTAAGAGAAAAGTTGATGTAAGAGCTTTGTGGTTTACATTTATATTTTTAAGTATATTTTTAGTATAAATTCAGATAATCTTAAATAAATAGAACAAAAAATAAAATTATATTATGTTAATTGGATTTAGTTTGAGTGATTAGAAGAAACTTCGTTATCTCCACACCCAAGTTCAATTCTTGTATATGAGATGTCCAGTTCACAACTAATATTTCTTGTAATGGTTTTGAGTATTTTTTGTTGTCTTAGTAATTTTTCAAGAGCCAAACATATATATTCATCATATAAAATACTATCACATCCATATAAAAGTAAATGGTTGCTAAATGTCAATAGGCATCAAACCATAATAAACATTAAAGCACTTACTTTATAATACATTTCGGTTTGATTTAAAAAAGAAAAATCATAAAAATAATTAAATTACAACAATATTATTAATATTAATATTATTAATATTGTTAAAGTTAAACATATATACATTTGAAAAAATAGGTAACAAAATTCTTATTCACGGAGATATATGTCACTTTACCATGGAAATTTTTAATTTGTAAAATACTTGATTACAATACCCTGGACCAATGCCATGGTTTATGAACATCACATCCCAATAAAACTATATCTCATTTCATATTACACTTGTTTATATAACTTTTTTTTGATGACATAGTCTAACTAAAAGAATCATTTTTTTTTACTTTGATTCGCATATGACTTTATTTATACAACAAACGCAGTGAGGTGCCAATAGGACTCAAGGTATGTTAAAATATTAAGAGAAAAACAATTTACACAGAAATATCGATATTCAGTTTAAAAATTGAGCCAAATTATGTAGTTTAATTCAAAAGTTAAAGCCATAGATGTTGATATTTATCTATAAAATTTGTGTAGACTAAGGGATTTGTTAACCTATATAAAATAACGGTGTAACAATCCACCTATTTTTAGAAGAAAAAATGGTAAGTAAATCACATTATCAATCTTCATTTCATTATTGGTTTCAATAAATCTAGTAATAACACTAAAATTTGGTTGCAAGACTAAATGACTTCCCTATGGAGAACTCTGATCCATCACTCGATGAAACATTGAATGATACAAGGAATATAAATTATTGTTCATAGCATCTGTGCTACATACTTAAAGCTATAAGGTAAAAATGAAGAACTGTGACATTCAATATCTATTTCATTCCATTTTATGCATACTGTAATCAAACACAAAAGGGCATATGAGTATAATTCTCTGTGGTGCGGAGTTCCTGTGACCTACTACTATATACAACTGCAGTTTTAATTATTATTTTTTCCAAAGCACAAAAACGCAAAAATCCAAAAGCTATAATATATGATGTATTGTGGGGAAGATGTGGATGTCTGTGGATTCTTTGCTTATTAGCTTATGGATAACTTTGAATGGGGATTTGGCTATATATCTCGATTTGGTTTTATTTACACTAGTTATAAAGATGGTTTGAAAAGATATCCTAAATAATCTACTCATTGGTATAAAAGGTTCTTTTTGGAATGATGAAAAACATGTGTCATATTCCATTGAGCTTAGTCACTCAACCAGGGAAAGTCTGAAAAAATATTCATACTAAATGTATATGTTTGTAATTGGTTAAAAGAAACATGTTATCCCACTCTGGAAAATAAGTTTTACATGTATCCTCCTCCATTAACCATAAATAATTAATTAGGTGCATCACACATTGATATTCTTTATTTGAGGGATGTTACCATATTTCCTAGAGGTATGTTCCATTATGAATTGAACAATGGAAGTGTATTATTTATCAGCACTTAAGACATTTAAATAAACCATGCCAATCAATTATCTAGATGGACATCGGCTAGAGACTAAAACATTGAAATAGAAATAATAATGATAAGAAAATAAAAAATAATGGAACTTATTAATTATTAAATTGATTTTATAAATTATAACTATACATTTTTTTTGCAAGTGACGTTGAAATAGAAATACAATTTCTCTACTTCATGTATCAATTTGCAATTTTTCTGAAACATAATTTCCACTTGAATGGCCGGGACTATGCTACCCCGCCCCACTTGTTTTATACTTACAATGTAACTAACAAAATATTTAAAAAGAGTTTATTCTTATTAAGCTTTATTTTTAATATAAGTTTTAGATAATTTAAATAAATTAAACAAATACAGATATAATATTTTAATTTTATCTCATTATATATATTAAAAACTTATTATGCCAATAGGTTTTAATTTGGGTAGTTGGGGAATATGTTGTTATCTTCTCTCTAGAGTTTAATTCTGACATGTGAAATGTCGAGTTCACAAAAATTAAGTCTTCTAATGACTTAAAGCCTTGTTTCTTGTTGTTTGACAAACATGTTTTCGAGACCAAAACATATATATATTCATCATATAAAATGTAAAAGATATTTATCATTCTTTTTCCTAAAAAAGACATAATTTCACTATCAATGTGATAAAAATTTACATTATGTTAATACATGTCAAGCATGCATTCAGATGATAGAGAGATCTTCAAGAAACTTTCCTACAGTGTGGCATGATAGCCATCATATAAAACGTTGTCAAAAATGAAAGTTCGTTGTAGTTTGTGTTGTTAGAAGAAATTACATATGTGTTGATATATGATAAAACCAAAAACTTGTGAACTTTTTGTTGATAATAAGCTATGTATGAGTAGTGACCAGAGAAAAAATAATTATGGTATTCTATGTTGTTCCCTTTGATGAAAGGTTGATGGTAGAACTCATAAAAAAGGTCATTTTATGTCTCTGAAATCAACCATGTCCCATGAACTATTGAAATCACCTCCTTAGAGAGGGTGTTTGTAGTGGTGTTGTGCTCCCTGTAAACCTGTGAGGCAGAGAAATGTGTGAAAGAGGATTTCAAGTGGATTATCTCATCCACCAAGGGTAGAATCCTTTGATTGTGACATCTCTATGACACAATTATCCTATTGATAATCAACCGAGAATCCCCAAAAATTCGAAGAGAGAGGACACATTTTTTAATAGAAAAAATCAACAAAAGTTTGAGGGCCATTACTTTAGCAAAAAAGTTGGTTCCCTCTCCTAAACCCCATTTTGATATGGAAGTAATGCTTTTCTTCTATTTACAAAATCACACCCCTATCAAAAACTTTTGGTCTCCTTGTGAAGCACCATAGAAAAAGGCCCAAGGTCTAGTTTTGTCGATCTGGAGGTTAGGGACAGTTCTATAGTGCCACGAAACCTTGGGTTTAGGTAGCAAATCTAAGATAGCAAGTGATTGAGTTGTGGTGACCTCTAGGATAATAAGGTAATCATTGAATATAGCCTTGTTTCTAGAAAGCCAGACACCCCAACAGGCTAGAAGAGGCAAGGCTATGAATTCTTAACCTCTCTATTAGTATAGAAAAGTTGCGAGGTCTCTAGGAGACTCTCCCCCGTCCATTGAAATCTTGTCCAAACTTGGATGAAAGAGCTTATCATATGACCTATGTGTATGAGCATTCAATCAAGAGGTGGGATGTAGATTACTTAGATTTTTTGCAAAGGTTGCTTCATCCGAGCCCTTCCTTTTTTTTTTGTCTTTTATGTAAAAAGTTTCATGTTGGTATCTTATTTTCCAAAGCACACCACATAAATAGTTTGGATTTAGCTGACCATTTAAGCTTCTAAAAATGTCTTCACTAGTCCACCTAACTTTTTGAAATCCATTTTGTGATGAAGTAAAAGTAACCCAATTTAAAATGTAGATCCTGGAGAAGAAATGTATCCATACTAGTTCATTAGGTTCATCAATCAAGTGAATATGGACATCTCTTAAAACTCATAAAAAAATAAAAATATTTAATATAAACAAATATTTATTATTATTTTTTTAAATAATTATTATTATTGTTTTAAATAAAAAACTCAAATCCAAATCTTCATTAGTAACAAAAACATGATCTCTTTTATAATTTCCTAAAATTAATAAATATAATAAAAATGTACATTAAGAAAAATAATTATAATAAATTTATAATTAATCGTGGGAAATAGCATAAGAGGCTGAGGGAAAGTCACGGAATTTGCATAAACATTATTTATTTATACTTTTCTAAAATTGATAAGGGTAATAGGAATGCATTTTAAATAAAATAATTATAAGAATGGTATAATAAATGGTTGGAAAGAGTATAAGATAATGTTTATATTTACATAAAATTGTTCTGTAATAAGAATGCATCTTTGTAACACCTAGTGATACACCGACAACTGTTATTATCAAGCTTTATTTACCATTGTTATTTTATTTATTTTATTATGAATTGTTAAAAACGTTTAGGCTGAAAATCTAGAAGAAAAGTTGTTAAACATTAATTAAAAGATTCTAATTCAGTTGAGAATGGAACTAGAAAATCAGTTTTATGAATTGTTGAAAAAAAGTTACAGACAATTCTCTCACTCTCCCAGTTGAAAAGGGAAAAAGAGAGTGACTAGTGGGGGTGGGAAAGAGGGAGGAAAAACTGTACTATGAGAAATTTTATTCCCAAAGTTGAGCAAGTTAGCTAGTGGGAAGGAATTGAGGTACACGACTTGAGGCTGGCTTAGTTTCCTAATGCCCAAGGCACCAAAACTGTCTGTCCTTGATAGAAGTAGAAGAGCTCGGACAGGGATTATGGACGTAATTTCCAGATCCGAGGCTGGGTGGCGAGACCTTCTAAATAAAAGGAATGCAGGCTTGAATCATATTCATTCAGATAGCCAGATAAGTACTTATCATTGTGTTAACAACTATTTATTACTTTAGGGAAGTAATTAATGTTTACTGTCATGAAAGAAATTTAGATTAGTAACTTAGAATGTTGTTGTAGTATTGCTCTGTTATAGAAATGAACAGAAATGAAATCTTTAATAAGTTCTATGCAAAAATGAAACACACAGTTGCCATAACATATAGGAGAAAACAAATATTGCTACTTTTATGATGATATTGTTTATGGAAAGAATTCTAATATACTCCCAGAGGAATCATGAATCTAACAGTCAATTATTGATATAGAGAGCTATCACTCGAGCCTAGATTTCTCATACTTAATAGGTCTTTTAATCCAGATTTAAAGAGGAACGCAACAAATTACAGATATAACCATCCATACAGAGATGCAGCAGAAATAATACTTCATTTCATTACTGTAAAATATTGAAATATGCTTACAAACAGAAATGGAAATAAACTAGCTAGGGCGATGGTAGCTTATCTCTGAGAAGAGATGTGGCGGCTACATGCCTCTGAACTATCTTACAATGAGGCTCGAAGGCCTATTTATTGTTAAGAAATAATGGAAAACCCTAAACATCCAAAAACCTGACCCTAGGAGATGAAGTGCCAAACTATGGGCCCCGTTTTGGGAAATTTGGTATATCAACTTCTCAGGGTTGTAACTTTGGCATATGATCTTCGTTTGACGCGCACAATTCCTCATTTGGAAGATCTATTTGAGCACTACAATTTCGGATGAGAAACATTGAGTTATGGACCTATGTTGCTCCTAGTTTTTTCAAAAAACGTCGTTTAGGGCCTCAAAACAGCTCTGGAAGTCTAGGACCCGAAAAACTACTAAAAATAGTAAATTGTGCTACAATTAAGGAAACTGAAAAGATGAAAGAAACAATGGTGGGGGTCCAAGTGGAATTGGCGGGTGGCCACCAATATCCACCTGGATCATTCCTTCCCTGTTAGGAAGCAATGATCCCCATTGCGTTGAGTTTCTCTACGAGATGAGGAAACTTATGCTGAACTTGGTCCCTGGTGAAGGAGTTGACTTGCTTTGACAACTCGATACAGTTGGATATTCTACTGGCGAGTGTGATTGATCTGTGTGTCCATGATCCGATCAGTTGCAGCTTGTTCCATGCAATCTGGATTTAACTCTGTGGGTGTGAGTTGTTCTGCGATGTCAGATGTGTCTAGTAATGGTGGAAAGTATGGCCAAAGGCGGTCCACATTGAACACTAGGTGCAGGCCAAGGAATTGGGGAATGCTTAACTCAAATGCATTTTCTCCCACAGCCTTGGTAATGGTGTAAGGAACATATCAGAGTGGTCTGAGTTTCCGATTGGCTCCAGTAAGGCGTTCCTTTTTCAAATGCAACCAGACTTTGTTTCCCACCTGAAACTTGTGTGGCAGCCGATGTTGATCATGTCGTTGCTTGTACTTGGCATTTGATTTCTCCAGAATGTCGTGGACCTGTTGGTGAATATGTTGGATGTGCTCAATGAAGTTGTTTGCCTTATTTGTTTCAGACTGGACATGAGTCGAATCTACCTGAGTAGCTGAAAATGGAATGGCCACATCAATGGGAGATAGTGGCTGGAATCCCACGCCCACCTAAAAAGGGATGTGGCCAGTCGAGCTGTGGAGAGCCCAGTTATAGCTGTGCTGAACATAGGGGAGGCTCTCATCCCATGTGCGTGGATGCTTTGAGTTGTACATGCGCAAAATGTGTACGATCATCCTATTGGCAACCTCTGTTTGGCCATCAGTTTGGGGATGGAAGGTTGTGGACTTAGTGAGTTTGGTGTCCAGCATCAAACAAAGACTTGACCAAAATGTATTGAGGAACCTGATGTCCCGATCTGAGATGATAGACTGTGGGATCCCAAAGTGTACCCACACTCGTTCAAAGAAGAGTTTAGCAGTGGCTTCTGCTATGATATTCTTCTTGCAAGTCACCATAATGGCCATCTTCGAGAACCTGTCGATGACCACAAAAACACAGTCGTTTCCATGCTTAGTAGGAGGAAGGCCCGACATGCAATCCATGGAGATGGATTCCCAAGGTCAACTAGGGGTATGCAGCAGGGTATAGAGGCCTTGCTTCTTGATGGTCGGTTTGGAAATGACACAGGCAGTGCATGATTTGATGTACTTCCCAACATCTTGTCAAAGATTCGGCCAATAGAAATACTTATGTAGTACTGCCACCATTTTCTCAACCCAAAATTCCCATCAACCCGACTATAGTGTGCTTCCCAAATCATCTTGGCACGCTCGCTTGAAGGAACACAAAGGTGACCCAGGTGGCATAACAGGGCATCCTAGAGGTGAAAATCTGGAACATGCTGGCCCTCCAAGAGTGTCTGGTATGTGTGGCCAAATTCTGGGTCGCTTTTTTAGAGAAGTGGAAAATCAGAAGTCTCGTGCCTGCAAGAGTTGAGCACGGTGGTTAACGCCATGATCGGTGGTCGAATGAGGCAATCTGCAACATTATTGGTGCTGCGCTTCTTATACTTGATATTTAAATGGAATTGTTGCAGGTATGTGGACCACTTCTGATGGCAATCATTCTGCAATTTCCCTTGGGTCTATATGAATTGCAGGGGCCGGTGGTCTATGTGGATGACCGTTTCCTTCCCCAAAATGTAATGCTTCCATTGCCGACAGGCCTACATAATGGAATACATCTCTTTGTCATAAGTGGGATACTTTCGGACTATGTCTAAAAGTGTCTCACTATGATATGACATTGGATGCCCATGTTGAGTAAGGACTGCACCAATAGCATAGTCAAAGGCATCTGTCTCGACCTCAAATGGTTGTTGCAAGTCTAGTAATGTGAGCACTGGTGCCGAGCAGAGGTAATCTTTCAACTCTATGAATGCCTTTTGTTGAGATTCAGACCAAAATAATTTTTCTTTTGCTCCTTCCTTGGTGACTTGAAACAAGGACCAAGTGATATGAGAAAATCCAAACACGAACCTGCGGTAGAAGTTGGCAAGAACCAGAAAGTTGCGGAGCTCTGTCAGAGTGGTTGGAGATGGGCAATCCTGAATGACTTGGATCTTGGTTGGATCCACATGCACCCCCCGTTCATCAATAATGTATCCCATACACTGAACTTGGTTCATGCCAAAAGTGCATTTCTCCAAATTGGCACATAACTTGTGTTGCCGCAGTGTTTGGAGAACCTGTCGGATGTGGTGGAGGTGCTCTTCCCAACTCTGGCTAAAGATCATGATGTCATCTAAGTATACCACTACAAATGAGTTGGTGAATGGCCGCAAGATGTGATCCATTAGCCTCATGAAGGTCGCAGGAGCATTCGTCAATCCGAAAGGCATAACCAACCATTCGAAAAGGCCCTCCTTGGCTTTGAAGGCAGTCTTCCACACATCGGAGGGTTCGATTGGTACCTGGTGATATCCTGACTTCAAATCAATCTTGTTGAAATATTTTCCCCCTTCAGTTGGCCCAGGAATTCATCAATCTGCGGGATCGGGTACATATTACGAACAGTGATCTTGTTCAGCGCCCGATAGTCAATATAGAGTCTCCAAGTCCCATCCTTCTTCTGTACCAACATGATTGGGCTCCCACCGGGCGATGAACTTGGACGGATGTGACCTTTCTACAACAGCTGCTGAATCTGCCTCTTGATTCATCATTCTCCAGAACGGAGCACCGATAGATTGGTCCATTGGGTAGCAGCGCACCTGAGGTCAGATCGATGGAGTGCTTGACTTGACAGTGCAGAAGAACCCCTGCGGGGGAGGTGAATATATCCTCATACTCCTCCACGACCTTGTCCATCTGTAGTTGTCATGTGGAGGGGCCCTGTCTGGAGGTCGTGGCCACCGTCTTCTTCTTTCCTTGAGGGTGTATCTTCAGGAGAACAAATTTCCGAGTTTTGGAAATGAGCTTAATGCACTGTTTTGCAGTAACCAAAGAGATGGCAGTAGGCAGTGCTACCTCTGGTATCCCGTACAACTTATTTCACAAAGTAACAATAACAACACGTGGCCTTGATTCATACACAACATGTTGCTTCCACAAGTATCGTTGGCCTAATAATACATCACAAACATTAAGGGGAGCAACGTCACACAATACCTCATTTGTGAAGGGCTTGATGTTGTATGGAAGGCGACATTGTTGGCTCACGCAAAGATCCCGTCCTTGATGAAGCCACCCGATGGTGTATGGTTGTGGATGTGCTATGGTCAGTAAGCCCAGCTGCTTCATGCCCTCTGCTGAAATGAGGTTCTTTTGGCTCCCACTGTTGACAATGAACTGTAGCGGGGAGCCCTTTACCCACATCTAGGAGTGGAAGAGGTGCTCCTCCTCCTCTGGATCTTCAAGTTCCTCCTTTTGGATCTTCGTGGTGGCAACGGTGGCGTTGGGCTTTGCATCGATAATCTACTTCCCTTTGTCATTCCCCTTGTCGGGTTCTGACTCAGAGTCGGAACATGCATCTAATTCTGAAACCTTTAGCTCGGCCACCAGTGACTGCTTGGCCCAACACTCACTTGTGTTGTGAGTGGAGCTCTTATGGAACTCACACCACATTCCCGTGTCCTTTTTCGGCTTCGTAGTGATGTTCTTTGCTTGCAGCTTTGGCGGGTTGTCTTGGGCCGCCCTGCCTTTGATTTGTCCTCTGTTCTGCAGTTTAGGGGCACCATTCCCTTGCTTCAGATTCACAGATCCAAAGTCTCGCTTCTTTTGTTTAAACTTTTTTTCAATCTTGACAACATATTGGTATGTTGTGTCGAGCGAGGAGATGTTCAGGAATTCTATTTCTTCCTGGATGTACCTGTGCAGGCAGCCACAGTATTTGAGTACCAAATGTTGCTCTGAATCCTTGATACCCAACTTTGTGCGAAGGGTATGGAAAATATTAGTAAACTCCGGCACGTCTTGGTTCCTTCCCTGCTGCAGTGTGGTCCAATTTATGTATTGATCCTCATAGCTTCCGATAGGGTAGTACTGCTCCTTGATGGCAGCCCGGAATGAATTCCAAGTGGATGTGGCTAAAAATTGTGAGATCGTACTTTCATCCTTCTGCTTACAGTAGCTTTCCCACCAGTCCTTGACGTGGGGGGCGGCTTTGAGAAGAGCGAAAGTAATCTTTTCCTGGCCAGAAAAATCATGAACAGAAAAGTACCCTTCTAGGAGATTTAACCATTTATCTACAACGTTTGCATTTCTGACCCTCAAATATGGGAATGTCAAAGTTAACTTGTACCTTAAAGAGTGTGGCACTTCCAGAGTAGCTGCTGGAAGTAGATGTGTCGCCCCTGGGTAGCCGCTGAAGGATTTGGGCAAAGTTGTCCATCATCGCATTCCTTTGTTGCTCAAGGGCTTCTTCGAGCAAGATTTTGATAGGATCTCCTGGCCCCTCATCTTTCTTTTCATCTGCCATGGGAGGCCGTCGGGATTTGTGAGGCTGGTCTTGCAAAGGTTCGACTAGTTCAAGCCATAACTCCTTATATCTCGACCTCATTGGGGACATGCAAAGAAAGACAAAGAAAGAGTAGACCGCTCTGATACCAATGAACCGTATTTAAACAGGAATGCAACAAATTACAGATATAACCATCCATAAAGAGATGCAACAGAAATAATACTTCATTTCATTACAGTAAAATACTGAAATATGCTTACAAACAAAAATGGAAATAAACTAGCTAGGGTGATGGTTGATTATCCCTGAGAAGAGATGTGGCGGCTACATGCCTCTGAACTATCTTACAATGAGGCTAGAAGGTCTATTTATTATTGAGAAACAATGGAAAACCCTAAACATCCAAAAACCTAACCCTAGGAGATGAAGCGCCAAACTATGGGCCCCGTTTTGGGAAAATTGGTACATTAACTTCCCGGGGTCATAACTTTGGCATATGATCTTCGTTTGACATGCACAATACCTCGTTAGAAAGATCTATCGGAGGCCTACAACTTTGGAGAGAGAAAAATTAGTCCATGGACCTATGTTGCTCCCAGTTTTCCCAAAAAACTTCGTTTAGGGCCTTAAAATGGCTCCAGAAGTTTAGGACTCGAAAAACTGCTAAAAATAGTAAACTATGCTACAATTAAGGAAACTGAAAAGATGAAAGAAACGATGGTGGGGGTCCAAGTGCAATTGGTGGGTGGCCACCAATATCCACCTGGATCACCTCTAACTCAACCGTAAACAATTATGCTGCATATTAAAATTATGTACCTCGATATACTAATAGACTTCCAGAAATCACAACAGCAATCATTGTACATTTATAATAGAAAAATCATGTATATAATGACCCAAATCATATTTGATGTGAATATATGTATATTGATGAAGGCTTAGGGTTATCAGTCTTGGTCGAGTTCTACAAGAACCCTCCAAGAGCCGAATACCCAAGCTCGTAAAAACTTTGAACCCTTAAATCATAGAAAAAAGACAATAGTGTATCAAGTCTAGCACATTTATAATCATATACGGAAAATAAAAACAATGATTCCTTTCATGCAAATCTTAAAATATTCTCGAGTTTTAAAACAAACTTAATCAATATGTATATACAATAAAGCTTCATAATAGTTTGGGTCATAACAACCAATAAATTACAGTATATATATAAATACCAAATCATCGTCCGGTCCCCATCGAATACCAGAGGCAAACCAAAATACAAGTCTAAACATCGGTCATGCCGACCCTATCTTTAACTAAAACAGATAGCTAAAACCCTCGAGCATAGGTATTCCAGCCGCAAGGCCCAATTATAGCTTAATACAATTTCAAGCTCTCTGATCATAGGAGGAAGCTTAAAAAATTGAAGCAAAAGGAGTTCTTGGCCCAACCCACCTGGAGAAAAGACGACACAACGACACTTAAAATGTCGAAGCCCCAGAAGGTCGTGCCGCAAGGTTGAAATGAAACCATCAAAACATTACCTGTTCAAAAGAGCAATTAAATGACAACCAGTGCTAGTTTAAGGAATCCAGAATTAAAAACAAATGACAAAAAGAGACTTTACCTGAGTGGAGACCTGCACTCCCCGGGGTTGCGACCAAATCCTGTAGAATAGCTTAAAACCCTTAACAAATATTCAAGTAAAGGAAATCAACTTAACCATGAATGGATGAGATTGCTACCTTCCATCGATAGGTGAAGCCGTATTGCTCCATCTGGAGGTCGCACATATTTGACAAGCAAACCCATTTGGTATCAGTAACCCCTGCATAAGAGAGACAGTGAGGAAAGCTCGTCTCATCTGCTAAAACAGAAAGGAAAGGACGATCAACAGAACACTCAAACTTCAGTAAGGACTTGCCCTTACTTGGTGGAGAAGCATGCAGCCATGGCAGGATAAGAATGATGAACCTCGAACCAGAACTAATAGTCTACCATCAGGGCTGCAGAGAAGAAACACTGTGAAACAGAAGTAGGAACAAATGAATGTTCCCTCGCAGCGAGAGGATATAAACCCTATCCGTCAACCTCAAGCAACCAGGACCGTGGATCATCCAGGATCCAACGACAAAGATCGCGCCAGATGCATAGTCTCCAGACTCCTCAAAGTGGCCAAGTTAATGCAGAGTTATGAAGACAGCTATGGAAGGGACGATGAGGACAACAGAGGACCTCGGGTTCTCCCGCCTTAATGAAGTGGATTGCCCCGAGGCAAGGACTAGGCAGGCAAATTAATTGCCATTCTTTATCAGAGTTACGTGGAGTCCAACAAGGATTGGGTGCCAGGTTATCCACATGAAATAGCCCTGTAATTTGTGAAGGTTATGAGTAGTGTAAACGCCCATTGTTAATGGTCAATTAATTTCTATAGCCCAACTCTTTTATTTACGTAATGGTTAATATTTTTTTTTTTTTTAATGGATGTTACAATCTTAAAAAAAAATAATTATAATAATTTTATAATAAATGTTTGGAAAAAACATAATAAGTTATGGTAATGCAAAGGAAAAGTCGAGGAGTTTCTATTGGAATCGTGATTATATATGCCATGGGTTTATGTGTTTTCTTAAAAAGACATTTGGAGTTGTTTCATTATTATTCAACTTAGATTCACTATTGCCTTTAGAAGATCGATGAGATAATGATGGTCTTTCTTCTCCCTCGTCGTTTAGGAATTTTAATGGCTTAGAATTGAAAAATTGAATTATGGTTGGTGAATAGTTTTTCATTTTTTTTTAAATAATTTTGTTATAATAATAAAATGTCATTATAAAAGCTCTTTGTAGACATTATAGACGAAACTACCATAATATGTTAAGCATTAAGATTAGCTACGAGGGAGAAGTTCCAGAAGGAAGGCAAAAAAAAAAAATTATATCCAGGGCGAAGCTGGTTGTTCTGGTTAAATTCAAAATAAAAATAAAAAAAAAACGTGATCTTAGACAGACAGGATATATTCGTAGCAGGAATATGTACATATAAGAAATGCACGCATAGGGTTTCTAAACAGCACAAAGCCGGAACCCTCTGCGCATATACTGAAATTGATTGTTATGCTTAATAGGCCAACACACAGCAAGGCAGAGATAAAGGGGCTCCGATACCAAATGTAAGATAATTAAGACAGCGATCCTGTATGCGGAATAACTGAAAGAATCGTTTTAAAACTTAATGCCCAGAAATAAGAATTACCTCCAACCATTGGTGGTGTTTTTGATGCAGGCCATAGTCCACTTGCTTCTTCTTCAGCACTCCAGCTTCAATCCAAGCAAAAAGAAAAGAATACAAAAATTCTGAAGGCACTTCCAAGCTATGCTCTCTCAGCTAGATGGTGTAAAAACTGAAGGGAAATTGAGATACAAGCTTGGGACAAGGCACTAGCAAGCACCCTAATCATGAAGTTCTCATCCCTAAGGCTCACCAGTGTGAAAGGTGTGCGCGAGCACATCATGCAGATGAGGGACACTGTGGCTCAATTGAAGAAACTCGAGGTTGATATATCGGAGTCCTTCCTAGTGCACTACATCCTAAAAACCCTTCCGCACCAATATGGACCTTTCAAAATCTCATACAACACACATAAAGATAAATGGTCAATTAATGAACTTATGACCATGTGTGTTCAAGAGGAAGAGAGACTGGTGATGGAACTGGGAGAGAGTGCAATGCTGGCAACGCGTGGAAATGGCAAATCTCAAGCCAATCGGAAAGGGAAAGGTAAAGTACCTCCCCAAGCCGATATCAAGAAGGTTTCCAAGTGTTGGCTTGCAGACAAAGGTAATTTAATCTCATTTGTTTGTTATGAATCTAATATGGTTAACGTTAATATTAACACATGGTGGATTGATTCTGGATCAACAATTCACATTTCGAATTCCTTGCAGGGTTTGCAAAACCTAAGGAAGCCAGTGGGAAGTGAGCAAAGCATCTTATCAGGAAACAAGATGGGCTCGCATGTGGAAGCTATAGGAACATGTTATTTAACTTTAAGTAGTGCCTTTGTTTTAGAATTAGAAAAGACCTTTTATGTTCCAAGTTTTTCTAGAAACTTGATTTCAGT